>CM062815.1:626028691-626413620 GCA_031772625.1 Pinus tabuliformis | reverse complement strand
CAAACAGGGCCTTCATCTTATTTTGATATTTCTTCAATTTGTATTGAACTTCATCTCTGTTTACATTAAGTTCAATAATTTGATTTATTCTTGTTGAAAAATCATCAGTTCATCTGTTGAATCCTGCAAGAATTTTAAAACAGGGAGGCCAAATTGATAGGGAAAATTGCATCTTTCCCATAGACTAACTGAAATGGAGATCTTCAGTTGATCTCTTTGGAGTAATTCTGTTTGCCCATACTGCATAAATCAAATGTGAATCCCAACTCTTCTTATGATCAGCTAGAGTCTTTTTTATACCTTTACCAGGATTTTTGTTTGATGACTCCGCAAGCCCATTACCTTGAGGGTAGTATAGAGTTGAATGATGTAACAAAATCTGATATTTTTGGCAAAAGGCAATTATTTTAACACTAGAAAAGGCTGTTGCATTGTCTGTGACAATTTGAGTTGGGCAACCAAATCTAGATAAGATATTTCCTCAATAAACTTAATTACTCCTAAATCAGTAGCATTCCTGACTGGAATTGCTTCCACCCATTTAGTAAAGTAGTCTGTTGCAGTGAGGATCCATTTATGTTGATTACTAGAAGTGGGGTGAATCTCTCCAACAAAATCTAATCCCCATTGAGAAAAAGGTGTTGAAACTATTGATGGAACGAGTGGAAGAGTTGCTAATTTTTGTTTACCAGCAAGCATTTGACAAGGAACACAACCTCTGACCTTTGCCTCTACTTGTAAGAACAATGTGGGCCAATAAAATCCTCCCTTAGAATCTTCTATGCTGTTGCTCTTCCAAAATGTCTTGCACAAAATCCGTATGAAACTGATCAATGATTCCTTCAGTTTTTGATTCTGTTAAACATAATAACAAAATGTTCAGTGGATATTTCCAGTATAAATTTGCATTTATATTGCAGTACTTGACTGATTTTAACTTAAGGGTTTTACACTGGTTTTGGAGAATGATGCTGGACACTCAAAATGGATCAAGAAATTTACAATATCTTGGTACCATTTTGACAACAAGAATTTTTCATCAATGTGTATAGGACTGATCTGCTCTGAAGGTAGAGGTTCTTGTGGATTCTCCCCTTTAGGAGGAAAGGAGGGTTCTTGTGGATTCTCCCCTTCTACAAGGAGAGAAGGTTTTTGTGTATTATTCCCTTGAGGATGAAGGGAAGGTTCTGTGCATTCTTCCCTTCTACAAGGACAGAAGGTTCTTGTGTATTCTTCCCTTACATTTCTAAAACATATTGATTCCAAGTACTTTGCAGTTGGATTCAGCTAGAAGCTTGGCTAATCCTTGATCTTTTACTAGCTTGGTAGTCTTGATAGTTAGATCAAACTCCAGTATTTGAGTGATCCATCTACCTATTTTCCATCAGTGTCTGGTTTGGTTAGGACAATTTTCATAGCACTATTACGGACATAAGCAATAATAGTTGAATGTAAGACATACATTCTGAATGATTTCAAGGCTTGAATGAGAGCATAGGCTTGCTTCTCAGTGATGTCATACTTAAGCTCAACATCTCTCATAACCTTGCTAAAAAAGGCTATGGGTTGGTCATGGGAATCTTCATTTTTCTATAATAGGACGACAACAAGGGTTGTTTCAGAGGCAAAAAGAGAAAATACTAAATGGCTTAGTATAATCAGGGCTGGCTAAGGTGGGAGTTTCAGAGATAGCCCTTTTATTTGTTCAAATGCATGCCTAGAAGAGGGAGTCCATTTGACTTCATGGTCCTTTTGAGCATGTCATTTATATCTTTTACAATCTCTACATAATTTGGAATAAACCTCCTTAGAAAATTAATCTTCCTAGAAAAGCTTGAATCTCCTTCTTGTTTCTAGGTAAGGTCAATGTTTCAATGGCAGATACTCATTTGGGGTCAATTACTACTCTCTCCTTTGAAATAATATGGCCCAACAGTTTTCCTTATTTGACAGCAAAAAGGACTTCTTAGGGTTCAATGCTATTCCAAATTTTCTACACCTGTCAAAAACCTTCATCAAGTGCTTTAGATGTTTTTGATCAGATTTAGAAAAAAAAAGTTATGTCATCAAGATAAATAACCACAAATTTATTTACCTGACCCATAAAATCTATTTCCATAGCTCTCTGTAATGTTTCTCCAACATTGGTTAAGCCAAATGGCATCCTAGCATACATGAATGTGCCCCAGGGTGTAGTAAAGGTTGTCTTCTCTTTGTCTGCTGTATCAACATTCACCTGATTGTAACCTGAAAAACCATAAACCATAGAAAGTCTTTGTGCTCCTGAAACCGTTTGAAGTAACTGATCCATTTTGGGGAAAGGATAATTATCTTTTAATGATGCCTTGTTCAAATTTCTAAAATCCACACAGAGCCTTATTTCTCCATTTTTCTTTCTAACAGGAACTAGATTTGCAACCCAATTAGAATATCTAAGAGGGAGGATGATTTGAGCATCTAGCATTTCTTAATCTCCCTTTCTATAGTTGGTAGAAGGGCTGGATTTATTCTTCTAAGTTTCTGTTGATAAGGTTTTGCTTCTGGCTTCACAAGAATCTTATGTTGTATTAACGAAGTATCATAGGTCTTTAGATCAGCATAAGTCCAAGCAAAAACATCCTTATAATTTTGCAGTAACTTAAGATATTGAGCTTTATCTCAGGGTCTAGTGATGCACATATTTTGATGTTTTTGATATCTTCATGAGTTCCAATGTTAATCTCTTCTATGTCATCTTCTAAAGAAATGGACTAAGGGTTTCAGAGGACATCATTTTGATCAAACAATCTTTCTAAAGGAATGAGTCCTTTTGGGATAAAATTATTTGATAATTGAATAATGTCATGATTAGTAATTTGGTTTTTAAACCTCAAGCATCATTTCCATCTGGATTTTCATTTATTTCAGTTCTATCTTCATCATTTTGTAGAAATGAAAAATCATCTATTACCTGTAGCAGAAATCATTTCAAATGTTCATAATCTTCAAATATTTGCCAATGTTTCAGATTATCTGGGATAGATCGCCTATATTAGACTTGTATCTAATAGAGTACATCAGTATGATCAGGAATTTTAAAAGAGCTAGCTGAGACAACTAAGGCATCTGCATGAATATTCTGATCTCTGGGAATATGAGTCAAATTAAAAGCATCAAAGAAGTTTTCAACTGAATCCCATACTTCACTTCGGTAGGACCTAAGTCTTAGGTGCTTGGTCTGGCAAGAATTTCTTACTTACTTAACAATGAGTTCTGAATCAGTAAAAGCACTTAAGTTTTGAACTTTTAAGCTTTTGGCTAATTGCAATCCTAAAGGAACGCTTCATATTCAGCACATTATTGGTAACTTCAAAATCTAATTTACATGATTGGGTTATATTTTATTTTTCAGGTGAAATTAAAACTACTACAGCTCCTGCCCCATCTTTTGTGCAAGAGCCATCAAAGAACAGCTTCCAAATATCAGTTTGGTTTGGTTCAGGACTTTCAACTACCTCTTCAATTTTGACTTGAGTTTTATGTTGGTTTGAAGTGAATTGAAAACAACCAAAGTCTTGATCTATTGCATAAATTGGATGGTTCCTTGGCTAGTCAGTCTTACAAACAATATGTATAAATCTTACCTCTCTATATAATCTTAATTGCTCTCCTCCATAAACATGAATAGTAGCATATGACATATCTATCTGTAGAGTTCCCCCTAATTTGGCACAAAAAGACCTAGAAAGGAGCATTCCAAACTTGGAGGGATATCTGTGACAACAATATCAAGTACTAAACTTTGCACTGGAATTTGGGTAAGGGTAACCACTAGATCCTTGATCAATCCCAAACAGGGCACCTTTTTAGAATCAAAGGTGTACAGGTCATGGTAGGATCTAGTTATGTCGAGTTTCAAATGGTCCATGATGCTCCTAAATCAAGCATACAATTATACAACATGGAATCATTTGTTTTAAGGGTTACATAGAAAGGAGGCACTATCTCATCTATCATGTCTGAACTAGGGCCAAAAACTACTGCTGGTTTTTCATCTTGTAGACTTATGACATCACCTTCAGGATCAACAGAGGTATTTTGTATCCATTTTGTGACTTGGATTTTGTAACTAGGGTTTTAGAAAGCTTTGACAGTGGAATTGGGATCTTAACCCTCTCTAATTGTTTTTCAACATTAAATGTAGTCAAAATGTTTTTACTAGCTTGGGTAGTATCAATTGACTGATCTAAGGGATGAATAAGAGTTGTTTGAGCTTTAGCAGTTTTGGTATGTGGTTCAATTATTGGAGTTTCCTTTGGAGGTATCCTAAGACTGGGCCTAGGCCTAAGATCATACCTCTTGTTTAACTCTGCAATTAGAAATTCAGAGAAAGCATGATATTTAGAGACCTGTGAAGATTCCTGATCTTCTTGAACCTGATTTTGTTGTGAGAGAGGAATGATGGTTGTTTGATTACAAGAACAATCCATACTATTAATATATTTAGTAATTGTCATAGTATTATCATTAGGTTGTTGGTCATCTATCATTAGAGGAGTAGGAACTGTTGATCATTGCTAGGTCTCTGAAGAATTTGTAGGGGTGGATTTATTTTATACTGACCTTGATTTTGGTTTTGAGGTCTAGTAACTGTTTGTTGTATTGTCCTAGGTTGGGTCTCAATCTTTGAAATCCTATTTGATAGGTTTCTAAGAAGAGATGTTATTTCATCTATTTTTGAGTCTTCTGATTTAGTCTTAGAGGAACTAGAGGCTTCTTGAACATATTTGAGTTTTCTTTGGGCCTTTTCTTCCTTAAGTTTTAAAGAAGTTGAGGCTACCCTATTGGCTTCTACTTCTATAGCGTTTGTTTGCATATCTTCAAGAGTTCTTAACATTCTCTCTCATAGCATAATAACAAAGTCATCATCAAAAGCTTTAGAAAATCTAGACTTAGCTGCTGCTACAGGAGGCTTACAATCAACAGGCATTTTGTGATATGGTTTATTGAATCTTTTGATAAAATCTTATACTGGTTCTCCGAATATCCTTTTAAGCTCTTCAAATTCTATGCGGAAATAAGGAGGATCCTTTTTCACACCCCATTGATTTTTAAATATGTTTGTAAGCTCCTCCCAATTTCTAATGGAAGCTGCTGGTAACTGCCTAAACCAAATCCTCACATTTCCTTCAAGTGACTGTACAAACAAACTCATATAAACATTTTCTTGTTCAATATTCATGTTGTCTGCAAAGTATAGGAAAGCTTGAAGATGGTCTTCAGCTGAGGGACCAGTTTCTCCATTGTAGTTGGGAAGGTATTTTAAGTATCCAGCTGGGAATGCATCAAGGTTATTAGGTAAGACTAAGGCAGCATATCTAGCCTGTACAATAGGTCGGAAAGCCATGACAGCAGGTGCTGTATGAGGTGCTTGAGGTGTATGAGGTCGTAATGTGGAAATGTGGGTATTGGATGAGATTCTAATGAATGAATAAGGTAACATGACTTAAAATCAACTCCTCTATTTAGAATTTCAGTGATCCTAGGTGATAAATGGGAGTAATCTGGATCAGATGGGATATTACTATAGGGGTCAAATGATTCTAATTCTTTAGACTGTAGTACTGAAGAGGAAGAAGAAGATGGCTGATGTCCCCTTTTAGAACTGGCTTTTCTCAGAAGACTTTCAAGATCTGACAGAGGACTAACTATGTTAGCTTCTGAACGAGATCTAGTATGTTTAAAAGGTGCCAGCTTGGGAATGTGGAGTCGCCTATGAAAATGATTTTAACCTTTCTAAAACTTTAATCACCTTTAAAGGAAAAGAATGAATGAATATCTTTGTCCTAAGGGAAACTTAAATGAAATTCGAATCCCCGACAATGGTGCCAGTCCGATGTTGTACCTCTGAGATAGTAATAGGTCAACTACCAATGCCAGAGCATCTAAAATAATTGTTTTGGGGGTTTTGGTTTTAATTTTGGAAGACAAAATGAATGAAGACAGATGTAGAATTGAAGTACTTTAATCCTTTGGATAATATTAATATCTCAACAAAAGGGTGCTATAAAGCTTTACACAGTGATATAGATCAAATAGTGGTGAGAAGAAGACAAAAAATAATATGATTATCACAGTTTCTAGAGTGTAAAACAGAACAATCATAAGTGTGAAAACCTTCTAAACTATGTTCCAAAGGTTCAAGGCAGTATACTTAAGCTTACACAAGACACTGATGATTTATTGATTAGAGGGGACTAGCTAAACAAACAGTTCATTAATCCATTCTCTTAATAGATGATCACTTTAGGAGCTTATAGGAATAAATTGAGACACAATTATTCCTACCTAGATATCTCTATAAGTCATAAGCATATGAAGAAAAACATAATGATTGATAACTGGAAAAAATTACAGGATAACACAAACTGTATAAAACCAAATTCAGAATCGTCTGCTTTGTATTAAGGTTCCAGAAAAACTGAGTACATCAAGTGTCTACAAAAGCTTCCTTCAAAGGTGCAACCACGTTCAAAGTAGGAGGAACAGTCACAACTTAACAAGCCATAAAATATGAACCTTGAACTTCGACCGCATAATAACTCAAAAAGAGAGTTATTTATACAATAACGAAACTAAAAAATACCTAAAGCTGATTAAGATTTATTCTAGGAAAGGAAAGATCTTCATGCAAGAAGATAGGGGCAGCTATTGAACTGCTTCTTGCTGTCCCTTTTATTCAGGTTGTGCTGGCTTTGCTGTTTGATATTTTTCCCTTTAAGCTGCTAAATTGTTTGTATCGTTTACGTTGTTGAGTAACCTTTACTGTGTTCCTTTTTACCTTTACTGTGCATTTCAGGTTTTTACTGTGTTTTTCAACAGTAAATCCTTTATATTTTTCTTCAAACTCTATGCAGGATTTTTCTTTGTAAGCCTGGAACAGGATTTTTTACCTGCAAAACACAGAAATTGTTAAGAAAAACAAGGTGATAGAGAAGGACATCAATGGATTTATTGAGCTTGAAAGGATATTGGAAGGAGTCCAGAGCGTATCAGAAGGTAAAACAATGGCTTTATTGGTTGCAGAGGCTTATGGAGGGTTTACTGTGAAAACAGGCGAAACAAAGAAAAATGGTGATTTTTTCGTTTAAACGGAAAAACAGTCTACTTTACGAATTATGGCGCAAAGTGAACAGTGGCTGTTTTGTTGTTATGCGGGAGGTGGTTTTGGTTTTCATCGCACCGCTTATGAGGCATGGGCGGTTTTGGGAGGGGTCACTCGAAATAATCTGAGCTTGACACGTAGCAAGGGGAGGTTAGAGGAATACCACTTTTTGGGTGGGTAAAGCTCGGACAGAGAGCCAACCCGAAATCACTGAGGTTCGTGGATTTGAATGTATTGGATTGGACGGTGGTAGAGTGAAAGAGTAGCGTGGAGGGGCCCAACGATTAAATATGGCGGTATGGCACTTTATTATGGGTTAAAGACTGAGATTAGTGGGGTTTTATGGTTAAACAAAGGTTTAAGTTGATTCTTCGTTTAAAACATAAAAACAGTTTAACAAAGAAATCGTTTGCAAAACACGGTATGGCGGACTTGAAAAAGTATGAATTCAGGTGGATAAATGATATTGGGTCCGGGTTTATCACATATCACAATCGAAATTTAGCAAAGGATGGCCCATCACAAAGGAATTTGATAGGGGCCAGACGTGATGTGGAAAATAGATCATAGATAATAATGTGATCGGATCGGGTTTCCTATCACATATCGGAGATCGCAATGGCGGAGGGTAATGCTTTAGCCGGGACTTGCGATGGAAGCGGATGTGATATGGGTATGAATTATGATATATATTTGCGTCGGGTCCGGGTCCATCGCAATCGCATATCACAATCGAAGTTTGAGTGCATGCACGTTGAAAAGCTTGTGATCCGCTAATGCGATGTTTTATTAAATACATAGTTTTATTATAAAACTTATGGTTTCTGGGTATTTATTAAAGGGAGTTAATATATACGGGAAAGGGAATTTTAGGGTTTAATACACTAAGTTAGCGTTAATATGAAATATGAGTGGAAAGGGAAATACACTAAGTATTATGCATTTCATGGGTTATTTGCTTTTCGCATATATATCAATACTTAGGCTAAAACATCTTTTTGTGGGTTTTTTGGGTAAACAGGGATTTACATGGGGTTTTCACTTTTCCTAGGCAAAAAGGATTTTGACCTTAGGGAAAGGGGTTTTATGGAAAATGAATGAATATGAACTGTATGAAGGTAGGAAGGTAGGAAATTAGTAAATATAGGGATGAATGAGGATGAGGAAGTTAATTAATTTATCTTGTAGACCTTCATTTTCTTTGTGTAATTGCATCATGGACATAGAAACGTATAGTAAAACATGATAACTGTACATTTTGTCCAATCAATCATCATTCTTCTGCAACCTTTCTTCTACTTACCCTTTGCTTATCCTATAATTTTTTCTTCACTTAATGGGTGCATTTAAGCTAGCAAGCCCTTTTCCTTTCTTTTTATATTACAAAATAAAACTATCTAATTCTAACCTTATAACCTCCAAGGGCTTAGATTAAACTAATGAGCACCTTATTATTCTCTACCTAACTACTGATCTGCCAAGATTAAACAATTTGGCCAGACCTTTATTCTATAACTATAACATCAAATTTAAAGCATGAAGTAGTCAAGATTAAACTATTTGACTGTCATAGGTTGTGGCATTTAAGACAAGCTGCACACAACCATTATTTTGCAGAAAAATAGTAGTGGCATTTAGACTTGCTCACTTTTAGAGTTTATTTGTTTTCTTTTCTTTCTAACCTAACATTTTCTTTTTGTCTTGCTTTTTTAGGACATCTAACCTAACATTTTCTTTGATATGGAAATCATCATCAAGATATTTTCAATAACATTTTAGTCACTATTGTTATGTCCATATCCTAACATTTTTTCAAAATATTTTTTATTTTTTTGACTATTTTATTCTACCTTATCAAAACCAAAAAATGCTACAACATTGGCTCCATCTGGGGACTGCTTTCTCCTGTAGAATGTAGAGAACCTACAGATCCATGTGCCTTCTCCTCGAGCTATGGAGTCCTTACTGTAAGAAAAGTCACATTGACATCTTGAAAAGTAAAAGGAAACCTGAGTATTTACATTGAAAACTATTTCAACTTCTTAGCACTGAATGTAATATTTGAGAAACCTTCCATTTACAAGATAAGTGGAATATAACCCCTCAAGATTATACAGTACAAAACTATTGTTACCCTTCACTTCAGCAATTGCTAAAGGTCCAAACCATAGATTGTCAAATTTGCCATGCTTTCCTTTCTCTTCTCTCCTGGCATCCCATCTTAGAACTAGATCACCTTCCTTAAAGTCCCTCTACCTGGATCTTCTGTCAAACAGGGCCTTCATCTTATTTTGATATTTATTCAATTTGTATTGAACTTCATCTCTGTTTTCATTAAGTTCAATAATCAGATTTATTCTTGCTGAAAAATAATCAGGTTCGTTTGTTGAATCATGTAGGAATTTTAAAACAGGGAAGGCCAAATTGGTAGGGAAAATTGTATCTTTCCCATAGAATAACTGAAATGGAGATCTGCCAGTTGATCTCTTTGGAGTAATTCTGTTTGCCCATACTGCATAAATCAAATGTGAATCCTAGCTCTTCTTATGATCAGATAGGGTCTTTTTGATTACCTTTACCAAGCTTTTGTTTGATGACTCTGCAAGGCCATTACCTTGAGGGTAGTATGGAGTTGAATGATGTAACAAAATCTTATATTTCTGGCAAAAGTCAATTATTTTAACACTAGAAAAGGTTAATGAATTTAGGCTTCTATGATCCATATTAATTTTGAGAAGAATCTTCGGCGAAAAATCACATAGAGATATTTTAGTCGACGCGTTTCGAACCAACCAGTGTGGTTCATCGTCAGGACAAGTTGAATGAGAAAATCTTGCTATGCATTATAAATAGATCGGGCAGAATATCCCATGACCAAATTTCCAGATCAGGTGATGGCTAAAATGATAACAACTAGATTTGACCAGGAAACGGCTAGCTAGACTATGAAGGGCATAATTATAAATATATGTTAGAAAAAGCGAGTTAATATATCATAAAAAGGTTGTTGCATTGTCTGTGACAATTTGAGTTGGGCAACCAAATCTAGATAAGATATTCTCCTCAATAAACTTAAAATAAGTAGCATTCCTAACTGGAATTGCTTCCACCCATTTAGTAAAGTAGTCTATTGCAGTGAGGATCCATCTATGCTGATTACTTGAAGTGGGGTGAATCTCTCCAACAAAATCTAATCCCCATTGAGAAAAAGGTGCTGAAACTATTGATGGAACGAGTGGAAGAGCTGCTAATTTTTGTTTAACAGCAAACATTTGACAAGGAACACAACCTCTGACCTTTGCCCCTACATGTAAGAACAATGTGGGCCAATAAAATCCTCCCCTCAGAACCTTGTATGCTGTTGCTCTACAAGCATAATGTCCCCCACAAAATCCTGTATGAAACTGATCAATGATTCCTTCAGTTTCTGATTCTGTTAAACATAATCACAAAATATTCAGTGGATCTTTCCAATATAAATTTTCATTTATAATGCAGTAATTGACTGATTTTAACTTAAGGGTTTTACACTGGGTTTTGGAGAATGATGCTGGACACTCAAAATGGATCAAGAAATTTACAATATCTTGATACCAGTTTGACAAAATTTTTTTTTCATCAATGTGTATAGGACTGACCTGCTTTGCAGGTAGAGGTTCTTGTGGATTCTCCCCTTTAGGAGGAAAGGAAGGATCTTGTGGATTCTCCCCTTCTACAAGTAGATAAGGTTCTTGTGTATTCTTCCCTTGAGGATGAAGGGAAGGTTCTTGTTTATTCTTCCCTTCTACAAGGACAAAAGGTTCTTGTGTATTCTTCCCTTGTATTTCTAAAACAGAATTGTTTCCAAGTACTTTGCAGTTGGATTCAGCTAGAAGCTTGGCTAATCCTTGACCTTTTACTTGCTTGGTAGTCTTGATAGTTATATCAAACTCCAGAATTTGAGTGATCCATCTACCTCTTTTCCCATCAGTGTCTGGTTGGGTTAGGACAATTTTCACAGCACTATTAGGGAGATAAGCAATAATAGGTGAATGTAAGACATACATTCTGAATGATTTCAAGGCTTGAATGAGGGCATAGGCTTGCTTCTCAATGATGTCATACTTAAGCTCAACATCTCTCATAACCTTGCTGAAAAAAGGCTATGGGTTGGTCATGGGAATCTTCATTTTTCTATAATAGAATGGCAGCAAGGGTTGTTTCAGAGGAAAAAGAGAAAATACTAAATGGCTTAGTATAATCAGGGCTGGCTAAGGTGGGAGCTTTAGAGATAGCCATTTTTATTTGTTCAAATGCATGCCTAGAAGAGGGAGTCCATTTGACTTCATGGTCCTTTCGGAGCATGTCAGTTATATCTTTTACAATCTCTGCATAATTTGGAATAAACCTCAGAAAATTAATCTTGCCTAGAAAAGCTTGAATCTCCTTCTTGTTTATAGGTAAGGTCAATGTTTCAATGGAAGATACTCGTTTAGGGTCAATTACTACTCCCTCCTTTGAAATAATATGGCCCAACAATTTTCCTTCTTTGACAGCAAACAAGGACTTCTTAGGGTTCAATGATATTCCAAATTTTCTACACCTGTCAAAAACCTTCATCAAGTGCTTTAAATGTTTCTGATCAGATTTAGAAAAAACAGTTATGTCATCAAGATAAATAATCACAAATTTACTTACCTGACCCATAAAAGCTATGTCCATAGCTCTCTAAAATGTTGCTCCAGCATTGGTTAAGCCAAATGGCATCCTAGTGTACATGAATGTACCCTAGGGTGTAGTAAAGGCTGTCTTCTCTCTGTCTGCTGTATCAACATTCACCTGATTGTAACCTGAAAAACCATCAACCATAGAAAGTCTTTGCGCTCCTGAAACCATTTGAAGTAACTGATCCATTTTGGGCAAAGGATAATTATCTTTTAATGATGCCTTGTTCAAATTTCTAAAATCCACATAGAGTCTTATTTCTCCATTTTTCTTTCTAACAGGAACTAGATTTGCAATCCAATTAGAATATCTAAGAGGGAGGATGATCTGAGCATCTAGCATTTTCTTAATCTCCCTTTCTACAGTTGGTAGAAGGGCTAGATTTATTCTTCTAAGTTTCTGTTGATAAGGTTTCACTTTTGGCTTCAAAGGAATCTTATGCTATATTAATGAAGTATTATAGGTCTTTAGATCAACATAAGTCCAAGCAAAAACATCCTTATAATTTTGCAGTAACTTAAGATATTGATCTTTGATCTCAGGGTCTACAGATGCACATATTTTGATGTTTTTGATATCTTCATGAGTTCCAATGTTAATCTCTTCTATGTCATCTTCTGAAGAAATGGATTGAGGGTTTTGGAGGACATCATTTTGATCAAACAATATTTCTAAAGGAATGAGTCCTTTTGGGATAAAATTATTTGATAATTGAATAATGTCATGATTAGCAATTTGGGTTTTAAAACCTGAAGTATCATTTCCACCTGCATTTTCATTTATTTCAATTCTATCTTCATCAATTTGTAGAAATGAAAAATCATCTATTACCTGCAGAAATGATTTCAAATGTTCATCATATTCAAATATTTTCCAATGTTTCAGATTATCTGGGATAGATGGCCTATATTTGGCTTTTATCTAATAGAGTACATTAGTATGATTAGGAATTTTAAAAGATCTAGTTGATACAGCTAAGGCATTTGCATGAATATTCTAATCTCTGGGAATATCAGTCAAATTAAAAGCATCAAAGAAGTTTTCATTTGAATCCCATACTTCATTTCAGTAGGACCTAATTCTAGGGTGCTTGTTATGGCAAGCATTTCTTACTTGCTTAACAATGAGTTCTGAATCAGTAAAAACACTTAAGTTTTGAACTTTTAAGCTTTTGGCTAATTGCAATCCTAAAAGGAAAGCTTCATATTTAGCCACATTATTGGTAACTTCAAAATCTAATTTACATGATTGGGTTATATTTTATTTTTCAGGTGAAATTAAAACTACTCCAGCTCCTTCCCCATCTTTTGTGCAAGAGCCATCAAAGAACAGTTTCCAAATATCAGTTTGGTTTGGTTCAGGACTTTCAACTACCTCTTCAATTTTGACTTGAGTTTTATGTTGGTTTGAAGTGAGTTGAAAACAACCAAAGCCTTGATATATTGCATAAATTGGATGGTTCCTTGGTTGGTCAGTCTTACAAACAGTATGTATAAATCTTACCTCTCTATACAATCTTAATTGCTCTCCTCCATAAATAGGAATAGTAGCATATGACATATCCATTTGTAGAGTTCCCCCTAATTTGGCACAACAAGACCTAGAAAGGAGCATTCCAAACTTGGGAGGGATATCTGTGACAACAATATCAAGTACTACACTTTTCACTAGAATTTGGGCAAGGGTAACCACTAGATCCTTGATCAATCCCAAACAGGGCACCTTTTTAGAATCAAAGGTGTACAGGTCATGGTAGGATCTAGTTATGTCGAGTTTCAAATGGTCCATGATAGATTATGGTATAAGGTTGTGTGATGCTCCTAAATCAAGCATACAATTATACAACATGGAATCATTTGTTTTAAGGGTTACATAGAAAGGAGGCACTATCTCATCTATCATGTCTGAACTAGGGCCAAAAACTACTGCTGGTTTTTCATCTTGTAGACTTATGACATCACCTTCAGCATCAATCAAGGTATTTTGTATCCATTTTGTGACTTGGCTTTTGTAACCAGGGTTTTTAGAAAGCTCTGACAGTGGAATTAGGATCTTATCCCTCTCTAATTCTTTTTCAACATTAAATGTAGTCAAAATGTTTTTACTAGCTCTGGTAGTATCAATTGACTGATCTAAAGGATGAATAAGAGTTGTTTGAGCTTCAGCAGTTTTTGTACGTGGTTCAATTATTGGAGTTTCCTTTGGAGGTCTCCCAAGACCAGGCCTAGGCCTAAGATCATACCTCTTGTTTAACTCTGCAATTAGAAATTCAGAGAAAGCATGATATTTAGAGACCTGTGAAGATTCCTAATCTTCTTGAACCTGATTTTGTTGTGAGAGAGGAATGATGGCTGTTTGATTGGAAGAAGAATCCATACTATTAATATCTTCAGTAATTGTCATAGTATTATCATCAGGTTGTTGGTCATCTATCATTAGAGGAGTAGGAACCTGTTGATCATTGCTAGGTTTCTGAAGAATTTGTAGTGATGGATTTCTTTTATATTGACCTGATTTTGGTTTTGAGGTCTAGTAACTGTTTGTTGTATTGTCCTAGGTTGGGTCTCAATCTTTGAAATCTTATTTGATAGGTTTCGAAGAAGAGATGTTATTTCATCTATTTTTGAGTCTTCTGATTTAGTATTAGAGGAACTAGAGGCTTCTTGAATAGATTTGAGTTTTCTTTGGGCCTTTTCTTCCTTAAGTTTTAAAGAAGTTGAGGCTGCGCTATTTGATTCTACCTCTATAGCATTTATTTTCATATCTTCAAGAGTTCTTGAAGTTCTCTCTTGTAGCATAACAACAAAGTCATCATCAAAAGCTTTAGAAAATCTAGACTTAGTTGCTGCTACAGGAGGCTTACAATCGGCAGGCATTCTGTGATATAGTTTATTGAATCTTTTGATAAAATCTGATACTGGTTCTCCTAAGTTCCTTTTAAGCTCTTCAAATTCTGTGAGGAAATAAAGAGGATCCTTTTTCACACCCCATTGAATTTTAAATATGTTTGTAAGCTCCTCCCAATTTCTAATGGACGCTGCTGGTAACTGCCCAAACCAAATCCTAACATTTCCTTCAAGTGACTGTACAAACAATCTCATATAAACATTTTCTTGTTCAATATTGATGTTGTCTGAAAAGTCTAGGAAAGCTTAAATATGGTCTTCAGTTGAGGGACCAGTTTCTCCATTGTACTTGGGAAGGTATTTTAAGTATCCAGCTGGGAATGCATCAAGGTTATTAGGTAAGACTAAGGTAGCATATCTAGCCTGTACAATAGGTCGAAAAGCCATGACAACAGGTGGTGTATGAGGTTCTTGAGGTGGATGAGGTTTTCTAGTTGGAGTATGTGGTGTTTGTGTGGTTGTAGAGGATGAAGAAGAAGTAGAGGAAGAAGATGGTGATTTAGTGGTTGATGAACTATTTGGAGGTGAAGGAGGAAAAGATCTCCTAAAAGACTTCAAAGGAGTCTTAAGAACTAGCTTTGGGACCTATAAAGGAATACGTTCTTTTGTTTCAAAGAGAGGATTGGTATTTATAGAAAAGGTTTCCTTAGATTGTTTAGAAGAAGAAGCTTCAGGTTGATCGAAAATGGAAGGAAATGGATAGGTGGTAGGGGATATGAAATCTGTGGGTTTATATTATGATAGATCAACACCCAAATCAGATTCAGTTTTAGGTGATCCTGGTGGTAATGTGGGTATTGGATGAGATTCTAATGAATGAATAAGGTAAGCTGACTTAAAATCAACTCCTCTATTTAGAAGTTCAATAATCCTAGGTTATAAATGGGATTAATAAGGATCAGATGGGATATTGTCAAACGATTCTAATTCTTTAGACTGTAGGACTGAAGAGGAAGAAGAAGATGGCTGGTGTCCCCTTTTAGAACTGGCTTTTCTCAGAAGCCTTTTAGGATTTGACAGAGGACTAACTATGTCAGCTTCTGAACGAGATTTGGTATGTTTAAAAGGTGCCAGCTTGGGAATCTGGAGTTGCCTAGGTGAATTATTTTATCCTTTCTAAACCTTTAATCACCTTTAAAGGAAAATAATGAATGAATATCATTGTCCCAAGGGAAACTTAAATGAAATTCAAATCCCCGGCAACAACGCAGTTTGATGTTGTACCTCTGAGATAGTAGTAGGTTAGCTACCAATGCCAGAGCATCTAAAATAATTGTTTTGGGGTTTTTGGTTTTAATTTTGGAAGACCAAATGAATGAAGACGGGTGTAGAATTGAAATACTTTAACCCTTTGGATAATATTAATATCTCAGCAAAAGGTTGCTATAAAGCTTTACACAGTGATATAGATCAAATAGTGGTGGGAAGAAGACAAAAAATAATATGATTATCATAGTTTCCAGACTGTAAAACAGAACAATCATAAGTGTGAAAACCTTCTAAACTACGTTGCAAAGGTTCAAGGCAGTATACTTAAGCTTACACAAGATGCTAATGATTTATTGATTAGAGGGGATTAGCTAAACATACATTTCATTAATCCATTCTCTTAATAGATGATCACTTTAGGAGCTTATAGGAATAAATTGAGACACAATTATTCCTACCTAGATATCTCTATAAGTCATAAGCATATGAAGAAAAACATAATGATTGATAACTAGAAAAACTTACAGGATAACACAAACTGTATAAAACCGAATTCAGAATCCTTTGCTTTGTATTAAGGTTCCAGAAAAATTGAGTACATCAAGTGTCTACAAAAGCTTCCTTCAAAGGTACAACCAAGTTCAAAGTAGGATGAACAGTCACAACTTAACAAGCCATGACCTATGAACCTTGAACTTCGAACACATAATAACTCGAAAAGAGAGTTATTTATACAATAATGAAACTAAGAAAATCCCTAAAACTGATTAAGATTTATTCTAGGAAAGGAAAGATCTTCATGCAAGAAGATAGGGGCAGCTATTGAACTACTTCTTGTTGTCCTTTTTATTTAGGTTGTCCTGGCTTTGTTGTTTGATATTTTTCCCTTTAAGCTGCTAAATTGTTTGTATCCTTTACACTGGTTGATTCCTTCATTTTGATCTTTCATCTGATACTCTTTAAACTCTGTAAATATCCTTTGACCCTGCTGAGTAACCTTTACTCTGTTCCTTTTTACCTTTACTGTGCATTTCAGGTTTTTACTGTGTTTTTCAACAGTAATTCCTTTATATTTGTCTTCAAACTGTATACAGGATTTTTCTTTGTAAGCCTGGAACAAGAGTTTTTACCTGCAAAACACAGAAATTGTTAAGAAAAACAAGGTGACAGGGAAGGACATCAATGGCTTTATTGAGCTTGAAAGGATATTGGAAGGAGTCCAGAGCATATCGGAAGGTAAAACAATGGCTTTATTGGTCGCAGAGGCTTATGGAGGGTTTACTGTGAAAACAGGCGAAACAAAGCAAAATGGTGATTTTTTGGTTTAAACGGAAAAACAGTCTACTTTACGAATTATGGCGCAAAGTGAACAGTGGCCATTTTGTTGTTATGCGGGAGGTGGTTTTGGTATTCATCGCACTGCTTATGAGGCATGGGCGGTTTTGGGAGGGGTCACCCGAAATAATCTGAGCCTGACACGTAGCAAGGGGAGGTTAGAGGAATACCACTTTTTGGGTGGGTAAAGCTCGGACAGAGAGCCAACCCGAAATCACTAAGGTTCGTGGATTTGAATGTACTAGATCGGACGGTGGTAGAGTGAAAGAGCAGCGTGGAGGGGCCCAACAATTAAATATGGTGGTATGGCACTTTATTATGGGATAAAGACTGAGATTAGCGGGGTTCTATGGTTAAACAAAGGTTTAAGTTGATTCTTCGTTTAAAACATAAAAACAATTTAACAAAGAAATTGTTTGCAAAACACGGTATGGTGGACTTGAAAAAGTATGAATTCGGGCGGATAAATGATATTGGGTCCGGGTTCATCGCATATGACAATCGGAATTTAGCGAAGGATGGCCCATCGCAAAGGAATTTGATAGGGGTCGGACGTGATGTGGAAAATAGATCATAGATAATAATGCGATCGGATCCGGGTTTCCTATCGCATATCGGAGATCACAATGGCGGAGGGTAATGCTTTAGTTGGGACTTGCAATGGAGGCAGATGCGATATGGGTATGAATTATGATATATATCTGCGTCGGGTCCGGGTCCATCGCAATCGCATATCGCAATCGGAGTTTGAGTGCATGTATGTTGAAAAGCTTGTGATCCACTAATGCGATGTTTTATTAAATACATAGTTTTATTATAAAACTTATGGTTTCGAGGTATTTTATTAAAGGGAGTTAATATATACGGGAAAAGGGACTTTTAGGGGTTTAATATGCTAAGTTAGCGTTAATATGAAATATGAGCAGAAAGGGGAAATACACTAAGTATTATGCTTTTCATGGATTTTTTTCTTTTCGCATATATATCAATACTTAGGCTAAAACATCTTTTTGTGGGTTTTTCAGGTAAAAGGGGATTTACATGGGGTTTTCACTTTTCCTGGGAAAAAAGGATTTTGACCTTAGGAAAAGGGGTTTTTATGGAAAATGAATGAATATGAACTGTATGAAGGTAGGAAATTAGTAAATATAGGGATGAATGAGGATGAGGGAAGTTAATTAATTGATGTTGTAGACCTTCATTTGCTTTGTGTAATCACACCATGGACATAGAAACATATGGTAAAACATGATAACTGTACATTCTGTCCAATCAATCATCATTCTTCTACAACCTTTCTTCTACTTACCCTTTGCTTATCCTATCATTTTTTCTTCACTTAATGGGTGCATTTAAGCTAGCAAACCCTTTTCCTTTCTTTTTATTCTACAAATGCAAAATATCTAATTCTAGCCTTATAACCTCCAAGGGCTTAGATTAAACTGATGAGCACCTTATTATTCTCTACCTAACTACTGATCTTCCAAGATTAAACAGTTTGGCCAAATCTTTATTCTCTAACTATAACATCAAATTTAAATCATGAAGCTGTCAAGATTAAACTATTTGACTATCATGGGTTATGGCATTTAAGACAAGCTGCACACAACCATTATTTTATAGAAAAATAGTAGTGGCATTTAGACTTGCTCACTTTCAGAGTTTATTTGTTTTCTTTTCTTTCTAACCTAACATTTTATTTGATATGGACATCATCATCAAGATATAAACCTTCAATTTACAGGATAAGTGGAATATAGCCCCTTAATATTCTGCAACACAAAAGTGTTGTTACCCTTCACTTCAGCAATTGCTAAATGTCCAAACCATAGATTGTCAAATTTTCCATGCTTTCCTTTCTCTTCTCTCCTGGCATCCCATCTTAGAACTAGATCACCTTCCTTAAAGTCCCTCTCCCTGGCTCTTCTGTCAAACAGGGCCTTCATCTTATTCTGATATTTCTTCAATTTGTATTGAACTTCATCTCTATTTTCATTAAGTTCAATAATCTGATTTATTCTTGTGAAAAATCATCAGGTTCATCTGTTGAATTCTGCAAGAATTTTAAAACAGGGAAGGCAAAATTGGTAGGGAAAATTTCATCTCTCCCATTGAATAACTGAAATGGAGATCTACTAGTTAATCTCTTTGGAGTAATTCTGTTTGCCCATACTACATCAATCAAATGTGAATCCTAGCTCTTCTTTTGATCAGCTAGAGTCTTTTTGATTACCTTTACCAGGATTTTGTTTGATGACTCTGCAAGGCCATTACCTTGAGGGTAGTATAGAGTTGAATGATGTAATAGAATCTGATATTTTTGGCAAAAGTCAATTATTTTAACACTAGAAAAGGCTGTTGCATTGTTTGTGACAATTTGAGTTGGGCCAACAAATCTAGATAAGATATTCTCCTCAATAAAATTAATTACTCCTGAATCAGTAGCATTCCTGACTGGAATTGCTTCCACCCATTTAGTAAAGTAGTCTATTGCAGTGAGGATCCATCTATGCTGATTACTTGAAGTCGGGTGAACCTCTCCAACAAAATCTAATCCCCATTGAGAAAAAGGTGTTGAAACTATTGATGGAACAAGTGGAAGAGCTGCTATATTTTGTTTACCAGCAAACATTTGACAAGGAACACAACCTCTGACCTTTTCCCCTACTTGTAAGAACAATGTGGGCCAATAAAATCCTTCCCTCAGAATCTTGTATGCTGTTGCTCTCCAAGCATAATGTCCACCACAAAATCCTGTATGAAACTGATTAATGATTCCTTTAGTTTCTGATTATGTTAAACATAATAACAAAATATTCAGTGGTTCTTTCCAGTATAAATTTGCATTTATAATGTAGTACTTGACTGATTTTAACTTAAGGGTTTTACACTGCGTTTTGGAGAATGATGCTGGACACTCAAAATGGATCAACAAATTTAAAATATCTTGATACCAGTTTGACAACAATAATTTTTCGTCAATGTGTATAGGACTAATCTTCTCTGAAGGTAGAGGTTCTTGTGGATTCTCCCCTTTAGGAGGAAAGGTAGGTTCTTGTGGATTCTCCCCTTCTACAAGGAGAGAAGGTACTTGTGTATTCTTCCCTTGAGGATGAAGGGAAGGTTCTTGTGTATTCTTCCCTTCTACAAGGACAGAAGATTCTTGTGTATTCTTCCCTTGTATTTCGAAAATAGAATTGATTCCAAGTACTTTGTAATTGGATTCAGCTAGATAGGCTTGGCTAATCCTTGATGTTTTACTAGCTTGGTAGTCTTGGTAGTTAGATCAAACTCCAGAATTTGAGTGATCCATCTACCACTTTTCTCATCAGTGTCTGGTTCGGTTAGGACACTGTTCACAGCACTATTAGGGACATAAGCAGTAATAATTGATTGTAAGACATACATTCTAAATGATTTCAGGGCTTGAATGAGGGCATAGGCTTGCTTCTCAATGATGTCATACTTAAGCTCAGCATCTCTCATAACCTTGCTGAAAAAGGCTATGGGTTGGTCATGGGAATCTTCATTTTTCTGTAATAGAATGATAGCAAGGGTTATTTCAGAGGCAAAAAAGAGAAAATACTAAATGGCTTAGTATAATCAGGGCTGGCTAAGTTGGGAGCTTCAGAGACAACCCTTTTTATTTGTTCAAATGCATGTCTAGAAGAGGGAGTCCATTTGAATTCATGGTCCTTTTGTAGCATGTCAATTATATCTTTTGCAATCTCTGCATAATTTCGAATAAACCTCCTTAGAAAATTAATCTTGCCTAGAAAAGCTTGAATCTCCTTCTTGTTTCTAGGTAAGGTCAACGTTTCAATGGCAGATACTCGTTTAGGGTCAATTACTACTCCCTCCTTTTAAATAATATGGCCCAACAGTTTTCCTTCTTTGACAGCAAACAAGGACTTCTTAGGATTCAATGATATTCGAAATTTTCTACACCTGTCAAAAACCTTCATCAAGTGCTTTAAATGTTTCTGATCAGATTTAGAAAAAATAGTTATGTCATTAAGATAAATAACCACAAATTTATTTACCTAACCCATAAAAGCTATGTCCATGGCTCTCTAAAATGTTGCTCTAGCATTGGTTAAGCCAAATGGCATCCTAGCGTACATGAATGTACCCCAAGGTGTAGTAAAGGTTGTCTTCTCTCTATCTGCTTTATCAACATTCACCTAATTGCAACCTGAAAAAACATCAAGCATAGAAAGTCTTTGTGCTCCTGAAATCATTTGAAGTAACTGATCCATTTTGGGCAAAGGATAATTATCTTTTAATGATGCCTTGTTCAAATTTCTAAAATCCACACAGAGTCTTATTTCTCCATTTTTCTTTCTAACAAGAAGTAGATTTGCAACCCAATTAGAATATCTAAGAGGGAGGATGATCTAACCATCTAGAATTTTCTTAATCTCCCTTTCTACAGTTGGTAGAAGGGTTGGATTTATTCTTCTAAGTTTTTGTTGATAAGGTTTTGCTTCTGGCTTCAAAGGAATCTTATTCTATATTAATGAAGTATCATAGGTCTTTAGATCAGCATAAGTACAAGCAAAAACATCCTTATAATTTTGCAGTAACTTAATATATTGAGCTTTGATCTCAGGGTCTAGAGATGCACATATTTTGATGTTTTTGATATCTTCATCAGTTCCAATGTTAATCTCTTCTATTTCATCTTCTGAAGAAATGGACTGAGGGTTTCGAAGGACATCATTTTGATCAAACAATCTTTCTAAAGGAATGAGTCCTTTTGGGATAAAATTATTTGATAATTGAATAATGTCAGGATTAGCAATTTGGGTTTTGAAACTTGAAGTATCATTTCCATCTGCATTTTCATTTATTTCAGTTCTATCTTCATCAATTTGTAGAAATGAAAAATCATCTATTACCTGCAAAAATGATTTAAAATGTTCATCATCTTCAAATGTTTGCCAATGTTTCAGATTATCTGGGATAGATGGCCTATATTTGACTTGTATTTGATAGAGTACATCAATATGATCAGGAATTTTAAAATATCTAGCTAAGACAACTAAGGCATCTGCATGAATATTCTGATCTCTGGTAATATGAGTCAAATTAAAAGCATCAAAGAAGTTTTCAACTGAATCCCATACTTCATTTCGGTAGGACGTATGTCTAGGTTGCTTGGTCTGGCAAGCATTTCTTACTTGCTTAACAATGAGTTCTGAATCAGTAAAACCACTTAAGTTTTGAAATTTTAAGATTTTGGCTAATTGCAATCCTAAAAGGAAAGCTTCATACTCATCCACATTATTGGTAACTTCAAAATCTGGTTTACATGATTGGGTTATATTTTCTTTTTCAGGTGAAATTAAAACTACTCTAGCTCTTGCCCCATCTTTTGTGCAAGATCCATCAAAGAATAGTTTCCAAATATCAGTTTGGTTTGGTTCAGGACTTTCAACTACCTCTTCAATTTTGACTTGAGTTTTATGTTGGTTTGAAGTGAGTTGAAAAAAACCAAAGTCTTGATCTATTGCATAAATTGGATGGTTCCTTGGCTGGTTAGTCTTACAAATAGTATGTATAAATCTTACCTCTCTATATAATCTTAATTGCTCTCCTCCATAAGAAGGAATAGTAGCATATGACATATCCATCTGTAGAGTTCCCCCTAATTTGGCACAACAAGACCTAGAAAGGAGCATTCCAAACTTGGGAGGGATATCTGTGACAACAATATCAAGTACTACACTTTTCACTGGAATTTGGGCAAGGGTAACCACTAGATCCTTGATCAATCCCAAACAGGGCACCTTTTTAGAATCAAAGGTGTACAGGTCATGGTAGGATCTAGTTATGTTGAGTTTCAAATGGTCCATGATAGATTTTGGCATAAGGTTGTGTGATGCTTCTGAATCAAGCATACAATTATACAACATGGAATCATTTGTTTTAAGGGTTACATAGAAAGGAGGCACTATCTCATCTATCGTGTCTGAACTAGGGCCAAAAACTACTGTTGGTTTTTCATCTTGTTGACTTATGACATCACCTTTAGCATCAACCGAGGTATTTTTTATCCATTTTGTGACTTGGCTTTTGTATGCAGGGTTTTTAGAAAGCTCTGACAGTGGAATTGGGATCTTAACCCTCTCTAATTCTTTTTCAACAGTAAATGTATTCAAAATGTTTTTACCAGCTTTGGCAGTATCAATTGACTGATCTAAGGGCTGAATAAGAGTTGTTTGAGCTTCAGCAGTTTTGGTACATGGTTCAATTATTGGAGTTTCCTTTGGAGGTCTCCTAGGACCAGGCCTAGGCCTAAGATCATACCTCTTGTTTAACTCTACAATTATAAATTTAGAGAAAGCATGATATTTAGAGACCTGTGAAGATTCCTGATCTTCTTGAGCCTGATTTTGTTATGAGAGAGGAATGATGGTTGTTTGATTTGAAGAACAATCCATACTATTAATATCTTCAGTAATTGTCATAGTATTATCATCAGGTTGTTGGACATCTATCATTAGAGGAGTAGGAACATGTTGATCATTGCTAGGTCTCTGAAGAATTTTTAGTGGTGGATTTCTTTTATACTGACCTTGATTTTGGTTTTGAGGTCTAGTAACTGTTTGTTGTATTGTCCTAGGTTGGGTCTCAATGTTTGAAATCCTATTTGATAGGTTTCTAATAAGAGATGTTATTTCATCTATTTTTGAATCTTCTGATTTAGTCTTAGAGGAACTAGAGGCTTCTTGAATAGATTTGAGTTTTCTTTGGGCCTTTTATTCCTTAAGTTTTAAAGAAGTTGAGGCTGCGCTATTTGCTTCTACTTCTATAGCGTTTGTTTGCATATCTTCAAGAGTTCTTGAAGTTCTCTCTCGTAGCATAAAAAGAAAGTCATCATCAAAAGCTTTAAAAAATCTAGACTTAGTTGCTGCTACAAGAAGCTTACAATCGACAGGCATTCTGTGATATAGTTTATTGAATATTTTGATAAAATCTGATACTGGTTCTCCTAAGTTCCTTTTAAGCTCTTCAAATTCTATGAGGAAATAAAGAGGATCCTTTTTCACACCCCATTGATTTTTAAATATGTTTGTAAGCTCCTCCCAATTTCTAATGGAAGCTGCTAGTAACTGCCTAAACCAAATCCTCACATTTCCTTCAAGTGACTGTACAAACAATCTCATATAAATGTTTTCTTGTTCAATATTCATGTTGTCTGCAAAGTCTAAGAAAGCTTGAAGATGGTCTTCAGTTGAGGGACCAGTTTCTCCATTGCACTTGGGAAGTTATTTTAAGTATCCAGCTGGGAATGCATTAAGGTTATTAGGTAAGACTAAGGCATCATATCTAGCCTGTACAATAGGTCGAAAAGCCATGATAGCAGGTGGTGTATGAGGTGCTTAAGGTGTATGAGGTTGTCCAGGTGGAGTATGTGGTGTTTGTGTGGATGTAGAGGATGAAGAAGAAGTAGAGGAAGAAGATGGTGATTTAGGGGTTGATGAACTAGTTAAATTGAAATCATATCATATTGGAAATCAACAAGGCACAAAGTCACTTGTTGACTTCTAATTTCCTATCAAATGCATTAATATGAATGTATAAATGTAATATATAATTTTTAAAATTAAACTCCATTGCAAATAAGTTTTCATTTCTTAAAAAAAGAAAATAATTAATTGACAATTACTACGAGCTGGAGAATTAAGGTCTCATTGAACATGTATCCTATCTGATTTATATCTTTTAACTTTTTGAATTCTAAGGAATTTATTTTAATTGTCCAATGAAAACTTTTTATAAATTTGTAGTTTTAAATAAAATGAAATTATATCATATGAGCCAAGAAGGCACAAAATTATGTTATCAACTTTCATTTTTCATATTTATTAATATGAGTGCATTAATGCGATATATAAGCCATAAACTATGAATTATTTCTTCAAAAATAAATATTAGGATTTATTGATAATAAGTTTTAAGTAGACTATTTAAACTAGTAGGCAATGGGACACAGATCAATGGCTTTAAACTCTTTCAACATTAAGGCATATGATTTTCAATCCATAATTCTTTCTAACTTAAATGTGCTCTTAAATAATAAAGAAGCCATTTATTGACTTTCATTTTCCTATCATGTGATTTAATAAGAGCATATAAATGTGACACCATTGTTTTTGAAATCAAACTCCATGTAAAATAAAATACTTTTCATAAAAAAAAAGTGGAATTATTAATTGATAATGAATGTTAAGTGGACTATTCAGGGTTATTCAAGAGATGGGTCATAAATGGATGTCTTTAAATAGTTTGCATCATATGACATTTGATTTTCCCATCCACATTAATAATTTTTAAAGTTCAATTCTTAAAGAAATTATTTCTAATGGAAGTAATTGGATAGAATCCAAAAAGACATAAGCCTTTTTATTGAGTTCTATTTAGTTATATTGATACAAGTTTATTAATGTATTGTACTTGTGAAACTATTTAAAATGTGAAATTATTTAAAATATTGATGCAAGTAAAAATATATATGCAATCGTATCATATAAGTCAATAAGTCATGAAGTAATTTATTCACTCGTATAGGCCTATTTTTTGGTTTGGTATTAGCACATAAATGTGACATTGTTGGTTTTAAAATAAAATTCCATGTACAAGAAAATATTTTTCCTAATAAAAATTAGAATAATTAACTGATAATGAGTGTTAAGTGTAATATTTAGGCTCATTCAAGAGATGAACAATAAATAGACGTGTTTAATTTTTTTGCACCATAAGATGATTTTTTTTTTTTTTCTTTTTTTTTCCATCCATATTGGCATTTTGTAAATTTCCCTTTTTAAAATAGATTATTTGCAGTTGATATATTCTCATAGAAACCAACAAAACATGAAGTTATTTATTGAATTCTATTTAGTTATATGCTTCCACAATACATGTTTATAAATTTAATGTACTGTTTAAATAAAGCACTTAAAGTAAGTAAACGTATCAATTTTACAAAAAAATAATTTAGAATTAATTGAAAATACATTTTAAATGGTACATTTTGATTTGTAAACCATAATTTTTTCTAAATATGTATTCTTAAATCATTAACTTGTATTTGCATTCATCTCATATAAATCAATAACTCAAAAGCCATTTGTTGACTTATATTTTCATATCCTCTCGTTTAATATGATTGTATAAATGTGACATTGTTATTTTTAAAATAAAACTCCATCTAAAACAAAACCATTTTTCCAATAAAACTTGGAATAATAAATTGATAATGATTTTTAAGTGACTTTCAAGGTTCATTCAAGAGAAGGGACACAAATGGATGTATTTATAATTTTTGCACCATTATTATGACATTCCTTTTACAAATTATGATTAATTGATATTGAATCCTAAATGGTATTTAAAAAAATTATAATTATTTTATAATTATTTCTAAGTGGTCTAAGTGGTCTGAACCCCCCTTGGTGCTTTCCAAAGGCACCAAGGGAACCTAGAAACTTTAGCATAAAACCATATTTTACTTGGTAAGTTTTTAATAGTCAAGTTTCTATGCAAAATTTGCAAGGGAGGAACTCCCTGCCAATTCTTATATTATTGATAAAAAAAATACCCCCTCCCCCCCCTCGAGCTGTGGTAAAATTGGGGGTGAGATTTGCTAGGCACAAAAATTAAACATCAAGGAATATATTCTATTATCCATAACTATAATATTATCTTGTTTTGATATTAGACATATTAATATCATTTAATTGATTCCTGCTAAGAGTTTCTTTCACACCCTTACTGTGTATTGATACTTTTGTTCCTAACAGTCCCATGTTTGACCTATTCATGGTCACTAATTAGTCAGACATTACTAAAAATATTTTTTATCTTATAGTATCTTAAGTTAATATGGTGATTATGTCGAGAGGTGTTATAAATCCCAGTACGACAGTGTTGAAAATAGCAACAAGAAATGCTAAAAATAGAAGTGCTAAAAATAACATTCCTATAAATAGAATTTTGGGATACATTCCAATTTTAGTTAGTCCCTGAACTAAAATTGAGAATTAAAATTCGAATTTGATCTTAGCAGCTATTTGAAAAATAATTAATTAATTCATCTTGAGTTAATTAGTTGGAGAAAATCAAACATGAAGTCTATGTGAAGACATGCAACAATTATCCCTTTGATTGAGGAAGTTATCCATTAATTAAGGAGATCAGGATGAGTTGTACTTTGAGTTGTAATTAGTTAGCTCAGTTAACTGATTTAAGTCCAGTTAGATTAGTTCCAATAGTTTGTGGAACTGATTGTGAGTTCAGTTAGTTAATGCATGCATGCATGTAACTAGTGTACTTCAGATAACTGAATATTCTCTCATAAATAACTCATGCATGTCAGTTCAGTCAGAGACCCAGTTGAGATCAGAGGATGGGACAATGTACTATCAATTGCAGGAATATTCCATTGAGGATATCTCTTGCATGCAGAAGGAATTCATTCCTTGAGGATTGCGCAGTTATTTCTAAGTTTGGTGAGTTGTGTGAGAGGTGAATTCACACAAGTGGCAGCCAGAGGACCTAGGAGAAACTGCGCAAGGAAATAGGAGGCTTGGAGGACTGAAGGAAGGCATATGTTGTGTCTATTCAGTCTATGAGCAGCATTGAGGGATTGTACTGAGAGCTGGATAGCTTGTGAGCTAAAGCTTTGTGTAATCCAGAGATATTTCCACTTGTATGATAATACAAATAGCGGGGTTTTTAGCTGAGGATTTCCCCAGAGTATTCTTCTGTGTTCATGTGTGATTGATTTCTCATTCTCTGTTATATGTGTTATATTTGATCTTGCTCAAAATCGATTAAGCTTCTGCAAGTTTGTTTGTAGAAGTAGATCAAGTATTTTTCTTTAGTTACATTGCATTATCAGGTGATCTACAGTGAGAATTTCTACATGGTATCAGAGCAAAGGTGATCAAAGCGGAGAACAATATACAAAGAAGGGAGAAGTTCAAATTTTGAAGTTCCTGATTATAGAAATCGAATTCTTATCACATCTCAAATTTCACCAATGGCGTTCAACGATTTGAGACTCGAGTATGCCTTGGATGGTAGCTCAAATTATATAGCCTGGAAGGATCGCATGGAAGCGGTATTAGAGGACAATGGTTTGAAGGACTTCATTGATCAAGAATTCCCCAAGCCAGCAGCTACTAATGCCCAAGAATTTGCGGAATGGAAGAAATTTGTGGCTAGAGTGAGGAGGATTCTTTTGGAGGGAGTTCAAGACCACATTGTCTCGAGTCTCCATGGGAAGGAGACACTATTTTAAATGTGGAAAACATTGAAGGATCTATATCAGAACAACAGCAATCAGAGGAAGCTTGCATTGAAAGACAAGCTTTGGAAAATCAAGTGTGAAAAGGGTGACATGATCTCTACATATCTGAACAAGCTCACCACCTGCAGGGATGAGCTTGGAAGTGTAGGAATCATGGTAGCTGATGATGACATGGTGAGTCTTGCTCTCCTCGGTCTTCCTAAGAGCTGGCATAGATACCAAGACTCAGTAAATGGAAGAGAGAAACTGCCAGATTGGGAACAACTATGGTCGGATCTGATGCAGGAGGAGATAAGGAGAAGCACTAGAGATGGTTCTTCATCCAAGCATGATGATGAAGAAAATCTAGCCTTAGCGAGTAAGGCGAGGAAAGGGAAAGGTAAGGCTTCCCATTCCAAATCGAGTTCTTCCCATGGTGGGAAGAAGATTGACAAATCGAAAGTGCGATGCTTTCATTGTCATGAGGTGGGCCATTATGCTGCGAATTGTCCATAGAAGAAATCGAAGAAGGGATCCTCGAAAGGATCAAATGGTGAGGCACTGGCCTCATAGTTCGAATTGGATTTCACCCTCATCGCATGCATGGTTTCATCGATGGTGGGTTGTGTTTGGTACCTAGACAGTGGAACCTCATTCCACATGACTGGCGACAAGAGTCTATTTAGTAACTTGGAGGAGAAGGACCTCTAGATGCACATAGAGATGGGCAATGATTGAAAGTACTATGTTTCAGGTAAAGGAATGGTTGTGTTTCAGAGGGAGCATGGAGCTCCTCTCACCCTGACTGATATAAAGTATGTGCCTGGTCTGAAGAAGAACCTGGTATCAGTTGCTATGTTGGAAGACAAAGGATATGATGTAGTCTTTAGTAAAGGAAAGGCATTCCTGAGGCACATCGGCACTGGACAGACCAAGAGGATTGGGATTCGAGTAAAGAATCTCTACAAGCTGGAGGTAGATGACTGTGCTGCATTGAGTTCCAAAGAAGAGTTGGTGCAAAGCCAAGATATTGGCGAGCTATGGCATAGAAGATTGGGCCACTTGCACCATGGGGCCTTGAAGATCATGCAACAGATTTCTACTGGACTTCCCAAGGGTAAACTGGAGCAAGTGGATACATGCAAAGGTTGTACCTTGGGTAAGTATGCAAAATCTTCCTTTTAGGATTGAGACAGTCGAGCTGGAGCAATCCTGAAGCGAGTTCATAGAGATGTGTGTGGACCATTTTCGACAGCCTCCACCGCTAAACAGAGGTACTCTGTTATTTTTATTGATGATTTTTCTCGTAGATGTTGGATCTACTTCATGCAGAAGAAGGATCAAACCTTCTCAAGGTTTTGTGAGTTCAAAGCCTTGGTTGAGAAAGAATCTGGAAAGAAAATAAGGGCCTTGAGAAGTGACAATGGTGGAGAGTATGTCTCTTAACAATTTAAGGACTTCTATGTAGTAGAAGGAATTAAACGGGAGTTGACAGCACCCCATAACCCACAGCAGAATGGGGTGGCCGAAAGGAAGAACAGAACGATTGTGGGAGTAGCTCGGGTGATGCTGCATGACCAAGGCCTACCACTTCATTTGTGGGATGATGCATGCAATACAAAAATATACCTGCAGAATATAAGCCCACATCGTATACTGGGGATGAAGACACCAATGGAGGCTTTCTTTGGGAAGAGACTAGATGTGAGTCACTTCAAGATATTTGGATCAGCGGTTTATTTCCATGTGACCAAAGATGCCCGGAAGAAGCTAGAGCCAATAGTTGAGTTGGGGATACTTGTGGGGTACACTGATACACTCCACAAATATCAGGTGTTCTTGCCTAGCAGTCAGAGGAAAGTGGTGCGCAGAGATCTAAAGTTTAACGAGCAGAAGGCCATGCGAGTTTCCCTTGAGAGGGAGCTCAAGTTGCATGCAGAGGAGGAAATTTTAGTTCCTAAGGAGGAGGAGCCTTAGACTGATGTGGAGTAGCTGCATGCAGAGGATCCAGGAGTGGAGACATCCACTCATGCAAAGTCTTCCAGAGATGGGCGGAAATGCTCAAGGGGAGCTGACAGATTGGTGATGGATGCGAGAGAGAATGTGGGACAACCATCCTCTCAGCGTAGACAAAGGAGATAACCTGAGCAGTACACTGGTTACATGGCCCTTGTTGGGGAGTGTGTAGAAACCGCACCATATTCCTTTGAGAAAGCAGTGCATCAACCAGTCTGGGTTGATGCTATGGTAGAGGAGTACGACTCCATAGTTCGGAACAACATTTGGGATGTTGTCCCAAGACCGGAGGACAAGTCAGTGGTGAGTTCCTGATGGCTTTACAAGGTAAAGCAAGTAGCTGATGGCAGTGTGGAGAAACATAAGGCAAGGTTTGTTGCCTGTGGTTTCTCACAGGTCGAGGGGATCGACTATGATGAGACTTTTGCTCTTGTAGCAAGGTACTCATCTATCAGATCGATGTTGGCACTATCAACACAAATGGGTTAGAAGATCCATCAGATGGATGTGAAGACTGTGTTTCTCAATTTCAAGATTGAGGAAGAGGTGTACATAGAGTAGCCGGAAGGATTTGAGACCTTTGATCATGAGTAGCATGTGCGTCGACTCAAGAGAGCTTTGTACGGGCTGAAGCAATCACCTCGTGCTTGGTACACCAGGATCGAAAACTATTTCACTGGGTTGGTCTTCACAAAGAGTGAAGTAGATGCGAACCTTTACCACATCATGGTAGAAGGTAAGCCATTGATCATTGTTCTTTATGTTGATGATATGATATTGACAGGTGATAATCAGTTGATCAAGTCTTGCAAGGAGGACCTTGCAAGAGAGTTTGAGATGAAGACATGGGTCTCATGCACTACCTTCTAGGCATGGAAGTGTGGTAGAAGGATGGGGAAGTGTTTGTGTCTCAAAGCAAGTATGCCAATGAGATACTCAGGAGATTCCACATGGAGAAGTGCAAACCCATGTAGACTCCTCTAGTAGGTAACTGGAGGAAGGAGGATGCTACTTCAGGTGAGGTAGTAGCTGCTACTGTTTATTGGCAGCTTGTGGGTTCATTGATGTATTTAGTGAACACACAACCAGATTTGTGCTTTGCAGTGAACCAGTTGAGTCAAGCTATGGTTCAGCCTACCAAGCTATTTTGGAAGGCAGCGAAGCATGTGCTGAGATACCTCAGAGGCACATCTCAGTATGGATTATGGTATAGACGGATAGAGGGAGTGAAGCTTCAGGGCTTCACAGATGCAGATTGGGCAGGGAGTCCATCAGATTGGAAGAGCACTTCAAGAGGAATTTTCAACCTTGGTTCAGCTGCAGTTTCTTGGTATAGTAGGAAATAGAGGTCAGTTGCACTTAGCTCAGCAGAGGTTGAATACATGGCTGCCAGTCAAGCAGCATGTGAGGCCATTTGGATGCGGAAAATTCTAGTTGGATTGTTTGATCAGAGGATGGATCCAACTGTGATCTATTGCGATAATCAGAGTTGTATCAAACTCTCTAAGAATCGAGTATTTCATGATAGGTCCAAGCACATCGATATCCGGTATCGTTATCTTCAAGACTGTGTGGTGAAGAGGATCATGTTGTTGCTGTATGTTTCGACCGAGGAGCAGGATGCAGATATTTGACTAAGGCATTGTCAAAATGCAAATTAAAGTTCCACAGAGACAGGATTTGGGTGACAGATAATCGTTTTCTTGTTGAGAGGGAGTGTTGAAAATAGCAACAAGAAATGCTAAAAATAGAAGTGCTAAAAATAACATTCCTATAAATAGCATTTCAGGCTACATTCCAATTTTAGTTAGTCCCTGAACTAAAATTCAGAATTAAAATTCGAATTTGATCTTAGCACCTATTTGAAAAATAATTAATTAATTCATCTTGAGTTAATTAGTTGGAGAAAATAAAACACGAAGTCTATGTGAAGACATGCAACAATTATCCCTTTGATTGAGGAAGTTATCCCTTAATTAAGGAGATTAGGATGAGTTGTACTTTGAGTTATAATTAATTAGCTCAGTTAACTGAGTTAAGTCTAGTTAGATTAGTTCCAACAGTTTGTGGAACTGATTGTGAGTTCAACTAGTTAATGCATGCATGGATGTAACTAGTGTACTTCAGATAACTGAATATTCTCTCATAAATAACTCATGTATGTCAGTTCAGTCAGAGACCCAATTGAGATCAGAGGATGGGACACTGTACTATCAGTTGTAGGAATATTCCATTGATGATGTTTCTTGCACGGAGAAGGAATTCATTCCTTGAGGATTACGCAGTTATTTATGAGTTTGGTGAGTTGTGTGAGAGGTGAATTCATACAGGTGGCAGCCAAAGGACCCAGGAGAAACTGCGCAAGGAAATAGGAGGCTTGGAGGACTGTAGGAAGGCATATGTTGTGTCTATTCAATCTATGAGCAGCATTGAGGGATTAACACATATTTCATTAAATTTGGAATTAAATGGTGAATCTAGAATTTCCAAATAACCAAAAAACTCAATTCTAGTGATGTTCTTGTACAAAGATGTTTCCACTTTTAATGAAATATGTGTTGATTGTATTGAGAGCTGGATAGCTTGTGAGCTAAAGCTTTGTGTAATCCAGAGATATTTCCACTTGTATGATAATACAGATAGCGGGGTTTTTAGCTTAGGCTTTCCCTAGAGTATTCTTCGGTGTTCATGTGTGATTTATTTCTCATTCTCTGTTATATGTGTTCTATTTGATCTTGCTCAAAATCGATTAAGCTTCTGCAAGTTTGTTTGTAGAAGAAGATCAAGTATTTTGCTTTAGTTACATTGCATTATCAGGTGATATACAGTGAGAATTTCTACAGAGAGGACCCTGTGTAAACATTTACACCTGTAAATGTCAATATTTACTAGGATATGGGGAGGTCTCCATTAGATGTTTAAGTCATATACTAGTTAAGATAAGTTTGAGTTAGCCTTTAATGAGTTTACCATGGTTGTTTACAATCTCATGGCATTTCATAGCCCATGGTACTTGGCTTTGTTATTTTTTATGATGAATCCTATTTAAAGGCTTAAACAAATCCATTAATATGGAATGTAAGAGGACCAACGTAGATCCATCTTAACTCTGGAATCAATCCCTCTTGGCACTTGGTAGATCTAGATATAATATGGATCTATGCTAGTTTACAAAATAATTAATGTTGATGTGTTGGTTTTGATTGTAAAAATAAAAAATTTAAACATAATATGAGTCTATGACATTCTTGTCGATTATAAAATGTTATCAACCTCCTAAATTATATAATAAAATATCACACTTAAAACAAAGAAAATTACTAATAGTACTTGAAATTAAAATTGCTAAGGTAACAAACCTACTAGTATAATTTTATCATTAAATAAATTTTATGGACACTTTAAAATTGTGTCAACCTTCTACTGGAATAGTATCTCAACACAAATAGTGTGACATTTACTAGCTCAAAGTATAATTAAATTAGTTAATGCTAATATACATAATACTCTCAATGTCATCAAATAATATTAATAAAACTTTTAATAGGAACCATAAAAAATATTAGAAGAAATAATGTAACCAGTCCAAGATTAAGACATCAAATATTTGCTTATGCAAATTCATAAAAAAATGTTTTATATAGTTTATCATGATAATTTTATCGCAAAAACTATGAATAGATACATTAAAAGTAGTGAACTAACTGTTTTTTAAACTTAATCTAGTTAAAGTTCTAAATTCAAGATCCACTAAATAATTTCAAATTTTAATGATTTTTTTTGTGTTTAAAGTCCTTGTAATAGCATTTTTCCAATTTTAATTAAATATGTGTTACTTCTGAAGTTGTTATTAAGGACACTTCAAATTTCTTAAAGAAATCAAGAAGATTGAAGACATCATCAAGGAGAATTTTGATCTCAAGTAAGTATCATATTATTAAATCATGTTTGAATCTTCAAGTCATATGGGTTCTTTCTGTAAGAAGAGAAATAAGCTCATTGGGGCATCAAACTATCTAGCATGGAAGAAAAGAATTGACTTGATACTCACAAAACAAGAAATAATGGAATATTTTATTGGGGAAATCACTGAACCAAGAAAGGATAATACACAAGAACTAGAAAAGTACAAGAAAGATGAAGTAAGGGATCAAAGGGTCATAGTTGAATCAATTAAGGATTCTATTGTTCCATTTTTTGTAAACATGAAGACATCCAAGGCCATGTATGAAAAGCTAGTGAATTTGTAGTCTGTAAGTACAATAGGACAAAATATGTCTTTGTAGAGAAAGTTACATAGAATGAATAAATTAAGGAATGAGGATGTGACATCCTTTCTCATGAGGTTCTCTCAACTAATATACCATCTTCAAGGACTTGGGGAACCAATTACTGATTCTAATGTAACCATCTATGTACTAAATGAATTTCGACCGGAATGGAGCAACTTTACAACAAGCATCTACTCCGAGAAGCATTCAACTCGCTTTCATGAGTTTTGGGCTTAGTGCATATTGGAAGAATAAAATATTAAGGTCAAGGATGATGTTGGACCAAATGAGCAATCTCAAGCCTTTATAGATTGAGTCAAGAAGTGAAAGAAAGGAAAGATTGGAAAGTCCAAGAAGAAAGATATTTCCAAGTTTCAATGTTATAAATGCAATGGGTTTGGACACTTTAAGAGGGAATGTCTAAGCCTACAAAACAACAAGAGAAAATAAAGAATTGATGCTCATGTAGTCGTAGAGTGGGAGAACCTACGAAGAAGGTAAAGAAGGAAGAAGTAAAGGATATTTACTACCAAAGAAGGTTCACTGACTATTAGGTTCTTTATAGGGATTAATATTTCTTTTAAGATAATATGTCAACATAACATCATAGAAAGAAACATATGATAGTAGCATGTCTAGAATTTACATGATTTAGTTTCTTTGTAGAGATCATCTAAACAAATATATAGATAGACAATTTTTCATATTGATCATATAAGAATTATCTAACATTATGTTAGAAGAAGTCATCTTTCTTAGGTAGATCATCATGATCCTATAAGAACCATAATTATGAAATGTTCATGGAAGAAGCACTATGGAAAAGGTTAGTATAAATTCCATGTAATATGGAATCAATACTAGTAAAGGGATGAAATAATGCAATGGGTTATGGTGAAGGATCTTTGTGAGGTATATGAATAGCTAGATGATTGGATGAAAGCATCAGAATGCATGCTGGATATAAAACTTTGGATAAGTCATATCTGTAGAATCTTGTGGAAATAAAGTTGGTCATAAAGTATTTTTATGTATATGGATATACAATGCTTGAAATGAATATGATTTGACTTAATTGAATATGTATAAGGAATTTAAGACTTTCTCTAGAATATACATAATAATTATTAACATCCAGTATAGTCTCTCGAAGAAAATTTGTAACTTGGTAATCAAGTTAGATCCTTGGGAACTCTGATGCATGAAGGAAAAGTCATATGGATATGGATGATGAGGATGTTGATGGAATGAGAAGGTCATCATGATGAGGTAAGTCTGATTTTCATTATTGTTGGTTATCTGGTTAACATATTATTTTTCTACCTGGAAGAATGTTGCAAGAATATATGATGGTAGTTGAGGAGTGTTAAACTGTATGGGTGAAGGATATTGAGGGAAGCTCGATATATGGTACCTGGAAACTATGAAGTCAAGATATGGGCATTTTGGGATTAAAAGGTAGCAATGGTATAAGATAATCTGGAGGTCAAAGGAAGATCACTTTCAAGAAGAAGCTATGATCGACTTGAAATTTGGGAAGGTTCAATGTAATATATTCATATCAAAGAAGAAATTGATGAGAAAGAATATTGTCCTAGAACCTATCACAAGATTGAAGAGAGAATGTGGCTCCATGATAGCTTGAAAGAAGGAAAGCTCAATGATGCAGAAGAAATAGGGTGCCAGGAAGCTATGAAGAATTGGTAGAGATAATATTATGAAGACAAGATGTAAGTCTTGTGATGACGACTTCCCAAGGGAGTAAATAAGTAAAAGAAGTCACCATCACAAACCTTTAAAGGAGAATAGGGATTTTCCTATATAAGGAGACTCCTTTACTCCTTTGCTCCTTTACTACTTTACTTCTTCTATTCTCAATATTAAAGGAGACTCCTTGTTCCTATTATCAAGATTAAAGGAGAATAGGGATGTCCTCTCTGATTGAGAGGGATTGATGTTGGACGTTGCATATGCATTCTCCTCTTCAGGTGATGAAGAGAGAATTACAGAGGATTGGGTACGAATATGTAATTTCCATGAGGATAAACATCCAAGAAAGGAAAGGTACTGACACTCTTTGAGGATGTGAGAGGTATCCAAGAGAAGAGTCGTTGAAGAGAACCAATATTATTTGAGAACTTAGGATTGGAGATCTAGGATAAGAATAGTCCTAAAAAGGACATACCTTGTAGACATCTAGATGGGGTACACAACTTGTAGAGGTTGTGCAACATCACACATAAATCCTCCCATCAAAATGCTCTTGATTAAAGAATATGTTGTCTAGTTATGCCTCAGAGACAATGTTGGTCATAATGATGATGCTTATAGTATGGCTTATCATTCTGAATATTCTTGTGAGAATTATTCGGTTTGAGATATGATGTTGTACTGGTTGTACAATTATGAAGACCCACCTAGTTAAGAGGGAGTGTTGAGAAATGTAACTAGTTTCGATCATCATAATTATTTTTGTACTCATTTCAATATGTATCCTATGTAACAAATAAGAAAGGAAGATAAAATGAAAGCATGGGTTTCATGCTCATTATCAATGGTATTCTAGGTAAAAGCATGTTCTTAGTGCTTCTAGGGTTTGTTAGGTCTTAGGATTTATTGCCATGAGTCAAAAGAGTCAACATCATGTTTATAAGACCCTTCCGGAAAATAATATTTGTAAAAAGAAATATATTTGAGTATAAAAAGTCTTGGAAGCTCCAAAACTACAAGTTGGACTTGGGAGCATCAAGTCGTCCAAAAACAGGGAATTCAACCCCTTGAGAAGGCTATCTAAAGAAGCAGTTTGACCTCATTTGGACACACTCACTCCACAAGTTTGATATATTAAGAAAGAGTTTGATTTGTAGTTGGGAAGATGGAAGAAGGAGAGCGAAGGTCTAAGAGAAGAAATAAGGACACAATATGTTGGTTTTGGGCCCTATCCCCCTCACAAGTGTGAAGTTATAATGTTTCTAGTGCAGAAGGAGGCCAAAGTTGGAGGTCCTAATTGCAGGAGGACAAAGTGAAAAATCTTGTAGCTAGAAGGGATGAAACCCTATAATGACCTCATTGACCTTGGAAGATCATCCTTTATTTAAGTAGGTCTCAGAAGGAGATTGGATTAGAGTTCCCAAAGAAGCTGCAAGACCAAAGTTGCAGAATCATGTTGCAGGATGAGTTGCAGTATTGAAGTTGATAGGTCAAAGTTGTGGTATTGAAGTTGGTTGGTGAAAAATCAAGGAAGGACTTGAGGAAGTGCTGAGTTGGTACTAGGAGAAGGAATTGGTCTAGGGTTTGGGTCTTTGTATCTCATTTGAAGCAGATTCTGAGAAGAGAAGAGTTTTTGGGCTTTCCCTTGGAGGGGTTTATTCCTAGATGAGAGCCTAATATATGTGTTATCTATTGTTGTTGTTATTGCTTCTGATATTGTTTGATGAAAATATCTAACTAAAGAACATAAATAAGATAATTAAGATTCAAAAAAAAATATCAAGGTTAAGGAAAATAAGATTAATAGCTTCCACTTTCCATTTTTCGGACTGAATCTAGCATCAGGTCCTCAGGACACAAAGAGCATTAGAGCTATGTGGAAGCACTTAAGGGAAGAGATGGTAAGGATGAAAGGGTGAAAAAACCAAAGGAATATAAGACATGTGACAATTATTTTAAGACCACAAATGCACTCCAATGTAATTTTTTCCATTAGAAAGCAAGAAAACTAACTTTTAATAGATCTCCTCGAACTCAATAGATGCACCAATCTAGGTATCCAAATTTTCTTTATGGTAACTCTTAGCCCTGAGGTGTAGTGCTACTATTTTAACAGAAACGTCCCCTGTTTTAGCTCCAATGGTCCACGTCTCCTCTTGCTCTGCTTTGGCCATAGGCCTAACTTCAAAAATTATACACCCGCACTCATAAATATTGGCGGGTCTGCTCTTGGTTCATCTCCTTTCTGCTGCGCTCTCCATTCTTCGATCTCCGATCAGATCAATCTCCGCCGCCTGACCAACATCCCGACCGTCAATCCACACCATCCAACAGCCCTCATACCCCACTTCCCACCAGTCACTCGGGGAGGAAATTTGTTGGCTTTGTCAGTGTTTTTAACAGTCGGACAGTGAACTAAAATAACAGAATGCATGGCTGAAAAGGGAAAAAACAACAGCACGATGTAGCCAAACCAACTGAAATGATCATGGAACATCACTGGCATAAGTGAATCACCTGATAGCATGGCAAAATTACCAGAATTTGATTAACGTGTTTGTTAGAAATAGAGCTCTCTGAACTCATATTTGTCTAGTTACGAAATCAAGTAGTTAGAAGATAGAGGGGATAGATTAAGACATCTCAAGCCTTAGAGAGTTCAAGAGTATTGTAAAAAGCCTATAAATGGCTGAAAGTTCGAAGTAAGTCGGGTTCAACTTTTGGAGATTGTGGATACTCTATTCCTCCCAACGTCTCATCTTCATTCCAATAATACAAGCTTCTTTTGTTGTTACATGTTCAATCGCCATCTTCTCCTCTGTTCTAATCTTGCACTTGAATAGGTTATTCATGTTTGATTCCGTGTCAAATGCCAGGTAACTATCATCTTATCTCTGCGTTGATAAATTAGATTTGCAAGCTTCATTTACTTTCTGTAGCTAGCCATTCATATGTGTTCATGTATGTATCTGCTGGTACAGTCATGATTCTCCATCTATTCATTGAATCTATAAACTATTGAGCATTAGTGATCGAAAGCCTTATCAAGCTAAGGGTGTTCATGCATGTCTTGAGTGAAAACAGAGTTGAAACAGTCATTTGACTTGATCCAAACCCCAATCCATTCCAATAGTTCAGAGAATGATATTGAAGATCTATATGTTTCCAGGCATCTCTGAGCTACAACCTAGGAGAGTTTCCTGGAGTGCTAACATAATTGGCGTCATTGTCGGGGAGAGGACACTGAAGCTCAGCTTCCTTGGGGGATGACACAGATCCAACTTTGATGATAGACAAAGTCTGAACACTATTTGGGTTGTAGTCATCTATCTGGTGACTCTACTGGAGGACGAACCTCTTGGCGACTCCACTCTATAGTTCTGGCTCAGTTTGTGAGGCATACTCAGAGAAATCCTTAGAAGCCATGAGCTGACCCAGTACCTGGCCCTGAAAAAATCATCAAAGGAAGAAAGGCATTACAGAAAGGAGCATCAAGTTCAGGTGGCTCTGAACAATATTCTATATCTCTTCAAGAAAATCCTGTAATAGAACAAATACATGTTGAGAGTATAGCATCTAATACTAGCAGTGAAGAAAAAATCTCAGAGATTCATAGAGCTCCTTATTCTTTAGGTTCTTCTTTCGTTGTAAGCTCAAAGGAAGTCTCTCCTCCTATCCATCATACTCCTTTAGTCCTATCAGGCACTCCTCAACCCTCTGTCATTCAGAATTCCAGTACCCTTATAGCCACCACAGCTATGGCAGCACCACAGGCACCTACCAAAATAGAAAGAATCATAGATGCTAGGTATGGACCTCTAGTACTACCCACTCCTTTGAATGCCATGCCTACTGGAGAATATCAAAAGTATTTCACTGGGACTGAAGGTGTTACAGTTGAGGAACATCTTGAATCGTTCTATAGCTATGCTGATAACGTGGACAATAGTGAAGCTGATGTATGGATGAGAGTCTTTGTCCAAAGTTTAGATGGAGAGGCTAGAAAATGGTTCAGAGAAGTGATGCCAAGGTCTATAGTAGATATTGAGGCTTTAGATAATGCATTCCTAAAGCATTGGGGGGATAAGAAGGATCTACTCTACTACCACACCGAGTTTGGGAACTTAAGGAGGGAAAATGGTGAGTTGTTGTCTGATTTTAATAAGAGGTTTAACCGCATGTACAACAAGATACCAGCTGAAGTAAAACCCACCACTACCTTTGCTAAACTCACCTATGCCAGTGCCTTTGATTCTGACTTCTGTCTATTGTTGAGGGAGAGACAATGTGCTACCTTGGCTGATATGCAGGATGCAGCCTTGGAAGTAGAATCAAACATCATGGCCGCAGAGAAGCTCAAGGGGAATATTGATAGAAGGAGACAGAAGGGTGAGTCTTCATCATCTTGAGATCCCAAGATAGATAAAATGACCAAGATGATAGAGTCATTAGCCTCTGAAATCTCCGAATTAAAGGTTTAGCAGCACCCTGGGAAAGGAAGAGTTCCTAATACCTTTGCTCCTAGAAATCCAAATCCATATAAAAGAACTAATGACTAGTTGCAGATTCTACAAAGAAGCAAAGATGCCAATGAAGACCAAAGGGTGAAGACCCCTTTCTAGAATGTAGTCATGAAGAAAAGTAGTTTGAAGAAGATGATGAGATCCATTATCTGGAAGACAAAAGCAGTGCCTCCTTTTTGACCTTAGCTGCCTATGAAAAGTCATTATTCAATGACCAGATCAACCAAGAGTGGATGGTGGAGCTATTCTGCAAACTGATGATAAACATAGATATGATCTGAGGTCGAAGATGAATAATGCCAAGGAAACTCCTATTCAGAGAGCTGTTGTCCCTGCAATACAACAAGCTAATAAGAAAAAACGACCGGTAGTTGATCCCATCATCCTCAAAGCTCCAACTCACGAGGTAAGAGGTCTTGACAAGTCTCCTTCTCCTTTTAGTTTTGAATCATAAATTCAGAAGCTAAGCATACCTATACCTCTGATTGAACTAGTGATGAATGAGTCATTCAAGAGATCTATCCTCGAGGCCCTCGAGCCTAAATCCATCCAAGCCTCAATTGACTATGTAAATCTGTAAGACGACAAACCAGCTGTTGTTCTTAGCCCAATGATTGAAAATTGTGATGACAACTCCCCATAATTCTATGTCTCTTTGACTATTCATGACAAAATCCTTCACAACTGCCTTCTGGACACAGGAGCCAACCATAATCTAATGCCCAAGGCTATCATGGAGGGTCTTGACATTACCAAGTCTTATCATGACCTGTTTTCTTTTGACTCTAGAAAAGTGAAATGTTTGGGATTAATCAAAGACCTAGCCATCGCCTTGTCTCAGCTACCCATGAAGAGCATGATGATGGATATTGTGGTAGAAGATGTACCCCCTAAATTTGGAATGTTGCTTTCCAGAGGTTGGATCAAGAGATTAGGTGGAACATTGCAAAATGATCTGTCCTATGCTACTGTCCCAGTTTTTGGAGGTGAGAGTAGGAGATTATACAGAGAAGCTCAGTTGGCTTATATCATTAGTGATGAAAGGAATCCCACTAATCATCCCATCTATGCTGTTGACACTAATTTTGGAGCCTGTATTCTTCAGATTGAAGAATCCTAGTTGGCCTCCATGCAGCTTAGGAAACCGGTTTGCCAGATCACAGAGGAAGAAGGCCCACAAATTTGGGACATGTTCTTTGATGGAGTTTTCTCTAAGGAAGCTGCAGGGGCAGGTGTAGTCCTTGTGTCCCCCACACAAGAATGCATTCATTTATCTTTCAAGTTAACTTTTCAAGTAACAAATAACATAGCAGAGTACAAAGCCTTGATATTGGGCTTAAATGTTGCTAAAGAAATGGGCGTCAAAGGTCTGAAGGTGTTTGGATATGCAGACCTTATCATTCAGTAGGTGAACAAAACTTTCCAAGCAAAGCATCCAAGGCTGAAAGCATATAGAGATGAGGTATGGAAGCTTAAGTGTTATTTTAATAGTTTCATCATTTCTTACATCCCTAGAATGAAGAACCAACTTGTTGATTCCCTTGCTGTGCCTGCTAGCACATTTATTCCTCCTTTGCCTCTTAAATTGACTTATGAAGTTTAGGTGAAATATAGACCATCTCTACCTGACAATTTCGAATACTAGAAAGTTTTTGAGGATGATGATGAAATTAATAAGTTTTTACAAGTCATTGATGAATTTTCTAAAATGCACATTGACCAAGAAAACGAAACCATTGAAGAATGCAACCAGTCCAAGCTAAATGACGAGATTTGTCAGGATAGCATTACTCATCTACCTAGTAAACATATACCCAAAGGATTGGTGCCCCTAGAGAAGCTGTTTGATCATAATGATGTACCTTATAAGCCTGCCAGAAAGGAAAATGAGTTTGCGGTTCATAGACATAATGTAGGGAGTCCAGCCCATCCAAAGTACATAAATCTATCCACTCACTTGTCTTCTACCCAAAGTTCCAAGTATTGCACCTTGATGAAACAATTTGCTGATATTTTTGCTTGGGAGTACAGTGATCTTAAAACCTATGACACCAACATCATCCAACATAAGATTCCACTGGAGAAGAACAACATCCCTTTTAAGTAGAAATTAAGACCTATCAGCCCTCTCTTATTGCCTTTGATTGAAAAGGAAATCAAGAAGTTGTTGGATGCCAAGATCATAGTTCCCCTATGGTATTCAAAGTGGATAGCTAACCTTGTGGTAGCAAGAAAGAAGAATGGAGAAATCAAGCGTTGTGTTGACTTCAGGAACCTGAACAAATGCTCTAAAAAAGACAACTACCCCCTGCCTAAGATGGAACACTTGCTGCAAAAGGTTTCGAGGGCTAGAGTCATGTCTTTCTTAGATGGATTTTCAGGTTACAATTATATTGTTGTACATCCATAAGATCAGGGAAAGACCGCCTTCACTACTCCTTGTGGCACTTTCATGTACTCCAAGATGCCTTTTGGACTGATGAATTTTGGGGCTACTTTTTAGAGGGCCATGGACATAGCCTTTGTGGGAGAGAAGGAAAAGTTTGTCCTTATTTACCTTGATGACATAACAGTCTTTTACAGTAGCCACAAGGACCATTTGCAGCATTTGAAGAAGGTGTTTCTAAAGTGTAGACGGTTTGGAATTTTTGTGAACCCAAAGAAGTCACAGTTTTCTCTAGAAGAAGGCAAACTTCTGGGACATATTGTTTCTGCTGAAAATGTGAAGATCGATCTAGCAAGAGTTCAAGCAATTCAAACATTGTCCATCCCAAGGTCAAAAAGGGACATTGAATCTTTCCTGGGTAAGATTAACTTTGTCAGGAGGTTTATTCCAAACTTTGCAGAGCTAGTGAAGCACATCACTTCCATGCTGAAGAAAGGGTTAGAAATAAAATGGACAGATGGTGCAAGAGGCTCTTTTGAAGCCATCAAACAAGATATCATGGAAGCTCCCACTCTAATCAGTCCAGATTATACCAGGAAGTTTTATATCTTCTCTTTTGCCTCTTATGATACACTTGCAGCAGTTCTGTTGCAGAAAAATGATGAAGGTGCAGAGCACCTTGTGGCATTTTTCAGCAAAACTCTGAGGGATGCTGAACTAAGGTATGACTTTATTGAAAAACAAGCTTTTGCTCTCATAAAATCTTTAAAAGCATTCAAAATTTATATTCTGCATTCCAAAGTGGTCGCATATGTACCTTCAGCCTCAGTAAAAGATGTCCTAACTCAGCCAGATATTAATGGAAAGAGAGCTAAATCGATTGCAAAATTCATAGAGTTCAACATAGAGGTGAAGCCCACCAAGCTTGTCAAAGGCCAGGGCTTGGCTAAGCTTATGGCTGAGGAAAATTGTAGTTTGCTAGACATCAATTGCATGGGTTCAAATTCGGGTGGTGAGCGGACAGAGGAAGTAGCAAAAGAGCAAGAGCAGAATCAGTCTTTGGCTGAAAATCTAGTCACTTGTGAATGGTATTCCAGTGTATTTCATTTTTTGCAGAAGCTAGAAGTCCCTCGAGGGCATAGCTCAAGTCAAGCCCAGGCCATTAAGTTCAAATCAGCCAAATTTTGCATTAATAAAAACTTGCTTTATTGGAGAGACCCATCAGGGATCCTCTTGAGATGTCTAGACAAAGGACAATCGTGTAAGTCATGCACCAGTTCCATTCTAGCATCTGTGGAGGGCATCATTATTGAAAAACCATAGCCCACAAGATCCTGAGAGCTGGGTATTATTGACCTACTCTGTTCTCTGATGTGTTTTCTTTTGTGAAGTCTTGTGACAAATGTCAGAGGTTTGCAGGAAGACAATAGCTAAAATCTCTGCCCTTGAAGCCAGTACACACCAATGGTCCCTTCTAGCAGTGGGGCTTGGACTTCATAGGTGAGATCAATCCACATTCCAGTGGCCATCACAAATGGATCTTGGTAGCCACTGATTATTTCACCAAATGGATTAAGGCTATACCCACTAAAAATGCTAATCATCATGTTATCATAAAGTTCTTGAATGAGAATATTTTCACTAGATTTTGTTGCCCAACCAAAATAGTCACTGATAATGCAGCAGCTTTCAGGGCAGAAGAATTGGTGGACATGTGTGAATCCATGGGCATTCAATTGGTGCATTCTACCTCATATTATCCTCAGGGAAATGGGCTGGTAAAATCATCTAACAAGATCCTTGTAAGTATAATCAAAAAACTGTTGGAGGACAACAAAAAGAACTGGGATTCCAAGTTGAAGTTTGCACTATGGGCTGACAGAGTTACCAATAAGAAGTCCATAGGAAATTCTCCATTTAAGCTGGTTTATGGTGCTGATGTTGTTTTTCCTATCTAGCTGATTCTCCCTATGGCCAAATTATTTCAAGAAGAACAGGATGAAGAGAATGACATGGCAAGGAGAATGAATAACTTGGTTGAATTACAGCAGATCAGAGAACAACTGGTTGAGAAGTCATGAATTCATCAGAAGAAGATCGAAGAAACATTTGATATAAAGACAAAAATGGACAATTTTCAGGCCGGTGACTGGGTTCTCAAATGGGATGCATTGAAGGAAAAGAAGGGAAAACATGGTAAATTTGATGCCTTATGGATAGGATTGTTTGTCATTGCTCAAGTTCAGATGAACAATACTTTCATTCTGCACAATTTGGAGGGGGAAGATGTTTTTGATGGCCCAGTCAATGGGTGGTTTTTGAAACTTTACTTCATATGAGGCTTTAAGGCCTTAATATTGTAATAGGTTTTTTCAATTTTTGTTTTCTATGCAAATAAAATCCATGCCCAATGGAACACTAGGAGATAAATTTGTTTTGGTTGTTACTGGAAAGGCAATAGTCTGCAGTTCTTGAAACCTCAGAGGGAGGATTTCATCCCCAGAAGGAGCCAGTGTTAGCCCTGAGGTGCACTGCTACTATTTTAATGGAAATGTCTCCTGTTTTAGCTCCGATGGTCCACGTCTCCTCTTGCTCCACTTTGGCCATAAGCCAGACTTCAAAAATTATACACCCACGCTCATAAATATCAGTGGGTCCGCTCTCGGATCATCTCCTTTCCACTGTGCCCTCCATTCTCCGATCTTCGATCAGATCGATCTCTGCTGCTTGACCAACATCCCGATCGTCGATCCCCAATGACCCTCATACCCCACTTCCAACCAATCACCCGAGGAGGAAATTTTTTGGCTTTGTCAGTGTTTTTGGCAGTCAGACAGTGAACTGAAATAATAGAATGCATGGTCGAAAGGGGAAAAAACAACAGCACGATGCAGAGATAGAGGGGATAGATTAAGACATCTTGAGCCTCAGAGAGTTTGAGAGTATTGTAAAGAGCCTATAAATGGCTGAAAGTTCGAAGTAAGATGGGTTCAACTTTTGGAGACTGTGGATACTCTATTCCTCCCAGCGTCCCATCTTAATTCCAGTAATACAAGCTTCTTTTGCTGTTACATGTTCAGTCACCATCTTCTCCTCTATTCTAAGCTTGCACTTGAATAGGTTATTCATGTTTTCTTCTATGTCGAATGCTGGATAACTGTCATCTTATCTCTGCGTTGATAAATTAGATTTGTAAGCTTCATTTACTTTCTGTAGCTAGCCATTCATATGTGTGTATGTATGTATCTGCTAGTACAGTTAGGATTCTCCATCTATTCATTGAATCTATAAACTATTGAGCGTTAGTGGTCGAAAGCCTTGTCAAGATGAGGGTGTTCATCCATATCTTGAGTGAAAACAGAGTTGAAACAGTCATCTATCTTGATCAAAACCCCAATCCATTCCAATAGTTCAGAGAATGATATTGAAGATTTGTATGTTTCTAGGCATCTCCAAGCTACAACCTAGGAGAGTTTCCTGGAGTGCTAATAGTAACTACTATACTTTTTTATAAATTTGGTCATAAAGTTATTGATTTTAAAGTTAATAAAGTTGAGAGAGATGAAAATGTTAGATCTAATCATTCTTAATGTTATAGATCTAGATTTTTTTTCTGTTACACAAAGAAACTCATTCTCTCTTCTTTATGAATGAAATTGAATGTTATAACATTCATAGTTATGGCCACAAAGCCAAGGAGTGTCAAGGTGAAATGTTTAATTCTTCTATACAACAATGGTATTAGCAACCAACTCCTCAAAAGAATGTGAATAAGTGGAAACAAAAGACAAAGAATGATGAATAATTTAGTGTTGTCATGTGTGCTCATGATCAAGAATAAAAGTGGTATGTTGTTATGAAGCTAGCTCACAAAAAGATAGAAAAGAGAGATCCACGCCTTAGAATTCAGCCTCTTCGAGGGGGCAACCTCCTTTACATTACATAAATGAACAATTCTTGGATGATTCAAATGACAAAACCTCCTTTCTATATATAGGAGTCTAAGGAGTCACAATATAACCCAGCCGACCTAACAATAATAATATAAAGCCACAAAAATAACAATAGAGGGATTCTATGGGGCACAGTAATAACAATATGGGGACAATAGGGGCACAACAATATTAATAAGGAATACAACTACAATAGTAATGGGGTAATCACTAGTATTATAGGGACCCAACATGCCCCTCTCCTTCAAAAAAGTGTTGTCCTCAACGCTTGAGTAGTTCTGGATGCTTCTGTATAAAATTCTCATCCTCCCATGTGGAATCTTCAGCGGATAAGTTCTTCCACTTGATAAGATACTCTGAAATTGATCGATTTTGTAGCTGTCGAGTTCTTGTTTCTGTGACTGCTTCTGGTTCCAATATAATTTTTCCTTCCTCGTCAAGTTTTGGCAATATTGTTTGAACTGGGAGCTTGTCGCCTATAACCTTCTTTAAACATGAAACATGGAAAACTGGGTGCAATCGAGAAGCTGCAGGAAGCTCCAATTTGTATGCCATAGTACCAATCTTTTGCAACACCTTGTATGGACCATAATACTTTGGTGATAATTTATTATCCTTCTTAGCTTGCTTGAGGGACATTTGCTTATATGGTTGTAGCCGTAGGAATACCCAATCACCTACATCAAAACTTCTTTCGCTGCGATGTTGATCTGCCTGTTGTTTCATTCTATTTTGTGCCAACACGAGGTTATCCTTTAAGAGTTGGAGGACTTGTTGTTGATGTTCGATGTGATGTTCCACTGCTTGAACCTTAGAATTTTCTCTTAAATATGATGTGATGGATGGTGGCTGATATCCATAAAGTGCCATAAATGGGGTCATTTTTGTTGCTGTATGGAAGGAAGTGTTATACCACCATTCAGCCAGAGGCAACCATTTGACCCATTGTGTCTGTTTATCAGATACAAAGCAACGAAGATATCCTTCCAAACATTTGTTTACTATCTCAGTTTGCCCATCAGATTGAGGATGATAAGATGAGCTATGAGCTAACTGAGTACCAAGACAAGAAAATAATTCTGTCCAAAAATTTCCAGTGAAAATGGGATCTCTGTCACTTACAATAATCTTTGGGTTTCCATGTAGCTTTTGAATTGTTTCCATAAATGCAGTAGAAACTGTACTGGCTTTAAATGGATGTGATAATGCACAAAAGTGTGCATACTTGGTAAGTCTGTCAACTACCACCATGATGACACTCTTTCCCTCAGACTTGGGTAAACCTGTGATAAAATCCATTGAAACCTCCTCCCAATGTTGGCTTGGAATGGATAAAGGTTGTAATAGACCCGGTGTCTTAATTGTTTCAACTTTATTTTGTTGGCAAACCAAACATTCCGCCACAAATTTTTGAATATCTGATTTAAGGCCATCCAAAAAAATTCCTTCTTAACCCTGTGGTAAGTTTTTAAAATCCTGAGTGCCCTCCTAAGGGAGAAGTGTGCAATTCCATAAGAATCTTTTGTTTTAGCTGGGAATTCTTACAGAGGTATAAGCGATCTTTGTACCATAACGAATCATTTTTCCAGCTAAATGTATCAGACGTACTGGAATCTTGTTGTAACTTTCGAATAAGTGCCCACACTTCTTCGTCATTCTTCCATTCCTCCCTTGCTTCGTTTATCCAATCTGGTTGGATAATAGAAATGGCGCACAACAATGCTTCCACATCCTCATCCTTTCTTGAGAGTGCATCTGCCACCACATTTTGCTTCCCTTTTTTGTAGATGATTTCAAAGTCATAACCCAACATCTTTGTGACCCACTTTTGTTGCTCTTCAGAGGATAATCTTTGTTCTAAAAAGTATTTAAGGCTATCATGATCCGTTTTTACCTTGAAGTGTCTTCCCATTAGGTAGGGTCGCCATTTCTTAAGTGCATGGAGTATTGCCAACATTTCCTTCTCATAAATAGCTTTGTGTAAAAACTTTCCCTTGATTGGACGACTTTCAAAAGCAATGGGTCTTTCATCTTGCATTAAAACAACACCAATTCCATTTCCTGAAGCATCACATTCCACAATAAAGGTTTTTGTGAAGTCTGGTGTAGCTAAGACCGGTGCTTGGCACATTGCCTCTTTAAGATGTTGAAGGCCTTTGTTGCTTCTGGAGTCCATGAAAATGCATCTTTCTTCAATAATGTTGTTAGAGGTGCTGCTATTCTCCCATAATTCTTAACAAACTTGCGATAATACCCTGTCAACCCGAGAAATCCTCGCAGATGCTTTATGGATGTGGGGATTTTCCATTCCTTAATGGCTTTAATTTTGCTAGGGTCTACCTTAACTCCTTCATGAGATACAATATGACCCAGATATTCCACCTCTTGTACTCCAAAGAAACATTTGGATCTTTTTGCATATAATTGTTTCTCCTCCAATAGTTGTAGCACCCTGTCAACATGTTCAACATGATCCTTCCAAGACTTGCTGTAGATTAGTATATCATCAAAAAATACTAACACAAATTTTCTAAGGAATGGTTTGAAAATGGAATTCATCAAACCTTGAAATGTTGAAGGTGCATTGGTAAGGCCAAAAGGCATGACCAAAAATTCATAATGACCCTCATGAGTTCTAAATGTTGTTTTTGGAATGTCTTCAGTCTTCATTCTGATTTGATGATATCCTGAACGAAGATCCAACTTGGTGAAGTAAATTGATCCATGCAATTCATCCAGTAATTCATCAATGACAGGAATGGGAAACTTATCTTTAATAGTGAGCTTGTTGAGCTCCCTATAATCCGGACACATGCGCCATGATCCATCCTTCTTGTGCACCAATACTACTGGAGTAGAGAAAGAACTTTGACTCGGTTGAATTATACCAGCCTCTAGCATTTCTGCAACCATACGTTCAATTTCACTCTTTTGGGCATAGGGATATCTGTACGGCCTGATGTTTGGAGGAACACTTCCTGGAATCAGATGAATAGCATGATCATGATCACGAATAGGTGGGAGACCTTTGGGAGTCTCAAATACCTTGGAATGATTGTCCAAGACTTTTTGGAGATCTGGAGAAATAGATGATTCCAATGTGGAAACATCTAGCGAACATAATTGTGCAATTACACCTCTTTGTTCCTTTTTTAGAAGCTTTGTCATACCGTTAGAGCTGATTATCTTTCCCGGTTTCCCTGCAATACCCCTTAATTCAACTTCCTTTCCTTCCACAGAAAATTTCATGAAAAGTTCTTGAAAATTAAAAGCTATTGTACCCAAGGATTGTAGCCATTGGACTCCTAGTACAACATCAGCACCTCCCATTGGAATGGAAAGCATTGGGCTAGTCAATACATATTCTCCCATGGATAGCTTGATATTATGGCACTTTCCAGATCAATTTATTGTTCCTCCATTTGCAACCATCACTTGACACTCTGGTGCTGGATATAAGAAGCAATTCAATTCTTTTGCTACCTTACAATGAATAAAATTGTGGGTACTTCCTGAATCAATCAACACTATTACCTTTTTCTTCTTGATTTGTCCTTCTATCTTGATGGTTTGAGGAGTGGTAATTCCTGCCAATGCATTACAAGATATGGTCGGATTCATTTCTTCTTTATCTAGGCTTTGTTCCTGGAGTATATCCTCTTCTTTTGACCTTTCTTGCTCCTTTTCTTCTTCCTCTTCACAATCTATGTAGAATAATTTCTTCTCAGCACACTTATGACCTTTAGTGTATTTGCTATCACAATTGTAACAAAGCCCTTTTGCTCTTTTTTCTTCCAATTGTTGTGGTTTCAACCTTATAGGTTGTGGAAGACTAGGGGCAACAACACTTCCATCTTTATAGTTGTGAGTGGTATGCTTCCTGGTTGCCATAATTTTGCTTTCCATTTTTCTTGCTAACCTGAATGCCTTCTCTAATGAATCAGGTTCCCAAAGGCGAACATCATGTTGGATATTATCCTTTAAAGTCCCTATGAACACATCAATCCTATGCTCCTCTGGAATATTTTTTACCCTTATGTTCAATTTTTGGAACTCCTCAATGTGCTCCATTATTGAACCCTTTTGTTTGAGACTTATCAATTGGCTAAAAAAAGTGTTGCTTTTTGTATCCTCATAATGTGCTGTCAATTCTTCCGTAAAAATTGCCCAAGTGATAATTTGTTTACGAGAGCAAAGCCATTGATACCATACAAACTGATTTGGTTCCAAATATAAAGTTGCAATACGTACCTTTTGTGTGTTTTTCACATTATTGAGATCGAAAAATTGCTCCATCTGTAATATCCATGTTGCGGGATCCTTGCCATCAAACTTCCTCATATCGATTTTTGGAATATGGTGGGTCTTCGATCCAACATTAGAGTCTATGGAATCATGATTAACATTTCTTTTGTTCTCATCATGAGTTTCCTTTACTACCCTTTCACCATTAGTGACCATTTCTTGTAGCAACTTATTCATATTTATCTTCAATTCTTCCATCTTATCATCCATGCCATCAATTTTAGCGTCCATGCCATTCATCTTAGCTTCCATGCCATCCATCTTAGCTTCTACGCTTTTCCTTAAACAATCCATCTTAGCTTCTACACCTTTCTTTAAACCATCCATCTTAGCTTCTACATCTTTCCTTAAACCATCCATCTTAGATTCTGTTGTTTTTTTGTGCAAGTGACACTTGTTGCACTTGGTCTCGTAATTTTGATATATCATGTTGCATTTCTTCCTCTTCTTCATAAGTCATGCTAGAGCTTTCAGGTTGCTTACTAGGTGTTTGCATTTTCTTTCCTCAGGGCATCAATTACCGATTCAAACTAATTTTTCAAACCAATCTTATGCAAAAATTAAAAAAAAACTACACACCTTTTTTCACTTTGTAGAAGCTTGATATTGAATCTGATGTATCTCTGCAATTTCGGATCATACAGTTCTAAAATTGCGATCTGTAGTAGCCCTCCGTGTCCTCTTTCCAATTCCACCAGTCTGATCCAAGTTAGATTCTCCAAGGAAGAGTTATGCACAATCTCCCAAGATGACCTGATTATAGACTAGTTCAGTAGAGCGAAATTGTATGACGTGCCACGAGTCACTGTTTCGACCTTTGGATCTGAAAACGATATACAAGAAACTACAGTCCGTCCTCTTTCTGTACCTTCTTACAAAATTTCAATCTGATGCTCAGAGAGAAAGTTATGACGATTTTCCCCAGGTCACCTGTTTGGAATGTAATTCAGGAGTCTGCAAAAAGACCAACTTCCTCAGATCATATCTCCGCAAATATAGCGCAAAAAGCTCTGAAATTCAGACCCGAGATTCAGCGCGATTTCTTCTCAAATGGTTTTTTTTTTTAGCTTCTAAAACATCGCAGAAAAAAAGTTATAGCGAAAATGCCACGATGACCTGTTTGGAGCAACGAAACCCTAGAATCCAAAGCTCTGATACCAAATGTTATGAAACCAGCTCACAAAAAGATAGAAAAGAGAGATCCACGCCTTAGAATTCAGCCTCTTCGAGGGGGAAACCTCCTTTACATTACATAAATGAGCAATTCTTGGATGATTCAAATGACAAAACCTCCTTTCTATATATAGGAGTCTTAGGAGTCACAATATAACCCAGCCGAGCTAATAATAATAATATAAAGCCACAAAAATAACAATAGAGGGATTCTATGGGGCACAGTAATAACAATATGGGGACAATAGGGGCACAACAATATTAATAAGGGATACAACTACAATAGTAATGGGGTAATCACTAGTATTATAGGGACCCAACATATGTAGAAAATAAATGTTCAAAGAATATGAATAGAGATAAAAGTAAGTTCCTATTTCTGGAAGTGAATGGAAAAAATAATGTAAAATTTGGTAGCAATGCTCCAACTCAAATAAAAGGGAAAGTAATATTCATCCTCAACGAGAAGACCAATGTTAAGAATGTCTTATATATGGTTGACCTCAAACACAACCTTCTAAGTGTTAGTCATATGTGTGATAATGACTATGATGTTATTTTTGGATTAGAGGATTGTGAAATTAGAAGGGTAAAGAATCACAAGTTGGTAGGGAAAGAAATGAGAACCCAAAACAGTGTATATGAGTTTAATGACTCCAAAATAAAATTATATTCGAGCAAGATATATGAGACATGGCTATGGAACATGAGGGTGGATCATGTAAATTTTGATAGCTTAATGAAAATTAGCAAGATTGAGGCAATAAGAGGATTACCAAAACTATAAAATCCTGACAAGTCAGTACGTAAGTCTTGTTAATTTTTTAAGATCAAGTGTATGAAATAAAAAAGAGGAGGATAATATACTTTAAGGGAGTTTGAAGAGTTCTGTGAAGAACATGATATTAGAAGGAAATACTTTGTTGCAAGAACTCCTCAATAGAATGGAGTAATAAAACAAAAGAATATAACCATTCAAGAAATGGCTAGGGCCATGATGGATGAATGAAAGGTTGCAAACACATTATGGGGAGAAGTAGCTCAAGCTGCTAGTTTGGTAAAAAACCACAACTCAAGATGAAAAATGATAAGACCCCTATGAATTGTTGAAAGGAAGGAGAGCCTCAATGAAGCACCTCAAAGTCTTTGGGAGCAAATGCTATATAAAGAGGAATAACATGAAACTTGGTAAATTTGACTCTCATGTAGATAATTGCCACTTTCACTTCGATATGCATTTAGAAGAAAGTGATATAAATTCTACAATAAAAAGATGAAAAAGATTGAAGAACACATTGATATTAGAGTGGCTGAAGCTATACCTCATGCAAGAAAGCCTTAGGAGAAATAAAACAAGGATGGTGATTATGCCTTCCAATATAGAGAACTTGAAGATATATAATAAGAAGAAATAGAAGAAGAAGATGGGGATTTACAAAGATCTCCTTAACTCAAAACACAATCCAGATATATGTGGAAGGAACATCCATAGAGCCATATAATTAGGGATAGAAATGGTGGTGTGTAGACTAGATGAAGATTCAAAAGTAGTCCTCGAAAAGCTAACTTTTCCCTATTGTCTCTAATAGAACCCAATAACTTCAACTAGAAAAGTGAAGACAAATGTTAGGTTTAAGTAAATGAATGAGGAATTGGACTAGATAGAGAATAATAACACTTGGGAATTGGTTCCTAGACCAATGGATAAGAATGTATATGACACCAAGTTGGTTTTCCAGAACAAGCTAAATGAATAATGGCAAGTTGTAAGGAACAAGGCCAGGTTCGTATGTAAAGGCTACACTCAAGTAGAAGGTATAGATTTTGAAGAAACCATTTTCCTTATGAGCTATAATGGAAGACATTAGAATGATTTTGGAATTTTATAGCTATAAGAACTTTAAATTTTATCATATGGATGCCAAATTATAAATCCTCAATGATGAATTGGAAGAGGAAGTGTACAATGAGAAAATAGAAGGCTTTCAACTCTCAAAAGATGAAATACAAGTTTTTAGACTAAGAAAAACTTTGTATGGATTGAAACAAGCTCCAAGAGTTTCGTATGTTAGGTTGGATAAGTATCTACAAAAAAATGATTTAAAAGAGGAACAACAAATAGAAATTTACACATTAAATTTGAAATGATAATTTGTTAGTTATCATTGTGTACGTAGGTGATATTATTTTTGGAAGCGATTTAGACCTATATGAGACATCAATTTTTTGAAGTGACACAAAAGGAATTTGAAATGTCCATGCTAGGAGAGCTTCCATTATTTCTCAGGCTACAAATTACTCAGACAAAGAAAGATATTTTTATTTTCCAAACCAAGTACCTGAAAAAACTTTGGAAAAATTGGGAATGGACGATTTCAAACCTGTTTGTACACCTATGGTGACTGGTTGTAAACTGGAAAAGAATATGAATCTCCCGCTATAAGTCAAATGAATTATAGGTACATGATAGGAAATTTGTTGCACTTAACTGCTTCCAGACTAGGTGAAAGTAGTAGGATGGGTTGCCATATTTCAAAAAAATATAAAAGAAAGCAATGTCAATGTAGTGAAGATAGTTAAATATATCAATGGAATAATAGAATATGGTTTGTGTTATGAAAGGGTTAATGAGTTTACTTTAAGATATTATATTGATGTTGATTGGGTTGGAAGTATTGGTGATTGAAAGAGCACAAGCAATGAAACATTTTTTTTTTGGTGATTTCCTAGTGTCTTGGATAAGTAAGAAATGAAATTCCATTTCTTTATCTACAATTGAAGCCGAGTACATATATGTAACTACTTGTTGCACTCAAATTTTATGGATGAAGTAGACAGTAAAGGATTTCAAGCTTAAGTTTGATGATCTCCCCATTGTGTGTGATAATATGAGTGCCATTAGCATCTCCAAGAACCATTTTATGCATTCAAAGAATAAACACATTCCAATTAAATGTCATTTCTTGAGAGATAAAGTTGATTTCTATGTTGTTAGATTTGAATATGTGGCTACTAATTAGCATATTGTAGATATTTTCACGAACCTGATTCCTAGGGAGCCATTTGAGTACCTCTGGCACAAGAAACTACTCAGGTTATTGAGCAAGTTTATGAGTACCTTGCATGAGAAGGACAATGAAATGTCATAATTTTTTCTTTGTATGTACAACTGCAAAGGAAATTATTTTTGTTTGAGAAAGTTTGGTCTTAGGAGAAAATTTTATATCTCTATGAACTATTTACCATTGATGTCAAAGGGGGAGAAGAGACCAAACATTGATGTCTCGAGAATCCATCATAAAAAGGAGAAGAATACATGTGGTCCAAACATTGCTGTTTTAGACATTGGAAGGGAAAATATGAATGACCCAATGTAACAGGTATAATGACTCAAAGGAGAGAAGTGTGTAATTAGTCATGGAACATACCTGATATAGGGTGGAAGAGTGAGCTTGATTGGTGTCAGGGGAAGTGTTAAGGTGTGTTATTTCCATCAATGCCTTAAAATTGTTTGGCACAATTTCCATTAATGTCAAAGGGGGAGATTGTTGAACAAAGTATTGTCATTTATTGGAACTAGATATTGTTGTACAACCATTGCTTTCAAAGGAAGTATAAATTTGGTATGTGTGGTGGTTATTTGAGAACCATCATAGTAGAAAGATAAGAGATAAATATTTAAAGACATGTTTATGACTCTTATTGTTGGTCTATGCAGTCTTTAGGTGAGAAGCATAATAGTATTAGGATAAGTGACGAATCCTTAAAAATTATGATTTTGGGTGTTGAGGGAATTATTGAAGAACACTAATAGTTATTTTTGATTTCTTTCTTGAACATTTTTTAAGAGAGTGGTAGTTAGTCACAATGAATCATTTTGGGTGTGGAAGATCAAGGCAGGTGCCCCCACAAAGTGTATAGTAGAATATACCTCTTATAAATCTTTCCAATTGTATATGACACTCAAAACATATCTCAAGGGTTGAAAAAATATTGTAGTTTGAAGTTGGGCTATCATTTCAACAGAAGAGGTCTAGAGGCCTATACATTTTGAGAGACAAGTGGTGATGTGTGGTGAAATAATATGGACTTCAGACTAGGATATCAGGAGGACTAGTATTTTAGGAAGAATGAGTATGTAACATGCCCAAAAGGAGTTATACCCCACACTAGTCTCGATGTCCAAGTCGTTCAAACCATTTGAGGGTGGATGCAAGGAAGGGACCCAAACCCAGGTCTTTGAGAAGAGTTCTATTTTTTAATATGATTCTAGTACACTTTGGGCATGTGTTGCTAAAGAATATTGTAAACAAAAAATGAGAAAAGCACCCAAACTCGACTTTCCCTCCTATATAGGTTGATGACATGGTAGGATGATGAAGCGAGAGGTGTGATGTATAGGTGGCACTAATTGGATTGATGTAATGATGTGGAACCTTGTGCAAGTGACATGTGGTAGGTAGATTTGGAGTTTTCAGTTGGACAAGTGGGAAAAATCTATGTGAAACATGGCATCACTCAAATGTCACCATATGACGTGATGACATCTTTATGACAGTAGATATGATGTTATCTAGTGATGTGGCACAACATTGGGATTTGTGTTAGCAAGTTGTGTTTGTAGTCGATTTCCTATGTGATATGTTTTTTGAAATTCCATTGAAGTTAGGTGGGCCCAAAATAAAAGATGGTTAGTAAATATTGGGATCCAAGTGATTTACTTGATTTCATCATGAATAGGGGCTAGATCTAGATATAAGCATAAAATGCATTGAACTAGAAGACGGTAATGATTGTTGATGTCACATGAAGAAGGTGTTGAAGCCTCTAGAGCTTAGATAGTTAGATTTTGGTGTCGAATTTATTTGTGAAAAACTATTTAAGGATTACTTTCAATAACTGGATTATAGTAGACTATGAGATCATGTGATTTGATTATTGATGAGAAGTGAAGGATAAATTCCTTTAGAGAATGCAGTGCATGTTTGAGAATGTGTGTTGGTACAATTGTAATTGGGGATAAAGAAGCTTTAAAAGAAAATCACAATTTGTGGAGATTAAATGTGAGTTGTTGGACATTCTGAAACTATGGAAAGAGTGTTAGAGTAGAAAAACAATAAATTGTAGCTACAATGAATAAAATTACCTCCTTGAGCTAAAGAATAATTAACTGAAGCACATCTTGTGTGCTGTAAGAATTGAATGAAGCACTTGTTCTCGAGCAGTGTGTAATTTTAGTTTAAAGAAAAAGCAGTAGTGAAGTATTTCAATGTGAGACAACAATAGTGTTAGAGATGATTTGAGAATAAAAATTGAGATTAGTAGAACTAAATAGTGAGTGTGTTGCATATGTGTGGCGTTGTGGACTACATATGAGTGTGCCGACAAAAGAATGAAGAACCTGATAAGGTTTATGTGTGTCTCAAACACAGAGGTGGTTGTATGAGAGTAGTGGTATTAATTTGCAATAGAATTAAATAATGCTTCCATAGGTTCGAGTTTGAAAATGTATGGAATATAGATCTAACTGGGTGAATTAGGTTGGTGCCTACACAAATCTTAGGTTGGTGCCTCAAGAAAGTCAATGCTTTCTAATTTGAGGGGGTTGAGGCCTCTTGTCAGTGGGTGCTAACTAAAAGAATTGATGTAACTAGAGCTGGTGCTTTTTATTTACATAATAATAAAAAGAAGATTTGGTGGTTTTTCTCCCATAAGGGATTCCATGTTAAAACACTATGTACAAATATGACATGAATTCTTTTATTTTATGTATAAATTTCAAATGATTGAAAGGTTTCATTAAAGAATATAAAATTTATAATTACTAATTCACCCCACATAAATTCTTGATTCCCAACACCAACCTCCTTTCTTTCCCTCTAATTATCCCTTCCCCTTCTTTCTTTATTTCTCTTTCATTCTTCTATTATATCATTTCTTTCATTAACATATTAACTCACATTTATAAACAAATTATTAACATTAGTGATATCACACTATTAACATTAATAGTCATAATATTAATACTATTACCCTACTAGTATTAATGATTCATTATTAGGGTTGACTTATATTAATATTAATTATTCATTATAGGTACAAAACATTTAATGCATAGGTCTGACATTAATCACTCATTTTGAGACCTAGGTCTTACTTTTATGATTCTTTAGGTATGTTGTAGCTGCTACAACCACCCTCCAACATTTTGTCCATGCTTTGATTTTGGAGGTTCCCTTGTATCCACATGAGTTTATCATTCACTGTCATCAAGTATTCATGCTATGATAAAGGCTTATCTTTTCATGTTCTTCTTGTGATGAGTTGATCTCGGTTTGATATATTTCAGACAAAAGTTATCTCTTGAGTTGACTTTGCAGCATTGCCAGTCTTCCCTCCAGAAACTGCACAATCTTGGAAGGCATGTCAATCTTGAGGATCTAAATTCTGCAATCCAGACAGGAAGGCTAGCCTTGAGCTCAGAAACTATGCAATTCTCAGAGACAACCTGACCTTAAGCTCAGAAAATGTGCAAAGCTTCCCTTGAGCTCAGAAATTACGCAATTCACTGAGTCAAGGAGCTGTCCAGTGGTTGAAAATTACATAATCGTTTATGGCAATGTGAATGATTGATTTCTCGAAAAAGAAAAAAGAATAAAGAAAAAAAGAAATATCTAGAAGATAGGGAGTGGATAATTAGCTCCCCAAAGGATGACACAACTTGTTATTTTTGGAATTCGCCAAGTGTCTCTTTTTCCTTGATTTTTTGCATGCGCATCAAAAACCCTAACCAACCTAGATCTATATAATACAAACCCTTAGAGCTCATTGGAAAATTCAATCCTAGAGTTCTATCCTTCACAAGGAGATCAAGGAAGTTTCAGTGGAGTTTGCAACACCTTTCTAGGTGATTTTTGCTTTTGTCGTCTTTTGTTGCTTTTTATCGTTTCGCTTCTATGAGTCCCTTTTTGCTTGTATCCTTTCATGATTGTTGGTGTTTTAACTTATATTAGTGTGTAAAAGTGTTTGTTTGATCCATCTTTTTCCTTTTACAAGTGTCACATCAAGTTTCTTGTTTTTTCCAATTAGTGGTCATCGTTTCAGTGACTCTCCATGCATGTTTATTTTTCCTTTTTCATGTTGATCTTCTGCACTTGATTTGCATTGATATATCTATCCTTAGCCAGATATGCACTCTAACTTGTACTATTACTCAATTCTTCCAGTGTCCCATACTCTTTTCGGGCATATCTTCCCTTCCCTTGGCTAGCACTTGCCTTGTCTAGCTGGGCATTGCGCAAGTCCAAGGCTCAAGCTTGATGCTTGGCCTCTGAGACTACGCAATTTGCAGTACCTAGCTAGCACAATTATACATTGCACATTTCTAAGGCTCAAGCCTGTCCCTTGGCCACTAAGACTACACAATGCATAGTCTCTCCCTCATTTTTCCGAGGCTGAGACTACACATTGTGCAGTCTCAAGCCTCAAGCTACTCCAGTGGCTGTTGAGACTACATAATGTGCAATTCATGTAGTTAGTCCCTCTCCATTCACCTCAAGAATTACACAATATTTCCCTTTAGTCATGTCAGGCTAGGAGGTAACTCCTCAAATGAGAATATGTTTATTCATTTGGGCTGTTCATAGTTATATACATGAGGGAGTGACTCTTGAGTTTCATCTCCCGATGACTCTTCATTTTCTCTTATTAATTATTTACACTATTTACAATTGTTCACCCAATCCCTATGATTAGGTGTCAACATTCCCCCCCTTAATCTAAAGGGATGTTGGTGAGTCCAAGCATCGTTTTGAATCTTTCAAGCTTTTCTCTTCCAAGCATCTTGGTGAAAATGTCTGCAATCTTCTCATTAGTGGAACAATGGAAAAGATGGATTGTTTTGGCCTCAACATGATGTCGAATCAGATGATATTTTGTATTGATATGCTTTGTTTGATGATGGAACTTTGGGTTCTTGGCCAACTTTATTGTAGAGGTATTTTCAATCATGAGTGGAGTCGAATGTAATTTTTGTACCTGCAAATATTCTAGAATTTTCCTGAGCCACACAATTTCTTTTGTTGCCTCAGTTGCTACCACATATTCTGCCTCTGTTGTGGAATCTGATGGAACTGATTGTTTGCGTGATCTCTAGGAGATAGCTCCTGATCCAAGACTCATAGCATAACCATAAGTAGATACACTAGTTTCTTTGTCTCCATCGAAGTCTGAATTAGAGTATCCAATCAAGATGAAGTGGCCCACCTATGTATACTTGAGTCTAAAGTCTTGAGTTCCCTTCAAGTACTTTAGAACTATTTTTGTAGCAGACCAATGTCCCTCACAAGGCTTTTGCATAAACTTGGAGAGGATTCCAATAGAAAATGAAATGTCTGGTCTGGTAGTAGTCAGGTAGTTGAGACTTCCTACAAGCTGTCTATACTTTGTTGCATCCTCAAATTCTTTTCCTTCAATGGATGTGAGCTTTAAGTTTTGTTCCATTGGAGTAGTTAGAGGATTGCATGCAGCCATGCCAAACATGTTCAACAGATCTCCAATATACTTCTTTTGAGAAAGGAATATGGAATTTGGATGTTGAGTTACTTCAATACCAAGAAAGTAATGAACATAGCCCAAATGAGTCATTTCAAAACCTTTCCTCAATTCCTTCTTTATGGATGCAATGTAGCTCTCATTGTTCCCTCTCATCAAAAGATCATATACATATACCACAAGATATACAACTGTTTTTCCAACTTTATTGACAAACAAAGTTGCATCATCAAGATCATAATGTTTGAAATTGAGTTTCAGAAGATGCTCAGTTAATTTTTCATACTAGGCTCGCGGTGCTTGTTTGAGGCCATACAAGGATTTCACAAGTTTGAATACTTTATATTCATGTCCTTTTACAAAAAATCCTTCAGGCTGGGACATAAAAACATTCTCTTTTAGATCTCCATTCAAGAAAGCAGTTTTTACATCCATTTCATGGACTTTCCAACTGTTCTGAGTTGCTAGGGTAAAGAGTGTCTGGATGGTAGCCCATTTTTCTATGGGGGAAAAGTCTCGTCATAATAGACCCCTTCCTTCTACGCAAAACCTTTTTCCACAAGCCTGGCTTTGTGTTTGTTAATTGAGCCATCAACCCTATACTTGTTCTTGTAGATCCACTTGCAGCCAATTGGTTTGGTTCCCAATGGAGGATCAACCATCTTCCAAGTGCCATTCTTTATCAAGGCATCATACTCCTTTTGTATCGCTTCTTTCCATTCATCATGAGAAGCGGCTTCTTTGAAGGAATTTGGTTCAAAATCTATAGACAAATTCAATTCACAATCATAAGAAACATCCATATCAACATGTGAATCAGCGTCATCTACATCACCTCCATTTTGCTGGGAGGAATTTCTTTCCTGTCTTTCCAACCTCATCAGGATGAATAGTTTCAAGTGTCTTTGTCAGCCACTTTGGCGGACCTTTCTAAGATGGTCCAGGCCACTGAGTTGATTGAGTTGGGATTGAATCAAGATTGAGTCTCCCAATTCTATCAGTCACATCAATCAAAGTATCATCACCGGTTGGAGTTTCATGCGGGGGAGAGAGTGCTTCAAAAGAAGATTCAACAGGTTGATCTAATATAGGAATCCCCCTTCAAGATGTGGAATCTGATTATCAAATTCATGAAATGATTTTGCATTTACGAATCTATCCAAGCGATCAAGTTGCTGCTCAACGACATTGTCAACTTTGGATGATTCAAGAAAGATTACATCTCTAGATACGACAAAATTTTTATTGACTTCATCATAGAGACGGTATGATTTGGAGGTGTTTGAATACCCCAAGAAGATACACTTACGACTCCTTGCACCAAGTTTGTTTGTATGTACTTTTGGTATCAAAGGCATAGCAGGTGCAACCAAATACCCTGAGATGCTTTACTAAAGGAATGTTCCCATACCACATTTCATAAGGAGTCTTTTTTATAATAGCATTAGATGGACATATATTCTTTACATATACAGCACATAGAACTGCATCAGCCCAAAACATCAATTTTATATTCTTGAAAAACATCATGGAGCACACCATATTTAAGATTGTCCTATTCATTCTTTCAGCTACTCCGTTCTGTTGAGCACAATTGTTTGATGTTTGATCCCATGTTGGCAAAGATAGTTTTCAAATTCATTTGAAGTGTATTCTTTTCCATTATCAATGTGAATAGAGCTAATATGAGATTGTGCATAATTTTCAATCCATGTATGACAGTTCTTGAATGTTTGAAAAGAATTAGATTTGTTCTTCAATAAATAAGCCCAACACATTTTGGTGTAGTCATAAATAAATGTCATCATATATTTATTTCCATTTGCAGAAGGAACAACCATTGGAACACATAAATCTGAATGAATGAGTTCAATTTTTCTATGTGCTCTGGAATGTGAATCATGAAAAGACTATTTGTTATGTTTTCCTAGAATGCAAGCATCACATTTCTTAAGTTTCCTAAGAATTGTAGGGAAACCGGTAACACCATTTTTCTTCAACAAGCGGAGGCTGTCATAGTTCAAGTGTACAAATCTAGCATGCCATAATAAACTTGATGGAAATGTACCTTCATCATAATGAGAATTGTATGAGAAATTTTGTGCACGAGCAGAGGTACATTGCAACTTCAGAAGCCTTTCTTCTTCTATCCCCATAATGACAAGTGAGTGATTTGATGCTTTTCTCACCTCAACCTTGCTATCAAACATATGAATGGAGTGTCCTTTTTGGCGGTTGTGGACCAAGGACAACAATTTTCTCCTCAGCTGTGGGAGATATAAAACATCATGCAGAAGAAAGTCTAGAAGACTAGGAAATTTAAGCCTAATTGTTCCAAGCCTAGATGGCTTGAGTTTTGATTTGTTTGCAAAGCATACTGCTCGCTCAACATTGTCAGTAAAATTTTCAAAAATATCTCTTCTAAAGGTCATGTGGATAGTTTCTCCTGAATCAAGAAACCAATCATTTTTCCAAGAAGCAAGTGAAGCATTAAATAATTCTTCATTTACTCCAATATTACAATGTTCCACAACATAGTGAGCGGATTCAGGTGCTTTACCTTTCTCTTTGTCATTAGTTTTACCTTTGGTTTGGTTTCTTTCCAGCTCAATTTTTTCCCAAGGAAAATTTCATGTGGATGCATCATGTGATCCATCTCTATTGCAACGTATGCAATGCAAATCTAACTTTTCTCCTTGAGAGTGTCTGCTCCCCCTGCCTCTGAAATTTCTTCTTCCTCTTCCTCTTCGACCACCTTTTCCTCTGGAAGAATCTTGAGCAAGATTGTTCTCTCTATGTGCAAGACACAAAGCCTCTTCAGAAGACTGAGGAGATATCTTCTTCCCAAATGCTTTCTCCCTTTCAGCAAATTTCTTTACAAGGGAGTCAAAGGTAATTTCTTTGAGGTTTCCATTTGCTTGCAATGACTCAATATAGTTTGAGTAAGTGGGATAAAGTGCCTTAGAAAAAGCTATAAAAGGAATGTCCAGTTCAATATTAGTGACTTTGATATCATGCATAATAGATTTTACTTTTGAAGTAAGAGCAATATGATCATCATTTTTCAATTCAAGGCTGAAGAATTTAATCATGAGTTGAAAAAATTCAAGTGCAGAGTGTGAATCATATAGTTCCTTTAGTTTTTGTAAGGCTTCGAAAGCATCTGAAAATGGCGAAATATGGAGAATCACCTCTTCATTTACTGATGCTGCAATTAAGGCATAAGCCTTGCTGCTCTTATTTTCACAAATGATGAATTCCTTATCTGAGGTAGGTTGTTTTGGTTCTTTGTCTCCATCTCCAACACACACTCCTTTCCAAAACTCATTAAAAATGATAGCGTGTTTTATTTTCCGCAACCATTATGGATTGTTATCCTTGCCGGTGAGAACCACTCCCACAATAGATATCAATGAATACATTTTAAAAATCTATGTACAGTAAAAATACTATTGCTGCCAATGTAAAAAATTGCATCTCTAGTGTTAAAAAATGCAAATCTGGTGTAAAATTGGGGAAAAAAATTCACTTTGATATATAGGACAGAGGTATTTTGTGGGGGAATTGGTTTATGGGGAAGGTTTTATATGTGGGGAAAGGTTTATATGTGGTTATTTCTATGATATTTCTTTGTGAATCAATTTGCTTAAGCTTATTCTTGGTTTCCATGAGTGCTTTTTCCTCCTATAGGTATTGCAGTTGTTGAGAACTTCTCTTCATCATTAATTGACATCATGCCACTAAAGAGATCCACTTCAAAGGATACTACTCAAAGAAGAATTGAGGAGGCATTTGAGAGTATGCAAGTGAATTTTCAAGTTTACTTAGATACTCAATTGTTGATAGAGAAAGAATCAGGCGTCACATGGTAGAAAGTGAATGAAGCATTGTCGATAAGAAGCTTCAAAGAAGACCTTGAAGACCACCAGGTGTATATCAATGTTCAAAAGTCAGGGTTACATAAGGTTGCATGTAGGTATTTGAATTTCCCATGTGCAAACATTGTCAGCTGGCTAATTTTGCATATAGACCCCAAGATTATGACTTTGAACAATGCCAATGGAAAAAGGATTTCTTCTTTTCTTGCACAATTTTATCTCATGTACCATTTTCTGGAGCTGGAATCGCTCATGGATTCTTACTTCTATGAAGCCACCAACTACTGAGGAACAAGAGATGAACAAAAAACTAGGAGAGGATAGTGAATAGTTGCAAGACAAGGAGCTCGCTCAAGAAATTGAGGAGTTGATTGTGATTCAAGACATGGAGGTGGAACTAGAGCCGTTAAAGCAAGATTTTTACCTATTGTCGAGCACCCAACTGGCCACTATTCTATCTCCCCCTCCTTCGACAACAGAGCAAGCTCTAGGCAAGGAAGAGGAAATTATTCCTCTTAATGAGGGTCCAGTTATGGACACATAGAATATGACTTATGATGAGCTTCAGAAGGGGATTTTACAACTAAGGAAGAAACATTTCCTGTATGATATCACATCTCCTCCATTCATCAGGGAAAGGGTGATTGTGATAGACACTAGAAGCAATCCGAATGCCATTTTTGCAACCAACTTGGCCTTTCGAGGTGCTACAAAGTCAAATACAGAGTATCTAATGGCCAAAAACAAACAGTTGGTAAAGAACTTACAGGATTGCTGGAAAGAAGTTAAACAACTCTGAGAAGAGTTTCAAAATGCATCTCCCACACAATTTTATCTAGAAGTACTCAAGGTAGCCATACTTAGTGACATATCGACATTCAGAGAAAATATGTGGAGCTTGAATGAAGAAATTGTGACTATGCATAAATCAGTTTTCTTCTTGCACAACATGTAGAAGAAATGTAAAGATAATGACAAATATCTCAAGGTTGTCCATACAAACATCACTAGCATGCATGAGTGGTCAATGCAATATAAAGGGGAACCATAAGAATTGGCAAAGAAAACATCACAACAGGTAGAGTTGGAGAAAGCACAAGTGAACATGATCATTTAGAGTAACAAACAACTCGCCCCATTCACTGCCAATATTCAGGCCTCATATGCACTGTTGAGTGTAATAAACAATCTAACATTTAACTGTTAATCCATCGATTTGTAAACTTTAAGGTGTAGCACTGGAAATGCCATAGAGAGCCCCCAACAACCTGCAAATCAAATTTTAGTCTAACTTGCACATCAATCTCAACAATTAATTTGAATCCTTCACTTCCAATACAACTTGAGAAAACATAAACACAACTCTTGATAGCTGAAAGAAATCCTTAATCTAACATTTGGAAAGAAAAGGATAAACCCACATTATAAGTAATTTCAAAAGAAACCATAACTATTGACAAACAAAAGATAAGTCCTAACTACTATTTAACTAGAAACCAGGCAATGCATACTAATTCAAACTGAACAATATGAAAAGGTAAAATTTAAATGCTGAAATAAATTCAAATTCAAGACCAATCCACACCATTCTCCATGTAAAGTAGATTAAAAAGAACCTGATTCGTTGAAACCATCATCAAGCCTTATTCAATACATTCACTGTGTAAGCATCTTATGTGGACAAGATTAAAACATAAAACACTCTTGCTCTCTTTGTCACACTGCAATAATTGAAATAAGTAACATCTAGAAGAAATTCTTAGTTATAGAACTAGAAGCAACACATCAGAGAACTGATCAAAGGTAGTGCATCTCGATGCAAGAAGGATAAAGATGTCAATCCACAATTTACCATTTATTGAAAAATGCAAATGTTACTGTAGGTATCTATTATAAAGGACCTTTAAAAGCAGTAAACCAAGTGATAGGTAAATATGTAGCATTTACACATACAAACTGAATTTCCTAGCCTTCAACGCATTTTGGAACTGATGCAAGTATTCAAAGTTCGACAACTTCGATACCAACCCTTAATCTTGACTTTGAATAATCTATTCACCCTTCAACACAATAATTGATGTGAAAGAGACAAATCATGATAGTTTCAATATTTATGAGACACAAAGTGTCAAGATCCAATTTGATCAAAATATACTTCGGAAAATTGAGAGATTAAAATCACACAATCACCGCCTAGGGAGACAGAGTCTCATAAATGAAGGTAAGAATTGGTACAAACAATACAGATCACACAATATACTTTGAAGATTCCAAGGCATGAATATGCATGATTAAAAAAGAGGAACGCTAGATCACTAATCTAGAATTTTCCATATGAATCCATTCTATTCTAGGTGACAATTTTTGCAAATAAAGGAGACAAAGATCGATTTGAAAATGGAATAAAAAATTAGTTCAAGAAACCCTGCAAATATAAAATTAGGCACACCACACCATAGAATAAATGACAACTCCAATGTACTCACTCAAAAAATCATAAATTGTCATAATCTCAAATAAATTAGAGCAACATTGAGTTGGTCTAGTGGCAAACCTAGTCAGCTTGCACCCTCTGTCAATAATTTCGATCACAAGGAGATTGTAAACATGAAATTTGTAACAAAATTAAATAGAACTTGGCATTAAATTACTTTGATTAATCTTGAAGGCTCAATTTTTACATGGTATAGGAAAAGATAAGACTCCAACAACCAGAGGGGCAATCCACAAATCATCTGTAATAGAATGGCGTTATGTGGAGCTAACCTCCCCCTTCTCTTTGTTAAAGTTCAAATTGTATATAAAATTACATTATGTATTTGGTTACAATGGAGATAAATGTGTACATAATAGGAAAAAGAAACAAATCATAACAACATACCATTAACATGATTTCAATAAATCCATCTTCTAACCATCGAAATCTAGTTCTCAATAGTACAAGTATTTCATTGGAAAACCATCGCTTCTTCATTGGATACTTAGTTCAGTCTAGGTACGAATTAGGTGTGCTTGTTCCTGTAGTCTCGTACCAACTATCTCTAAGAATCACTTGGCCTGCCAGTTGGGCCCATAAACCAATGGTCCACATCCTTGAATCACCAGCGAAGTATAGTCCTTGTGGCATAACTAACGATCTTTCGATTAGTGCAGGTAGTCTATAACTTATAATGAACTGGTGCAGGAATCCCATAGAGTGTAGGAACTCAATACATAGTATAAGAGTGTGAGTGTAGGATCAAGGCCTATTGACGCATGAATACAAAGGTAATTCGACCAAGTTTAAACCTACAAACTCTTTTTAATGATACTTTTAATGTTTAAATGTTGTTAAAACAAGGGAATCATGGCAAATAATAAATATTTACATTGTAATGCACAAAATGATGATAATATTCATAGGAATTAAATGAAATCACGAGGGATTTCAGAACAAAAAGTGATGTAAAACTAGAAAAATGGAAGCATGACACCCCTCGTGTTGATCATATTGCATGTCCTTATGCAAGAAAATAAACTGTTGTACTGTCACTCCCTTGAAAAAAACAATATTACAACATCTATAGGTGACCCTGCACTTACAATAGTCCTACAAAGATTTCCTGCTAGATATGGTTGTTCTGACAATGGAGATAAATGTTGGTTTTTTTGTGTGTTGGATTCTTCATTCATTAATATTGATTCCAATAAAGTCAAATACCAAGGCTACTCTAAGGACATTAAACTACGAAGATAGTGTTATCTCTGAATAAAATGGCCAACTATTAAAATTTTCTACGAAGCATCTCGGGAGAAATCCAAACCATTAGGTCTTCACTTTCAATATACTCATTATAAATAGAAGTGACATGATTTGAAAGCCATGGAGTTAAGAAAATATGAGAACATAATACCTTCCCACAGTGACCATCTTATCATTATTAAATCATATAGATAAAGCTTCTCTTGTTCGGGCAAAGTGAATCACTTGCACTAAGGGTCCCACCTCCATAAAAACCTTAGATACAAGTCTAAAGCACATTAATGAAAGGATCTTAAAGCCATTCTCAAAGAGATATGATAATGAGTTCAGGGAAAGACAAAAACAACGAAGTAAACCATAATGTAGAATTAAATATGATAACACAGGCATGGACCTACTACCAATAGGCGTCTATAGCCTCGATAGGGATGCTTTTTAATCCCATGAAATGCATGTGTCCGATCTACTAGATATAGATTTAGAGTCATTTAAAATTATTTAATTTGGTTTAGGAATTAAGTGAAGGATGTAGTGTTAGCTTGGTAACTAGCTAACAACATTGCCATTCACAAGAGCTAACAAGACTGAAAAATATGACTCGTGATGAGACCTTTGGTCTTCCAGCTTTTCAACTGAAATCCATTACCCTAGCTTGGTGACCAGTTACGGTAATGTCATTCTCGTTAGGACCCATGATCATGGTAGGTCAACTCGTAACATTTGAGACCCCTATCCCTCAATTGACCCTTTTAAAAGATACTCTAATTATAATTAACCTTATAAATGTTACTTAATAAGTGGGGAGGAAAATCGGCTCCTTAAGAGCATGAGATGGTGTGGAAATTTTTTAATGACTAATATTTACTGGTAATGTCATTCTCGTTAGGAACCATGATCATGGTAGGTCAACTCGTAATGAGACCCCCTATCCCTCAATTGATCCTTTTAAAGGAGACTCTAATTACAATTAACCTTAGAAATGTTACTTAATAAGTGGGGAGGAAAATCTACTCCTTCAGAGCATGATATGGTGTGCAAATTATTTAATGAAAAATATTTACTCGTTGGTCCTTATACCCTAAAGACTCATTTTAAAGAAGGCATCTCAGGTAGTGACTGAAATATTCCTCGAGTTAATCATGCTTGGGTTCTCATTAAAGCTCATTAGGTTTTTTTTATAAGAGTGGTCCACCATAGGAGGATTTTCATCAATACCTTTGAAGATAAACTTGAAAATATTTCTTGGATGACAATTTGTTAGAATGACTAGGCTAGAAGTAGGTTTTTAAGCTTATGAATGGAAAGTATTAAACGTAACTATAACAATATACCTAATTGACCCAATGAATAATATCAATCTACAATCAAAGTCACTTTATCAAATATGACGGATTAAGAGTGAATTACTTCTGACAAGTCTTACCACAAGTGTGTATAATAACATAAACTTCAATAGTTGTGCCTCAGTGAATTGCAATTTCAAGAGTGTTGTAACAATTTTATTTTAGATGAAAATTTTATTCATTGTTCTTATACTACCCTATCTTAATTTAAAGAGAGGAAGATCTCCTTCAAGTGTAGGAGTACTTCCAGTGTAGTCATGTGCGTAACATAATGCTAAATATACTCACAATTAGTTTTGAAAAGTAAACTTCAATGCACATCAGAGTATGAGAAACCAACTTCTTTAATTGATATGGTACCAAGAGTTTCTAAATGATGAGGGAATGAGTGCTAACAATTATTTGAAACCATGCTTCAATTGGATCCACATATTTATGATTCTCGAACTCATGATGGTCTTCCATAGTTTGGTAACCACTCTCTAGGAAGAATAAGGGATCCAGTGATAGACAAAAGAAAAACCCTCCAGTTCAGGCTCAAATATTTGTTTTTCCAGATTGACAAGAATAGTTAAGGGGAATTCTAAGGTTTTGATTTTCAACAAAAGTTTTAAAATAGGTTCCAATTATATATTTTTACTCTAATGGTCTTTGAGTTAGATCTTCCTAGGGTGAATTTTCTGTAGTGATAAGAGATGTTTCCAAACACACCCCTTCCCCCATCCTCGAAGATATATCATTGCACTCAGTAGGGGAGTCAATTGTTAGAATAGGTGTTTCAAATTATTGTGCAACCTATTGGTTTGGATTAGGGTTTGGGTTATGGTTTGGGTTAAGGTTTAGCCTAGGATTTGGATTTGGATTAGGATTTGTGTTAGGGATTGGACTAGGGTTAGGTCTAGGAATTGAATTAAGGTTAGGGCTAGGATTTGGATTAGGGCTAGGTCTAGTGTTTGGATTACGGTTAGGGTATGGATTATGATAACAACTAGGATAAGGATTAGGATAAGGGAGAGGGTATGGATTAGGGTAGGGTTAAATAGGTGGTTTGGACCATAGAGGATGATAACTTGGTGGTTCACTAGGTGGAAATTGTGGTTGATGTTGTTGATTTTGCATGAAAGAATTCCCTACGGAAAAGGATCCAAACCATTCTTGAGACCATGGGGATATCCAACTCAAGGAAGAGGGCCACTGCAGCCAAAAGTTAAGATGTTCAGTTGGAGGAGGGATAATTTTTTTCCATGAAATTGCAGAATTATAAACATGCTTAGGAAACTGTTGAGGAGAATAAGCATTGATCCAAGTATTGAATGACGATAATTTTTGAGTTATACCTGGCGGTTGATTCAATTCCTTACTTGATTTCATGAATACCTTTAATAATCCTAGTAGTGATGGGAAATATTTTGCTACATGAGCCTCTTCACAAATTCTATAAATTTTCAGGCTACTAAGTGGTCACTTTCCAAGGAAGTGCTTCTTCCTATAGTTGACACAATAGATCAAAAATGGTTCTTCATCCTTCTGCTATTCTTCCTGCAAATCATCCAATGTTGAAATCAAATATTTAATAATATTATTTTTATGTTCAAGAAAAACACTTAATTATGCACTTGTGAGTTATTAATTGGATGATTTGTATATCTTCGTAGTAGCATCAAACTCCTCACTGAAAGATTATTCGAAATACCATTTCTCTATTCTCAACAAGCCAACTGGTATATTTTGTCATCACATGGATGAGTACATAGGGGGGTTCTTACAGCACCCGAGAAATGACAAACCTTAAAATGATAAGCAAGATATGTAGGAAAGAAATAAAATAAAAAACTTGCAAGAGAAACTAGGTAAAGAGAAAAGCAAATGCAGCAGGTCGCCAAGGTCAATCCCCAATAACCTCCCCAAAAATGGAGCCAAAATGTTAATTGAAATAAATAACCTAACTTTCAATTGTCAATCTATGAGTTTGTAAACTTCAAGGCACAACATTGGAAATTCCAGAGAGACCCCCCATCAACCTTCAAATCAAACTCTATTATAAATTGTGCATCAATCTCAACAATTAATTTGAATCCTTCACTTCAAAGACAAATTTAGAAAACATAAACACCAATCCTCATAGCTGAAAGAAAACCTTAATCTAACATTTGGAAAGCAAAAGACAAACCTGCATTATTACAAATTGTGAAATAAACCCTAACTATTGACAAACAAAAGATAAATCCTAACTACTATTTAACTGGAAACCAAGAAATTCCTACTAATTCAAACTGAACAATATAAAAAGGGCAGACCGTAAATACTGAAAGAAATTCAAATTCAAGATCAATCCACACCATTCTCCATGTAAAGCAGATTAAAAAGAAATTGATTCACTGAAAGTATCATCAAAACTTATTCAATACATTCACTGTGTAAACATCTTATGTGGAAAATATTGAAACAAAAAAAAACTCTCGCTCTCTTTGTCACACTATAGTAATTGTGATAAATAACACCTAGAAGAAATCGATAGTTACAAAACCATAAGTAAAACATCAGATAATTGAACAAATGTAGTGCATCTCAATGCAAGAAGGATAAAGTTTTCAATCCACAATTTACCATTTATTGAAAAATGCACATGTTACTATAGGCCTCAATTATAAAGGACCTTTAAAAACAATAAACCAAGTGATAGGTAAATATGTAACATTTACACAAATGACCTGAATTTCCTAGACTTCAATGCATTCTGGAATGATGCAAGCATTCAAAATTCAACAACCTCGATACCAACCCTTATATCTTAACTTGGAATAATATGTCCACCCTTAAACACAATCAATGAGGTGAAAGAGACAAATATAGATAGTTTCAATATTTGTGAGACACAAGGTGTCAAGATCCAATTTGATCGAAATATACTTTGAAAAATTGAGAGATTAAAATCACACTATCACTGCCTAGGGAGACAGAGGTTCATAAACCAAACTATGAACCGATACAAGAAATACAGATCACACAAAATATTATGAATATTACAAGGCACAAATATGCATGATTAAAAAAAAGGAATGATAGATCACTAATCTAGAATTTTCCGTATGAATCCATTCTATTCCAGGTGAAAATTTTTGCAAATAAAGGAGAAAGAGATTGGTTTGAAAATGGAATAAAAAATAACTTCAAGAAACCCTACATATCTAACATTAGGCACACCACGCCACACAGTAGATGAAAAATCTGGTGCACTCACTTAATAGATCATAACTTGTCCTAATCTCAAACAAATCAGAGTAGTGTCGAGATGGTTTTGTGCCCAACCCATCCAGCTCGCACCCTATGTCAATAATTTGGATTACAAGGAGATTGTCAAAATGAAATGTGTAACAAAATTAAATAGAACCTGACATGAAATCGCTTTGATTAATCTTGAAGGCTCAGTGTTTATATGGTATAGGCAAATATTAGACTCCAACAACTAGAGAGGGGTGATCCCCAAATCAACTATACTAGTATGGTGTTACATTGGAACCGACCTCCCCATTATCTTTGTCAAATTTCAAATTATATAGAAAATTATATTATGTATTTTGTTACAATGGAGCTAATTGTCTACATAATAGGAAAAGAAACAAATCATAAAAACTTACCATTAAAAGGATTTTGATAAGTCCATCCTCTAATCATAGAAATCTAGTTCTCAACACAAGGATTTCTTTGGAAAACCATCGCTTCTTCTTCGGATCCTCCGTTGAGTGCAGGAAGGAATTAGGCATGCTTGTTCCTACAGTCTCATACCAACTATCTCTAAGAATCAATCGGTCTTCCAGTTGGACCCATCAACCAATGGTCCACATCCTTGACTCACCAGCTAAGTAAAGTCGTTATGGCATAATGAATGATATTTCAATTAGTGTAGGTATTCTACAAGTTATAATGAACTGGTGCAAGAATCCCATAAAGTGCACGAAATCAATACATAGTATAAGAGTGTGATTGCAGGATCAAGGCCTATCGACGCATGAATACAAAGGTAATTTGAAAAAGTTTAAACCTACAAACACATATACTATTGTTAATGATACTTTTGATGTTTAAATCTTGTTAAAACAAGGGAATCATGTCAAATAATAAATATTTACTTTATACTGCACAAAATGTTGAAAATATCCATAGGAATTTAATGAAAGCACGATGGATTTCAGAAAAACAAAGTGATGTAAAACCAGACAAAATGGAGGCCTGACATGCATGATTATACAAAACGTGGGTTTCATGGTGAAAATGCACAGGATCCCAAATGTGGGAATTAGGTCAGGCAGTCAGTTGAAGAATACTTGGATCAACTTAGAGAGATCACTACCAAGGAAGACCTTGAAGTGAACAAGAAGAACATGTATAAATACATTTGTGGCCCTGTCCAGATCAAATACCATGATGCTCCTTCTAAAGAAGGAAATTTAGACTCGTTCCAAATCAGTGTACCCGGATTCCATGGAGGCTATAGTCTGCTTCCATCCTGATCCCACCACATAGTTTGGGGAAGTCATCACACAATACGAAGCTTGGAACCATCATGTGACCGAGAACCTACAAATAGAAGTTGTTGAGCTTGAGTTTCCCAGAAATCAAGCTTAGCTTGTTTGTCTTATTAGGCTGTCTAGTTAGCTCTACCCAACTTTTTCCTATTTGGGTATGAGAAACAAGAACACAAAAAATTACAGAGATAACCATAAAAATAGAGATGCAGTGGAAATAATACTTCATTTAATTAATGTAAAATACTGAAATATACTTACAAACAGGAATGGAAATAAACCAGCTAGGGCAATGGTAGCTTATCTCTGAGAAGAGATGTGGTGGCTACATGCCTCTGAATTGCCTTACAATGAGGCTCAAGGGACTTTTTATTATTGAACAATAAGAGCAAACCCTAAACAACCAAAACCTTGACCCGAGGAGATGTAACACCAAGAGTTTATGGGCCCCGTTGGGGTGAGTTGGGCAACCAATTTCCCGGGATCGCGACTTGGTCATATTATCTCCGTTTAACACACATGATAGCCCATTCGAAAGATCTCTCCGAGGAATACAAAAAAGATGATTTTGGACAACAAATTGCTGGCCATAGATTTCCAAAAAAATGTTGTTTAGGGCCTCAAAACGGCTCCAGAAGTTTAGGACCTGAAAAATTGCTAAAAATAGTAAACTGTGCTACAATTAAGGAAACTGAAAAACTGAAAGAAGAAATGGTGGGTGTCCAAGTGGAATTGGCAGGTGGCCACCAATATCCACTTGGATCAGAGTATATTGTAATATTATTTTGAAGTGGAATTCCAAGTGTTAACTCTAGAATGTAAAAGGTTGTTTGTAAAGAAGTTGGAGAGTCATGGGGTAGTCCAAGAGTCACAAAAGGGAGATGAGTAGTCACCCCTTTTGTTATAAATATGTCGTCATACATTGTGTAAAGGGATTTTGGGAACCAAGATTTTGGCTTGGCTCTTTTTTGGCTTAGGATCAGGAGCTTGGGATTTTTGAGCCTTGTATTATCCATAGCATAGAGGGGGTATCTTTCTTTGGAGGAGCAGGTGTAGACTTCATGTTCCACTATTAGAACTAGTGGTTCATCAATTGCATATGCATGCTTGGAAATTTCACTTTAATAAAAGCTCAGAGATGGAAATTTTCATGCATATGTTGTGAATGTAGTAGGACTATTCCTGTTATGTTTACAATATATGTTGTTTTACTTATGCTAATGCTTATGAACTATTTCCTTTACATTAGTATGAATCTTGTTGAATGCATGTTGTTGTATATTTTTGTCACATTTGTTAGAAAATTATATATTACAGAGAAATGGAACACATAGAATATAGCAGAAATATAAACACAGAAAATGCATAAAACCAGAGAGACATAGATATACGTGGTTCACCCAGTTTGGTCTATGTCCACCCCGAATAGCCAGTCCTTCCTTTCTATTATCTAGCAAAATGAAGAGACACAACCTACAACAGATCTGCTGTAATATCCTCTGTTTTCTCTCATAGTCTCACCTCTTTGTTTCTCGCTTGGAGAATATACATCTATTACACAACCTCAATACAATGCCCTCATACAAAGAGAGGGGTTGCCTTCTAGGGCAAAAAACCCTAAACTAAACATAAGTTCTACTATCAAATTATCTGCCTATTGAATGGCCCAGATTGACTAGAAATTACTATACTTTTACAAGGCAATTTTACATTTGTTTTTAGCTTCGGGGGCGCTGCCCCCGAAACCCCCGCCGGGGGACTGTTGGCCGTAGGACCCCCCAGCCGGGGGGGATGGACCCCCCTGAACCCCTGTGGGGGGGACAAGTCCCCCCCACACCCCCCCACGTGGAGGGGTGTACAAACTTCCTGGGGTATACATCCGATTGAAACAAAGACCTCTAAATAATCATGCTCCACACCCAACAACGTTTAACTTGTGAATTATTTTACAAGCTAACTTGTGATATCTTTATGCTCGCATGTTTCTTTCAAGATGCATAGTATTATAGGCTTCTAAGGGGCTCACTCATTTTCCCCTCATGTGTTATAACCTTTCATACATCGTACTTGAACCGCTACAGAGTCACACAATTATTCACCAAAGTCATGAATACGCCGTTCTGTGCATTATCGCAACCAGAGGAACATCATTAAAACCGACTGCTTTGACAACGAAGCCATATTCTGGATGGGGATCCTACTCCAAATGGTCTAAGGTCTAATAGGGACTTCATTTCGGGGAGACCCCATGAATGTTGGCAGGTCCAACACCATCAACATTTCTAGTGCTAAAAGGAGGGCCAGATGACAAGATGAACTAGTGAAGTCTGTTTGAATTTTCATTATCATTTACTGGATTTTCCCATAACTTAACCCTGACATGTTTTTCAAGAACTGCAAATCTAAAAGTTGCCATGGGGATAATCAATGACTTTTTAGGAGGATGTTGCTTGTAGGTTGTTCATTCTCATATTCGAAGCATGCGTCAAGGAATGGTGTTACACATTTCCAACCACTTCTATACACTCTTTCAAACATATTGTCAAAGATCTCTACCATGCCTTTAACAAGAATGATTACAAATATGTTTTCAAGAAAATCATGCATTTAAGAAAAACACCTGATAGTTCTCTTAACAATTTTCATGATCAATTCATTCATTTTTGTTTTGAATTTTCTGAAGATGATATTGATTGGAATTTAATGAAAGAGAAGTTTTAATTTCTTGTTCAAATTTTTATGAATCCAACAGAATATGAGCCTTTTGAAAGTCTTCCAACATACACTGGTTATGGAGCTTCTAAATCTGCAACGAAGAATTTATTTTTTTTCCAAGTGACTCTTCATATCCCTCTCATCAAATAGACTTATTTACACAGGTTGAGGTTGGAAAAATTGAGAATCCATGCGTTAATCTCTCGCGATCTTCTCCTAATTCACATATTCAAAATTTAAGCGCAAATTTGGACTGTGAATCTGATTTTCCTGGTGATTTTATTTCTCCCCACCCTCTATGCATTGATTCCTTAAGTCCTTTCGATTATGAGTTGTTGTGTTCACCAGTTTCAATCGTTTCTTATGAGGTTCATTAGGATCAAAATTAGGATGAATTCAATGTTGACCAACCAACTGGTGATATCATTTACAATGACTATGTGTGGGATTCTATTTCTGAACAAGAATCTACGATACAAGTTGATGTTTCTCCTTATTCGCCCCTCCCTCATTATCCTGACATTTTCCACAATTATATTATATTTGTTAAATCTTTTGGAGAATTAGTTTCTGATGATGTTAATTATAATGACACTCATGACTCGTAGAATGTTAGTTTTAAATCCAAACACGAACATGAAAAATCTTCTCTTCTTGATCCCCCCAATCTATCATTTCATCATTCTCAAGGAACTGAGGGTGAAGTTTATTGTTTTCAATCTTCCCCTCTTTACGATTCATAATATCAAGAGGATTCCTTTATTTATGATGTTGATATTTCTGATCATGGTTTTCGTGATCTCTTCGTCAATTCAGCTAGTCACGACTTTGATTTTTCTATGATTGATATTTCTAAGCCACCAGTTTTTGATGGTCTACCTTCTAATATATTGGAACTTCTGCAATTCAATGAGGCACTTCAACATGTGCTGATTTTTTTGTGAGGTTCTCCCAGTATTGAGGTTAGTTCCAATCATAATAAGAATGGCGCTTTATCTTTCAAGAATGGTCATCAATCAATCACACAAATTGAAAATCAGTCCTTTTCACAATATTTGCACCCTCCATTTGTTTTTCATGACATTATTGCTCAGTCATTGGAGGAATCATACATGGCAAGATCATTTACGAAAATTAAGTTTTCAAATTTCTTTATGTTTGTCAGGTTCAAAAGTTCGAAAGTATTCCCTTACATGTCATCTTATTGTGATGTGTACAAATACCATCATGCATTCACAGAATGTTTTGCCTTTGCTTTTCAATTATACTTTTCTGCATGTATCGACTTATCTTTCTTATTTTTTGTTGTTCTCAAATATATTTCTTAGTATCGATTCACTCGCCTATATAGGTAAGCCTATGCATTGGTGGTTGCACTAAAAGTTTCATTTTACGTAAGCCTTACCTATTCTCAGTTAGTTTAGGAGTAGGAGAAGTCTGTTTGTTTTCTTATTTTGGTTTTATTGTGATTTAATTTCTTCTGTGCACTTTTATTTCCTTTCTGTTGGAGGATAGTTTTCACATGAGTGTTATAGACATATTTGGGCACTTCAACCCCAATCTTATATGTTGATAAACTAGGGCTCTTTAACCCCTAAAAATGTTGTTTCATACCCTAAAAGAACATGGTCATCTGATTACATCATTCCCCAAAAAAGTTCCATCTGAAAAACCATCCAGAAATGGCCTAAACTAAACGATACTAACTGCTACACTGGCCAGGTGCAATGCATACGGAGTGATACACTACTCAGGTGTGATGCATACTGTTTGGGCCTTCTATAGGGTGTGATGAGCGAGGATGGACAAATGTCCGGGACAATTTGCTAAGTGGATTCTCATAAAGTCTTCTAGAAACTTCCCCTCTGACACTTGCCTCTGCATTCGCCCCAAAGATGAGTAAGAGATCTAAACTTCAGTTATCTCCCCTCTTGTGGAACCAGATGTAACAAGTGGAATGACACTAATCAAACCCCAGAGATGACTCACACCCTTTCATACATCTATAAAATATCCCTCATTTGAGAGATCTGGGAGGCTGGAATATTGTGAATTGCAAGGAAGTGCTCATAGTTTGTATTTGAGAAAGAGCATTGTATTGTTGGGTGATCTTGCTATTTCATGAGGTGAAGAGGGCTTGATGTTGGGAGGATGATGCTGGATTAGACAACTGGGTTGTAATTCTCCCTTCTATATAATAAAGTTCTTCGATTTTTCTTCCATATAACTGTGCAATTGTGAATGTTATTATTTGTGAATGCCATTGTATGTTCATTATATTTCTGATTCCGTAATGATTATGATATAATAGATCAAGATGCTTTGACGGTTCTTTGTTACTGTGTTCCTATAGGTACTCTCCAAGCGGGATAAGTACAGAGAGGAGTTGCAAGCTCTGTCAAGGGGGGGAGAGATCAAGCAAGGAGTTAAGCGGAAGATCCAGGTTGGTTCCTTTTGTATTTCTCTTATCTATTATACATAGAAGAAATCACGAATTTCTTTAAACTATTGTTTCTAGGGTAGCTGCCAAACCTAGAGGGCTAGTCGCTCGAAAAGACACTAGTTTTCCCAGAAACAATGAGACCGTGTTTGGTTTCCTAAGCAAGCATGGTGAAGTACAAGAGGAAATTATGCTACGTTTGATACTTGGTTATCTATTTATTCCCTCTCTTTGCGTGGATCTTACACCTTTTAGTAAATTATACCCTTATGGAAAATACGTTCTTGTCAAAGAAAACCACAGTGGAACCATGATGCTTGAATCTATAACTAGTACCACCTAATCTAATAAATTTTTATAAACTTTTTTAGTTTTTCCTTGCAAACTAAGTCAAGTAGAGTAAGGAGGGGAAGGAAACGTTAACAAGCAAACTATATTTCAAAGGTGTATCAAATATCCTTATCTAAAGGGACAACCTCCTCTACTCTAATAAGTCAGGATCCCTCTTCCGCTTGATTAAATCAATAAATGCATATGCATAGTTGTTTGAAAAAAAATGCCAAAAAATAATAAAAGGAAAAAGAAGAGAAAGGCTTCCTAGGTAAGGAGGTGAAGCAAGAAACTCCGTCGGGGTACTGTCCAGGCTCGTTGGTAGCGGAGCAATGTTTGTGTCCCTAACGTGACTCCGTCAAGGTAATTTTCAGGCCTATTGGAAGCAAAGCAAAACCAAAGATGAAAACTAAGACTTTGACAATCTTGCTTCACTTATGTATCCATATACTCCCCATTCCCAATTGAAACAACAAAGTTTGATTTTTTTCTTTTTAGTGTGTCACTGATGAAGAGAATGGTAGGGATTATATATTTAACTTGAGCTAAGTAAAGAAACTATGGGGATCGATGAACTAAAAATTACTTCCTGAAGAGTTAGACCTATTTCACATGAGTTAAGACCCATTCAGAGAGTCATAGTTTTACTAGTGTGTCACCAAGTGTTGTAGCTACTACAACCACCCTCCAAATTTTTGTCCATGCTTTGATTATGGAGCCTCCCTTCTGTCCATAGGAGCTTATCATTCATTTTCATCAAGTATTCATGCTATGATCAAGAATGATCTTTTCATGTTTTTCTTGTGTTTAGTTGATCATAGTTTGACATCTTTCAAACACAAGCTCTCTCTTTACTTGACTTTGCATCATTGCTAACCTTCCCTCCAAAAACTGCAGAATCTTGGAAGGCAGACAATCTTAACGATCTGAATTGTACAATACAAACATGCATGGAGCTAAGAAAATTTTCAATTCTGGCAGACAGCCTGGCCTTAAGCTCAGAAATTGTGCAAAGCTTCCCTTGAGCTTAGAAACCGCGCAATTCACTGAGTTAAGGAGTTTCCTAGTGGTTGAAGATTGTGCAATCCTTCTTGGAAATGTGAATGGGCAGTTTCTCGAAAAGGAAAAAATAAAAAATAAAAAAGTAAAACAACAATCCCTGAAAGATAAGTAGTGGATAATTAGTTCCTCGAAGGATGACATAACTTCTTATTTTTAGAATTCCTCCAAGTGTCACTTTTTCTTTGATTTTAGGCATGTGCGTAAGAAACTCTAGCTAATATATCTATATCTATATATATATATATATATATATATATATATATATATATATATATATATATATATATATATATATATATATATATATATATATATATATATATATATATATATATATATATATATATATATATATATATATATATATATATATATATAGATATATATATAACAGACACCCTTAGAGATCATTTGGAAATTCGATCTTGGAGCTCTAGCCTTCCCAAGGAGATCTAGGAGTCTTCAGTGGAGTTTGCGGCATGTTTCTGGGTGAGTTTTTCTTTTGTCATATTTTCTCACTTTTCTGTCGCTTTTTGTTGTTTCGCTTCTATGAGTCTTGTTTTTCTTGTTTCTTTTCATGGTTGATAAAATTTTAACTTATATTAGCTTGTATAAGTTTTGGTTTTGTCTGTCATTCACCTTTTACAAGTGTCACATCAGTTTTCTTGCTTTCTCCCATTAGTGGTCATTGTTTTGATGACTCTCCATGCATGTTTGTTTTCCCTTTTGCATGTTTATCTTCTGCACTCGATTTTCATTGATCTATTTATCCTTATTCAGATATGCACTCTAAGTTACACCATCACTCAGATCTTCTACTTTCCCATACTCTTTCCTGGCAGGTATTCCCTTCCCTTGGCCAATAGTTCCCTTGTCTAGCTAGGCATTGCACAAGTCCAAGGCTCGGGCTTCATGCTTAGCCTCTGAGAGTGCACAATACATAGAACCTGGCTAGCCCAACTGCACATTGCAGAGGTCCAAGGGTCAATCACATCCCTTGGAAACTAAGGGTGCACAATGCGTAGTATCTCCCTTAGTCTACCCAAGCTGTGACCGCGTATTGCACATTCTTAAGTCTCAAGCTTCATGTTGCCAATGCGCAGTTCATGTTGCCAGTCCCTCTCCCTTTAGCTCAGGAATTGCGCAATATTTCCCTTTAGTCATGTGGTTGGTGTTGTGATCTTACTTTGTGAGTCAATTTGTTGAAGCTTATTATTGTTTACCATGAGTGCTTTTTGCTCCCACTATTGGGTGTAGCCCAACTTAGCCTAGATTTTGGCCAAGGCTCCACATTTTCTGGGGTGGAGTGCACAGTAGAGCACTAAATGGACCAACGGAGCACATTTTGAGGAATTAAATATACCGTGCAGTTTCGTTAGGGCTTCGGTGTGGGTCGAAGCCCCTCCTTTTTGTAAAAGCGAGTGATTTTGTAAGGGATCAATGGTTTTGGGGCCATAGTTTCTTGTTTTAGGGAGTCCATGGTATTTGGACCATGGTATTTTGAAGATGTAACCCTACAAAATAATAATATATTTGGGGTAAAATAATAAGAGGAGAAGAGATAGGAATCAATCAGTGTCATGGATGAATTATTGTGATCAGTAATTTGGTAACAAAGGAGAGGCTTTGCAGCTGAGTGCGCAAAGGCCTAGACAAGAGTCTGCGCCTGAGTGTGCAGAAAAACTATAGCTTAGTGCGCAGGCCAAGAACTATTTGTTTTTCAAAGATTCATTATATTAAGCATCAATTCTTGTGGACGTAACCTACACTAGGGTGAACCATGGTACATTGGTGTTTTGATGTGTATATTTTCTTATTATCTGTTATAGAGTAGTAGTTATTACAGTTTCATTTTACTTTAGCACAATGATGATTTATGGTTTTATATGGAATCTTTAAGTGATTAATCTAATGCGGTGAAGTGATTTATAAATGATAAGACTAAGATAACATAATAATACCACATATCCTACCCCTTTAAGGCTGCATAAACCTAGTTCTGCATCCTCCCATAGTCATTTTGGGTGAGACTGCGATTTGCTTGCAGGTCGTTGCCGAAAGGGCCAGTGATAAAGGGTTTTGTTGGTGCATAGTATAGATTGAACCTGGGTCAACCCAAATCGAGCCAAAAATGGTTCCGTTGCCAGGACTGCGATCTGTTTGAAGGATATGTGGATGTGGTACCCATCGAAGAAAGAGATTCAAGACTGGATAGACTTGAAAGAGCAATAATTTTTCGGATCAAGAAAACAAAAACCCTCATCTGGCATTCAGATCTTGATTACAGAAGTATATTTTTACAAATCAATACAATATTGTCTTCGCTTCTCTTCCTATTGAGTTGTATGAGTGGATATCGAGGTTGATCGAAATGAAGAACTATTTTAAGGGTGAAGAACCTACGATGTGGACTTTTGAACTGATATAATGACTCAAGAGCACTAACAGTAGGATCTCAAGGGCTTTCAATTTCTGGATTGATAACGTTTTGGGAGGATTCATTACTGAGATTGCCATAGACTCAACCGTGTCCCATAATGAAGTGGAATGATGATTCTTCAAAGGACCACGAGGTAAGTATTTAAAATCTCTGAAACTTTGGATTAAGATGATACTATGTGAAAATGGAGTTTTAAGGATGCAGTCGAATTCATAGTTTACTTATGTTTGGAGGAAGAGAGAATAAATCTGAGCAAGAGATAGGAGTAATGCAAAGTGGAAATAGATATAAAGTAGATACCGAAAAGAGATCTCATGGACAAGACCTGAAGACCTTTGTAGAGACTGACTATAGTCCTCTTTTGAGTGAATCTGAAAGTGAAAGAGAAGAAAACCACCCTGATAACCCCCAGGTAGCTTCACAATATTCACCCGCCCAGCCTGAGAGTTCACAGAAGCCAAAATCCAATAATAACCAGAGTGTTTTGAGCTTCCCCCCTCTCCCTATACCTCCTACCCCTTACTAATCCCCCTCCCCCTCCAGGAAGAGGTATGGCTGACGATATTAAGCTACCGATTTTCAAAGGAACTGGATTGGAGGATCCATAACAGTTTTGGTTTTTATGTGAAGTTGTATGGATCATGAAGCATATCAACAATGAAAATATAACGAAACAACTCATTATGATGCTTTGAGATAGAACATTGACATGGTTTATGTAGTATTCAAATAATCAAAATAGAATGTTTGTAGATATTAAAACAACACTGATATGAGAGTTAAGAAGTCGAAGTTCGAGTCACAGTGCATCACCGAGGTAAAAGAAATCAAACAGAAACCTAGTGAGTCTATTTGGGAGTTTGATCAGAGATTTAAGGTGTTATTGGATCAAGTAAGCTGATAAATAGTTCTGCAACAACATCAAGACTAGTTTATAGCTACTCTACTACCACGTATCAGATTTCCATTGATGCAACAAAATATAAAAAGTCAAGCCGAAGCTCTACAGATTGCGATGAAATTGGAAACTTCACACACAGGAGATACTAATGCAGGCATGCAATAGATTTAGAATCAGTTGGTGAACCTAAAGCTATAGATACAAGACATAAAAAAAGCAAAGAAGTTAGAGAAGAAGTATGGTGTACGAAGTGTAGATCGGAGGAACATTATAAATAACAGTTCCCTATCTTCAGGGATTACATGGATGGTGGGGCACACCCTTGAATGAAGGATCTAGACTATGGTGCAAAATATGTAAGAATAGAGGCCATCATCTTTCAAAAGATTGTTACTTCTTACAAAAATATGTACAGACTCAGAGGAATCAATATTGTAAATTCTGTAAATCAGTAGGACACAATGAGAATAATTGTTGGGCTTACGAACTAATGATAGAGTGTGGTGCTGACGCTTATAGAATGCAAGTAGAAGAGAACATGCATGAGAATAACAGACATCTTGGTGGTCAAGGAGGTTACCAGGGAAGCGATAGAGGTGGTGGAGCTGGTCAATGATCCAGGATACTTTCACTTATAGATGTATGAAAAGAATCACATGTAAAATTGCATCTTAACACCAAAATTTAATGTGCACACAAGAAAAGAAGAAGAAAGCACATACAAGGCATAAAAAGAAGACACCAAAGCTTGATAACAGAGTTTTTCTAATTCAGACTACGTCTCTAGGCCCAACTCGAACAATTGGGAGGCCTTTATATTAAATGGCATGAAAATAAGAGAATTATAGTCATCAGCTGCATACAAGAGGCTTATACTTCCACTCTGAAATATGGCTGTGAAATGGAGACCTCAGATGGAGAAGTGGGCAGCATCAAAGCGTCTGTGGCAATGAAAGGGGCTAAAAACATCTACAACTTGTCCAAAATAGCCAAGATGCACTATCAGCCTCCTGCCAAATGAAACAGCGTGCTGCCAATTCCTCTCCCCGTGCTTTTCCAACCATTGGGTTTTTATATTGGGTTTTCCGGAGAAATCCCACTTAAATCAGAGCTGTCTTGGTTCAAAATAGAGGCAGGTGGAGTAGAAGGATCGACAATACAACTAACCCTTAAATATAGCCTCTTTATCGTTGAAGAGATAAATACCAAAAACCCCGAGAAAACACTAAAATCTGGCAAAAATCCATTTACTCGGATTTTAAATTTTGTTAAATCGGGCATATATTCCTTATCAGGTCCGGGCTCGACATCGTAATCAGCATATCGGGGTGCAACAATCCTATTAATCGGGTATGGCTGACCGCCGATCGCCGATCGCATTGGCATCCCGCTCACATATTGGCCTCGGTGTTTTATCATCGATCGCATCTCAAGTTAGCCCTTGCCATCGCCGATATATATATATATATATATATATATATATATATATATATATATATATATATATATATATATATATATATATATATATATATATATATATATATATAGATATATATATATATATATATATATATATATATATATATATCTATATATATATATATATATATATATATATATATATATATATATATATATATATATATATATATATGTATATATATGTATATGTATATGTATATATATATATATATATATATATGTATATGTATATATATGTATATGTATATGTATATATATATATATATATATATATATATATATATATATATATATATATACATATTTCCTCTGACCCGATTGCCCTCCGATCCGCCGATCCGATTTAATGGGAGATTGGCGATCAAGGTTCTCTCTGCGCCCTACTTAAGTCTGCCTCCATCGATCCTCCAATTGTGATTTTTTCATTTTAAGGCTTAAACCCATTTTTAAAGGAAAAGTCCTCAATTTCTTAAGGAACAAAGCAACCTTCTTTTCGTGATAACTTCACCATCCATACTCGGATTGAGGTACCATTCATGCTGTTGGAATCGGGATGACGAGATCTGCGCTCTGGTCCTGAGTTGACTTCATTCTGAGCTTTTCCATGCCATTGTATCTGAAGATCCACCTAGATCAGTCGAGGAAGTGGAAAAATAATTTGCTATAATTGTGGTCAATCAGGTCATTTTGCGAGAGACTGCTAGAACCCCACAACAACATGAAAGTATTGTAAGTCCTTTGACCAGGTAATTGTATAATGTTCTGTACTTATGGTGAAGATGCAAGAAAAAAGAAATTAGTAGCTGACATAAAATATTCAATTGATGACTGTTGAAAGGAGGATCAACGAACCTCAAATTAGTATTGTCACTAATAGTGGAGCTTTGACTGGTAGTGATACAACAGATGAAAAGAAATAATCTAAGAGTGCATGGGTCAGAAAGACTGTTGAGAAAGTTCCTATTTTTAATATTCAGAAAGAAAAATAAGTATTTATGGAAGAAAAGTGAAGTTTTATGGATGCTGGAGCTTCGACCTCTAGTGCACAGCCAAAGTTGGATCATAAAAGTAACTACGACGTGTCATCAAGTTTGATACAGAATTGAGCTCTGACACAGGATAGAGATCCGACACAAAACTAGGATTTAGTAAATCAAGTAGGTATTTTAAAATATTTTTTGCAGACTTGTATGAAATTGTTAAGAGATCAAAAGGTTGTATACGAGCTTCAGGAGTTGATATATTCCTGTGCATCCAAAGAAACTCCACCAAGTGAGAGGCCTACAGTTAATAATTTGCATCGACAGAAGAGAATTGTAAGATAAATGAGGCTTAGTGTGCAAATAGGAGAGTATGAGATGGATCAAATTATTCTGGATCTGGGATCTGATGCTAATGTCTTGACAAAGAAGACATGGGAATTGATGGGTAAGCTGAAGCTACAGTGGTCACCTATTCGGTTAAGGATGACAAATCAAAAAAATATCTTCCCTCTAGGAAGACTACTAGGTGTCATAGTGGATATTGAAGGAGTTAGCACTCTTGTTAATTTTAAAGTAATAGAGATCGTCGCTGACAGTAACCCTTATCCTGTATTTTTTGGAATTGGCAGGGAATTTGATAATATGGCCATAATTAATCTGAAGAAGAGACATGTGATATTTGAAGGAAACAATATGAGAGTAATTGTTCCCTTGGATCCATCAGAAGGAGTAAGATATATAGAACCGATCAAAGAAGTATATTGCATAGTTGATATAGAAAATATCTATCAGATGACAACGAAGGAACATGATTGTGTTAATCCTACTACAGAGGGAAATTTGAGTTGGGAGAGTGATAGTTCTTGTACCTCAGACTGAGAAGAAGAGTTGGAGAACTGGTAGAATATGTTGCATGAAGTATCCACAAGGCACTATGCAAGAATTACCAAATCAGTTCACTGTATGATATCGAAGGCATGTAACTTTCCTTCTTATGATGGTTTAGGTGATGTAAATAGTTTTCTTAATGATTATGAAGAAAATGTTGCAGAAAATAAAAGGTTGTCATCCTTAGATATAGCCTTGAAAGTTATCCTTGCTAGATGGTGGAATGTACACAAGAAGAATATAGGAGGTTAGCAGGAATGTCAAATATTGATGGGGGTAAGGTTTGGACAGATAGATACATAGATGGATATAAAATATGATATTGAAACTAATCCTAGGAAGCATATCTAGCTATGAAATATAACATGGAAGGAGATTCCACAACAAGAATGGGTACATGGATTCATTCATACATTAACAACAATCCCTAAAAAATGGTACTGTGAACTGGGCAAACATGGTTGATGTGTTCATTATAACATTCAACTTTGAGGACGGTTTCCCATACATAGATTTGGCCCCTCAGATAGTCAAGAAGAGGACCTTTGAGAATATAACCCCACTGACATGGAAACATCCTGATTAGGCTATGTAGATCGAAAATGCACTAGAGTGCTATAATCTTACTATATATGAAGAAAAAAATCTCCGCAACATCGAAATAGCAAAGTCAGAAGGATTCCATGAACTAACTAGGCCTGAGCTAGAAATACTAGACATAATGAAGCCATTGAAGACCAAGAAGGTAAACATAGGATTAGAGAAGGAACCCACATTTGCAATAATAGGACCCTATAGGATGAGGAGACAATCAATAAAGATACATAGTTACTTCATGAATATCAAGAACTGTTTCCCACCAAGTTTTCAGAAATGAAGGGTATAATAGGAGATCTAGGAGTCATGAATATTCCCCTTAAGCCTGATGTCACTACAAGAAAAAAGGACATTGGTGACGGGTGAAAAAATGTCACCATAAGCTCATTGGTGACAGTCAGAAGAGCCTTCATCACCAAAAATTGAATGTCACTAAAGGTGGCATCGCCAAAAGTATAGGTGTTTAGGTGAAATTCCAAGTGCACCACCAATAATGATTTATAATGATAGATAGCAACCGTCACCATTTCATATGAGCAATGGTGATGGACCATAGCCTCCGTCACGAAAAACTGAATGTCACCAAAGGTGGCGTTGCCAAAAGTATAAATGTTGTAGTGACATTCAAAGTCCTTCACCAATAATGATTTATAATGATGGATAATGACCATCACCATTTCATATAAGCAATGGTGACAAACCATTTCCTTGGTCACCAAAAACTGAACATCACCAAAGGTGGCATCACTAAAAATATAGGTGTTATGGTGACATTCAAGGTCCGTCACGAATATTGATTATAATGACGGATAGTTACCATCACCATTTCATATGAACAACAATGATTTATTGTGATGGATCTTTCATGGAAGTCACTATTGGTGCATATATATGGTGATGTTCGTTGACCGTCACCAAAATCCGCATTGCAAGAAGTATAGGTGTCATGGTGACATTCAAGTTATGTCACGAATAATGACTATAATGACGGACAACGGCTATCACCATTTCATATCAACAACAACGATTTATGGTTATGTACCTTTGAGGGTCGTCACTATTGATGTGTATATATGGTGGTGGTCATTGACCGTCACCATTTCATATTTTGGTGAGGGTCAAAAAATGTCACCAAAGCTCATTGGTGATGGTCAAACGAGCCTCTGTCACCAAAACTTGATCGTCTCCATTCCATATGGATGTTAGGGCATGATGGATCAAACCACCAACCTCCTACTTGTAAAGCACCTGCTCTTCCATTGAGCTAGCACCCTTTAAAGAATTAGACTTTTAAAAATTAGACCTTGAAACTTCATAAATTGTGAATTCTACAACTTTCAATTAATTAAAGTCTCGACAATATTTTACTAACAAGCAAAGCAACATCGAAGTTGCAGGTCCATACCTAATGGTTATGGAAGTTATGAAAAGTGGATGGAGGGAAAAATAGCTATGTATAAGAGAACCAATATGTTCATTTGAATACTCAATTAGAAGTGAAACTCTAAAGAAATTTATAACTTATAAATGAACTATAACTAGCAAATGTACCAAATATTGCAAATGAAATGTCATAAGTGGATAGCATATGGAAGAAGAGAATTGATGAAGACAGATGAAATATGTTATAGGTTGAGTGAAAGAAAAATATCAATGTTGTTTAGATATCTAAATGATATCTAAACTTCTGTGCAAATGTAACACGGATCTTCGGAAACCATGAATGACATATGATAAAAAAAAATTATATATATATATCCCCTTCACATAAACCAACATGAAATTTTGAATTTCACAAGTCCTCATTAAAAACATGACAACAACCAACAAATATAAAAAATTGGCTTGGAAAGAAAGAAATAGCTTCACCTTCATTCTTGAGTTGCTTCTGTTTATTTTAATTTGACTTGTGACATTCTTTATATGACAAGGAATCAAAATCATCACTAGTATTAAACTCATCCAACATGGACTTTGGATATCCCACTCACATCTGCGTTTTTGTTGCCATGCCTGAAAATCATGGAGTTTCCTGTCGATAGTAGAATAACATGTGTGCCTGCTGCTCAAGAACACATTCCTTATTAACCATTGTTACCCGACAGAGACCAACGAGACAACAATACAATATAAACATTAACAAAATATCCTACTGATATATAATCATAACTTAGCTAAGAAGTCTAAAAGATGTTCTTAATTAATAAACTTTGTATTTGGAAATACTACTTCTTTAGATTTAAAAAAGGCTATGTTATATAAAACTTCTATCTATTTATCCAGGAAATTATATCATAGCATGTCACACAATAGAAATCTACAGTACTGTTGTAGCAGCTACAATCACCCTCCAAAATTCAGCCTTAGCCGCATTTTGGAGCCTTCCTTCCAACCTTCACAGTGACTTGCCTTGCTTCGTCAATCTCACAAGCTTCAGTGTCTTTCTTGCACAAAGGCAACCTTTCAGTCACAGCTTGATCCATTCCCATCACAGGTTGTTCACCTAGACTTGGTCCAGCTGTAGGCTGAGCAACTTCCCCTTGAAAATTGCGCATTTTTGGAGGGCAACCAACCTTCCCTCCAAAAATTGCGCAATCCTCTCTGGCAGCCTATTGGGCTCCAGGATTGCGCAATCCTGCCTGCCAACACTCCCAACAGAATTTGTGCAAATTTCCCTAGCAAGGCTGCTTACCCTATAATTTCCACAAATCTAGGCAGCAGTCAGATGCTCTACTTAGAAACTGCACAAATCTCCTGGGCAATCAGCCCAACTCCAAGCCAGAAATGCACATTTCCTTCAAGCATTCGAACAACCTCTTGTGTGTGTAGCTGAGTTGACCGATTCCCTCCAATACCAAGCAAAGTAGAATTGCATGCATAGGCTGCTTCTCCTAAGGCAACATGCAAAGGAATCCCTTGTCTTAGGGATCTATGTTTATCAGTTGGAGGTTACATGCAAGGGGTGATTCAGAGACCTCCTACCAAGTGTCACTTCCCCTAGATTTGTGGCATGTGCATCACGAACTCGATGTTATCAAAACTCATCAACCGGGTGCTGCAGAGCTCATTCCTCACATCAACATTATAGCTTTGAAACCCCACATCACATCTAGGATTAGTCAGCACATTCAACTTAGCTATTTTGGGGTAAGCCCGCTTCCCATGCCTTGTGCTGCATTTCTGTCATTTTTTGTGTTTTCAATTGTGGGAGTATTGTTTGCTTGATTTCTTTGAATTCTTGCTGTCATTTACATGTATTCTAGCTTGTCCTAGCTTTGTTTTAGTTTTGGTTGCTATCTCATTGCTGTCGCATGCATGAAATTGTTTTGCACGGACATTCGCCCAACTGACGAACTTCCTCACCCACATGCATGTTGATATGTTTGTTGAATCTTTCATTTATTTTTTTCATGCATTGTCGATCACTTCTCATATCACTTAGTGTCACCATGCATTCACTATTTTTTTTATTTCAGTTTTCCGTTGGCGAGTCGAGCCAACCTTGGCCCAAACACTGCCTCCACCAAGGCTGCATTGTGAAATCTAGGGAAGGAAGCCTCACCTTCCTCTCTAGAAATGTGCATTCCTACCCAGTACTGGCCTCCAGTAATGTTTTTCACATTTCTAGAGGACATTGGCTACTTGGCCCAAGAAATTGTGCAAAGCTATCCCTAAGCCAGTAGTCCTTCCCAGCTAGACTTGTGCATTTTGCAATCCCAGTAGTCAGCAACCAAACTGGACTGTGAATTATGCAGTTCCAACAGTCAGCCAGTCTCCTAGTATCCCAAACTATTCCTTGTGCAATCTTGGCAATCAGTCTCCTAACCCCTTGGCTGAAATTGCGCAACCTTCATGATCATTCACCGAGGTATCTTGCAAGTTAGTTCTCATGTTCATTTTGGTTTTCAACTGAAAAATTTCTTACCATGAGTGTTTCCATGTCTCCAGGTATCGTAGGTTTTCCTCTGCCTCTCAACAGTACAGGTACAATGGTTTCCAGGAGAGCAGAGACGAAGACACCGTTCAGAGAAGACTTGGGGATGCAGTCGATCAAGTGTCTATGGAGTTGCCTACCCATGAAGACATCAAGCTGTTCATAGACAAGGACATCAAGAAATGATAGCAACAACATCACAACGAGCATCATCATGAACAATAGCTAAAGACAACATACCAAATGCAATGAATGCAAGAGGAGGGTTGTTGACAACACAGAGGCGCAACAAGGTTGCAAGCTCAAGAAGATCCATTGATGATGAAAGAAAATTTGAGACTTCGGCTATGAGGTGATGACGCAACATGAAGATCACGCACAGATAGATGAATGAGTTACAATAGGAACAAGAACAACAGTGAGCACAAAATTCACTCACAGATGAAAATGCGCCCGTAAAAGTTAAAGATCCATCCCAACAGCTAACACAGAGCAGACATGGTGAGAAGTGTTGTTGATTGCATGCAAGGGATTCAACATCATGCATGTCATTGAGTGCATGCATGCAATCCAACCCATTGAACACACTCACCAAGGCGAAGAAAAGAAGCAAATCCAACTTGAGCTTAACATGTACTTCGGCAAGTTGATGCGCATGACCACCAGCACACACTTGAAGATCAGCACGGACACTATGCATCAGTGTGTTGTCAGTTCTGCCGCACCTAAGAAGAGCATGCACATGTTAGCAGACGAGTTGGATGAAGGATCCGAACCAATGCACCAGTTGCAACAAAGGCAAGAGTTCGCTTCAGCAAGATGTCACCATGAGGTGCATGCACACCATCACAGATGACCAAGCTTGGCATCAACTCACAACCTTCACCATCACAAGCATGTCAAAGAGTTGGTCACATCATAGAGGACCGAGTGTGAGTGATGTCTTGCAAGGCTTGCTCAAGATATTGTTCACATGGGTACATGTGCATTGTAATGTTGATTCATGTCAAGTGTAAGTCAAGTCTCAATAGTGGATGGAACAGTCATAGAGTAGGTGAAGAGTCACAAGGGTAGTTGAATGGTCACAAAGGGGTATGTCAAGGGTTTCCCCACCCTTTGCTATAAATAGTCCCTCATAACTAGTTGTAGAGGCTTTTGGTCAGCCAAGCTTCTATTAAGACTATCTTGAAGAAATCTTGGAAAACATTGTAACACGCCTTGGCTTCTCCACTGCATGGAGCTAATACATCTCTTTGGAGGAGTAGGAGGATGTGGTTGTAATGTCTCACTAATGGGGCTAGCAGGTTTACATGGATGTATTGTATGATTGGAACTTACAATTTTTATATAATAAGAGACAACACATTTCCATGCATATGTTGTTATTGTAGTTGGACTGCTTTGGTTGCCTTAATGATATATGTTGTTTAACTTACGTATTTGTGTATGAACTAATTCATATGCAATTAGATGAATCTTGTTGCAAATGTGTTGTATATGTTTTTAATGCTATCTCATCCGTGTTGACTTCTCTGTCAGACACTAGACAGACCTTTCACATGAACCTTGCTATAACAACCATTGCACTCATTCAGACTGATCCATGAGTGCTATACATGTTATCTTACCTTGTATGTTGTGACTACCGCATCCGAGTGGACTACTCCACTAGAAGCTGTGTATGTCCTTTTGTGTTGTGTTTTCCTAGCCATGTTGGGACTGATCCTTTCAACATGGAACTCACCTTCATCATTATCTCCCCCCTTATGTGTTAAAGCCTCTCATACATCTTCCTGGACTCACTACAGTAGTCACACCCTTGCTACTAATAGAGTTATCTTACTTGCCTCTATGTGATAGCACGGTCAAGGCATTACATTACGATCCACTGCTAAGACTCCTACACCAAATGGTTTGAGGTATAATTGGGACTTCTTACCGGGAGATCCCCTTGACATGTTGGCAGGTCCAACACCGTCAACAAGTACTGAAAGTAAAAAGACAAATTTGCTCAAGAAAATAGATTTAGAAAAGAGCTTTGAAAACTATAAGTTTGTCATCAAAGCTTTAATTAGTTTAATGACAAACTAGTTTGAGTTTGAAAATCAAAATCGTTCATAGGAAATGAACAGGACAATGGCCAAAGTCATTATTCATACAAATAAAGCTAGAGTCACTATTGTCATTGCAGATAACTTAAATTTGGGCAGTGGTGTAATAGTTAGAGCTTATTTTCCGGGAAGACTCGTCTATACCATCATTTTTTTTCCACAGTCTGTTGTGTCTCTAGATCCAGATCAGATAGCTTTCTATTCTCAAGTTCTACCTTTCAAGTACTAATTTATGGCTCACCCTTTAGAACACAAATCTACCACTCCATTTTATTTTGTTTTGTCAAGAGAATTGGCAGAGCCTTCCCATCCCCTATTTTACATCATCAATAACCATCCATCAATGATTAAAGAATAACAGATACACACCAAAGGTCAAAGATGTGATTGTTGTATACCTATGTTCCAGGACTTATCACACCTTACTGGTGCAAAGAGCTCACCCTGAAAAAATAACATCCACGTGGAATTTACAAAACTTTTTTAAATCAAGCTCCAAGTAAACCAATCAAAATATGAACATCCTTTTAATCAATAAAATCTTTGACTTAAAATAAAAGTGGCCTAGAATTGAATGTTATATCAACCATGTCAAGTAACTAACATCGGGTGATAAATACAGGCCATGCATATTGGATTAGTGAAATAATTGATCTGATAAAGCTCAAAATCAAAACAGATGACTTACATCTAAGAAATGCAAATAAATGACTTAGAACTAAGACATGAGGTTTCCCTTTCAACCCTATCGTTCAATAACTCTTCTTTATGTCACAAACTATTAAACTTTTTCTGATACTAGGTGGAAATGGTATCGCAACATTAACCTCTAATAGTCTGTGTCCACGACTAGTTCTCAAGGTCCGATCCATTAACAACATTTGGGGCTAGATAGGATACATGCAAAAACCATCAACATGAAAATGAAATCTATATCCTTGTAAAAAAATGGGAGGAAAAAAAAATCCACAAATTGAAATTGACTGTAGGATACCTCATTCCTGCAACATGATTATCTTGTCATGAACAATAAAAAAAGAAATCATGAGAAATGTAAGTTTTTCCACATTTTGACAATGAAATCTTTTGCATATTCTATGAAACATTGATGAAAAAAGTTAGCTAAAGCTTGTCAACATCAGGATTATAGTAAAACATAAAGGAACCACTCCAACACATATATAATCCTAAATGTAAGTATCTATACATATAAGTATTTATTAAGGACATTGTATTTTGTGAAAATATGGAAGTCAAATCTTTGAAATAACATAATTTATGGTAGCACTGTCTTACAAAGTCCATTTATTTGAGTATTTACGAAGTCCATTCATGAATTTATTCAAAGTTCAAAGTTCAAACAATTAACATGTAGCCTAAAAAAGCTCAGATTTGAAAAGGAGATAACCCAAAGATGTAGAGTATATATCTCACATTTATATATCCTAATTTCTAGACATTGAAATGACACTCTTTAGCATACTATTCTAAATTCAGTCCAAAATGATAGAAAAAAATATTGATGGTTATTTTGCTAATATAGAAGTTTTATACATGCATTAATTTAAATAGTTAGCTTGCAATCTCAAACATATCTAAGGATGCACACAATACGTTGCATATTTAGTGCTGGTGTGTGAACTTGAGACAACGAAGTCCAACATTTAACAACTTGCCTACAATATGCGCTAGACGAATAGGTGAACAATAGTATTGTAGGTATGTGTTATCAATATATGTATTGTGGGCCAATAAGAATATGGTTGGAACAGTCACATCCAACCCTTCAAAGTTTTCCTATAATTTGCATTGGTCTAATAGGTGAACAATAGAAATCTAGGTGTGCATTCTAAATCACTTACCTAAATCCAACAACTTCAGCATATAAATTTCAAAGAATATGTCCAGAGCTGGTAGGTAATTTGCAAAATGAAAGAGTAGGCTTGACTGTTTATGGAAAAGACTAGATTCTGAAATTTCAAAGAATATGTCTAGAACTGGTAGGTAATTTGCAAAATGAAAGAGTTGGCTTGATTGTTTCTAGAAAAGACTAGATTCTTACATTGTTCAATGTAAATTCATGACACTTTGCCAAGATTAGATGGAACAAAAAGGAACCAAGCTAGAAGGTTATTTAAAGAATCCTTACTTAGCTAGGGTAAAATGTTAGCCCTTTTTTGTCAAAAAGCATAAATGTAAAAACTTTAAGAAATTCAGTGAAGAGACTGTAGAAATGTTCTTATCAAACCACTAACGTAAACAGAGCTAAGAAATATTGCTTTGTAAAAGATATATTCATGGTCAAATTAACAAGAAAGTGACATTTTAGCATAGTTAATGCACTAGTGCTGCTGTTACAATATTTGGCCCAAACAATAAATAGAAAAAAACCATTTTCAATTTAGTAGGAGCATGTTGGGCAAATAATCTCACAATAATACCCATCATTGAACATTCTGACCCACTAAATCACTTTTACATCCTTTTGAAGTCCTTCAACAAAGTACTTAAAAGTTGTGAACAATGTCATAACAATACTTCTAGCTATAGAACAAGCATTTCAAGCTTGCCTCTATTTTATGATATGGATATTTTTCCTTCAAACAGAGTTATGTGGCACAGAACCACTTTCACCCTTAAGAAACATGTTGCTGTAAATGCATGGTTAACTCTCTTAGCACAAATATGCTCTTAGTATGGTATAGGATTCTCAGACTAGTGCCAACTTTAAGGGTGCTAAAGACTTTAGATTTTAACTATGATATGGTGCATGCTTGGCTTCAAGACAACATATTCTTTAGGAATTTCATGTTGGGAAACCTCCAAATCTGTTTCCAAGAAAACTCAAGTTAAATGGAATTTTTTTTTTATAATGGTTGTGATTCATATGGATGCACATTAATATATATGTTTTTTCCTAAATTTGAATCATTTATGTATTTTTTGGTGACCTTTAGCATAGTTAATGCACTAGTGTTGTTGTTACAATATTTGGCCCAAACAATAAACAGAAAAAACCCATTTTCAATTTAGTAGGAGCATGCTGGGAAAATAATCTCACAATAATACCCATCATTGAACATTCTGACCCACTAAATCACTTTTACATCCTTTTGAAGTCCTTCAACAAAGTACTTAAAAGTTGTGAACAATGTCATAACAATACTTCTAGATATAGAACAAGCATTTCAAGCTTGCCTCTGTTTTATGATATGGATATTTGTCCTTCAAATAGAGTTATGTGGCATAGAACCACTTTCACCCTTAAGAAAAAATGTGGCTGTAAATGCATGGTGAACTCTCTTAGAACAAATATTCTCTTAGTATGGTATAGGATTCTCATACTAGTGCCAGGTTAAGGGTTCCAAAGACTTTAAATTTTGACTATGATATGGTGCATGCTTGGCTTCAATACAACATATTCTTTAGGAATTTCACGTTGGGAAACCTCCAAATATGTTTCCAGGAAAGCTCAAGTTAAATGAAAATTTTTTTGTATAATGGTTGTGATTCTTATGGATGCACATTAATATATATGTTTTTCCTAAATTTGAATAATTTATGTATTTTTTGGTAAACTAGTTTTTTTATCCGGTTTTTATCTAGGTCTGATTCGATTTGACAGCAAAAATAACTCAGGAACTTGAGAGGACAAATTAATATTCTCCCCAACCAAGTTAAATTGCCGCCTATGATGTGATTGTTGTTCATGAGACAATTGTTGGTCCATACAAAAAATGTGTATATTCTTGGAATATGATCTGAATATGGAAGTGTTCAACTATCTTTTTGAGGAAATTGTATTTATGAAAATCTGGAAGTCAAATCTTTGAAATAACACAATTTATAGGAGTGACAAGGTATGCTAGGCAGTGGTAAGCTGGAAGTCAAATATGAAATAACACAATTTTGGACAGTTGAGAACTTCATATGTGTGTGTAAGAACTGAAATCCATGAACACAATCACAACTCATCATATAATGCTCTAAGATCTCCAAAACCCTAGATAGAGAAAACCAATAGAAACCTTAGCTCCACCAAAGATATTTCAAAAAGATACTCAAAAAGATTGATTGTTGGAGTATCTTTGGTGGAGCTAGTGTTTATCTTGGTTTTCCCTATCTAGGATTTTTGAAAGCATGGAGAATTATATGATAGGTTGTGATTATATTCATGGGTTTCATTTCTTCTTTATATATATGAAGTTTTCGGGTGAATTCTCCAAGAAACACCAACACCTTAAGACAAAAACACATAAGTGACAAAGAATATTGAAAAAGAGAGAGAGAGAGAGAGAGAGAGAGAGAGAGAGAGAGAGAGAGAGAGAGAGAGAGAGAGAGAGAGAGAGAGAGAAGTAGCACTGCTCTTAAATCACTAACACAAGTATGAAAGGGAATATGCACAAGTGCATGATCGATTATAATAATAACTCATTCCTTCCTCTATTTATATCAGACGTAAATGGGCTTTACAATAACAAGTGGACCTAGTCCACTACAAGAAAACTTGCAACACACAAGTAGGTCCACCCATGTGAAGCACTCTACTCTAAGTGACATGTGTGAGGCTCAAAGGTGAAAATGATTAACAAGTAAGGCCTCCATGGCATGAGCACTACTCCCCAAGGTCGTACAATCCTCCAAAGGTCCAAAGATCCAATGCATCTCCAAGGTCATGTGCCTCGTTAAGGAAAATGCATATCCAAGGTCATGTGTTGCCTTAAGGACTCCCACACCTACATGTCCACTCCCTCAACCCAAGAGTACACATGTCAAGTTTAAAACTACATGCAAGAAACGAAGCAACCTCGTGCTATCTAGGGCTCAATAACCTCCTCTGAAATACCCAACTCTACTACAAGCACATGAACTCCCTTCATGCATCAACAACATGAAGTCACCAAGCTCCATACTTATCCAACACTTTGAGGAAGAATGTACTTCAAACATACAAAAAAGGTCTAGCAACAAATAGTAAACCACCTCCAATGTCCAAATCCATCATGGAAGAGCATGGTCCAACCATACACCATGCACCCCACATCTCACAAAGCACCCCCAAGGACCAATCATGGTGAAAACATTTTCAAAGTAACCCGAAAAGATAAAACTATGTCCCTCTCATCATAAAATCCTTTGTAACTCCATGCATATTCAGTTACAACTTTCACTCGTAAGTGTCACTAATTAAAGTTTGCAGGTCCTCTTTTATACAAAAAGTTGGAAGATTAACTATAAAATGACCATTAGACATTGGAGTAGAGGATTTTTATGAAGGAGGTCTGAAATAGACAATTCGGGGCAAGGGCAGAATCCCTCCTGCCTTAGTCCTAAGTTGGCATCCATACTTTGACGAAGATATTTGTGAAGTGTGCTATTGCATGGATTTTGGAAGAGACTATTTGGGGTAGGAAACATCCATATTGTTGTTGATTTGACCTGAGTTGGCATCCATACCTTCTCAGAAGAATTCCTTTGTATCATATTTATTTTCTAGGTTACTCAGCTACAAACTACTTCCTGCTAGCATTTACATTTGTTCTTCAAAGTCAGTATCCAGTTCTGGTTGAAATCACTAGTATTTTTTGTCATTTCTTGTCTTCATATCTTTGCTATTATTTTGTAATTATTCAAGTTTTTGCTACAGTTAGGGCCTTCTTAATTTCTGATTTTGGTCTGCTTTATTTTTCAAATTTCAGATCTAGTTCTGGAATTTTTGGATTTCAAATTTTAGTTATAATAGCAAAATTCTAGGTTGGCTCAAATGATTGGTATTAGAACCCTAATTAAGAGCAGGTTCAATCAGATTTTTAGTTACAGTTCAGATTATTTACTTACATTCACCAATCTATTTATCTTTCAAGGAATCCCTATAAGCAAGACAGAGCAAATCACAACTCATAGATATATTGTCACCAACATACACATCAACACAACAGCACTCATGGATGGATTCATAAATGTTATATCATACATTCGTATATAGTTTTATTAGCAATCTAAGTGTCATCAAGATGTGATCATTCTTGCACCATAAGGCCTGTCTCACACAGTATTTCCTCCCCCTATTTACAGATTTTACAATATCCTCAATGTAGATTGTTTTGAAAAAGTATAAAATGATTATCTAATTTCTAACCTTTAACGTTTCACAAAGTCAAAGTTTATTTTCCAATAAACATATATTATCACTTTAATCAAATCAAAGATGCTCATCATTCCTCTCATCCATTGGTAATTAAGGAAGTAATTTGCGGCCCTCAACATTAATGTTTTTTATAATGTCAAAAATGAAAATCCTCCTCCTGGGTCTTAATCGTTAAAAGACAAGTTCCCAAACTGTTAAGTATCATACCATGCAATATGTCATCTTTGAGTTTGGCAAAGTCAAAGTTGATCACCAATCCCATGCTTGGAGGTCTTTGGAATGGGCAATTTTCCAAGTTAGCCTCTATGATGATTTTTTTCCATGCCATGTCTAAGGGGGCACCTAATCATATTGTTCACCAACACCATCTCCTACCCTGATTTATACTCCCATGGGCCAAAATATTTTTTTTGTAATACCAACTTTGCTTTCTACCTATTATTTTCACAATACCAAAATGTCCACTTGCATAAAAAATGCATGCCATGTACATAAATTGCATGCATGTACATAAATTGCAAACCTGGTGGATGATAAGGAAAAGGGGCTATCCTATATGCCATGAAACATCATATTCCATACTTAGAATGCACCCCAAGGTGTCAAAATTGCATGCCAAGTGGCAAAATTTCATTTCTCAGGTTAAAATCTGCATTACAGCCATACCTGATTGCACACAACCTCCTGTAGATGTACCTATGGAGAAGTCATAAAATATAGTGCTACATTATTTCTCCTTGTGCATCTTCCTACACTTCCATAATTCTAATGTACACCTTCAAGTGAGAGTACTGTGTGAGAAACAATAGAAAAAAATAATAGCTAGAACATTGGTAATAACATCAAGGTAAAAAGGTAAAGGGGAGGAATTTGGATAAATAATTCCTTTGGTAGCATTGGAAATTGTTGATGCAATTCTATGCATGCTTTTCATAGATGTAGGGAGTCTCTAAACTATGATCTCATTGACATGTGTGATTATGTGTGTGTTATATTCATGAACATGGTAATGGTTAAATGTATGTGTAGAAAAATTCCATTGAAATTGATAGGTGCCTATCAGGGATCATTATCATGGAAGAATGACTAATCATGTTTATGAATTGAATACATGTATGGATGATATTCTTGAGTTTCCTGGTTATGTGAGGAATTCATTGAGGAAAAGGGATTTTTTCCTACTATTATTTTACTATCATGTGATTATGAATTTCATATGCCCATGTTTATATTATGATGATGAAATATTGATCATGAATAGTTATTGGCATAGGTGGACCATCTGAGATTGGGGGTTTCCTGAGCCTACGAGAAGTGATGGGTAGAGATTGTGTAGTGTGGTGAAGTAAAATTATGAGTGCGGACACAAACAATTCCTCTAGCCCAATAATGGGTATAGCCACAACCGATACATTATATGGAAGATTTCATTAGGTTAGAACCAATTAAGAGGGCCTACCTCTTAGTACGCTTATCTCGTTTGATGATGACCTTGCTTGCTTGCTCCAACTATCTCTCATTTCCTTCTTCGAAGACCTGAAACAAGTAAACAACAACAAACAAAAACTGTGATAATAGAAAAATTGTAATTCAAACTACTTAACAAGTCAAGAAACATTAAGCCATAAACATGTAAGATGACACATTATGTAGGAAATCAATTGATAGTTGCATATATATTGAATCAAGAAGAGATTATAACCATTGTCTTGATGTTGTCGTTCTCCTCCGATAACTAGGTTCCCACACACTTCCGTTAGCATTCCATGATGGCCTCAACAATGATAGTTTTAAGGCTCTTCCCTTTAGACTTCAAACTAAACCAAATTCACACTTCTCCCTCACATAACTAGAGAGCTACAACTATGAATACCTTTCTTTTCACTCCAAACTTAATTAGCACTAGAAAAACAACATTAACTCTATCTTGTGTTTGGGAAGAATGGAGGTTTATATAGCATGAATGGATGGGAGATGGACCCTCTTCTCATGGGAGAAGGTCTTATCTATTGAGGTAGTTCCATCCTTATAGGGGAAAGGAGCCCAAACTGACATCCTTAACACCATCTGGCCAAACCATTTACCAAAATTCTGTTATGAAGCTTCTAGACCTGAAAGCTTCGGATCCTTATTTAAGAACCTTTCCATAAGAGGATCGATGAGAATGGAACAAAGCTCAGTCGCTCCGGCAGGCACTAGGGACAGTGTTAATCCCTGCATATTGGCATGAGGAGGACAAGGGTCATTAGTGTCAGTCTTGTAAACTAGGAAAAACAGAAGATTTTGGGGAAATGGTGCAAAAGGGAATTGTTCTGCTCATGAAGAGGGACATAGTGGGAGTTTCTTCATGAAGGGAAAGCATGTAGGGTTCACTGTAGAGGTCCTCTAGGATCAAGGAACAGGGAGTATAGGGACAATGAAAAAATTCTATGTAACAGATGTCCCCTAAAGTGTGAAGGTCAAACTAGAGTGAGGGATGAAATGCTTTATGAATCAATGCGGGGAACCAGAATCTGTCATTGGAAAACCTACAAGCAAGTACAAATACATATACATAACTGAAAATTATGTCAAATGATACATGAATCACGGTATGGACATAGCCATCTAGAGAATGATCATGTAAATGGATCCAAGTATGGGTGTAGCCATCCTATAAAGAGGATCATATCGAAACCAAGGTATGGTCGCAGCCAACCATTAATGAGAAGGACCACATATGAGAACTCATGGTATGGTCATAGCCATTCATTTGAAAGATACATGTATATCAACATAATCATGGCACATCACTTTGCAACCTAGAGTATTGTGATCTAAGCCTAGGGTCTTGCGCTCCAACACGACCCGATCAAAGTACAAATTCTAACATGTGAATAGATGTGTTGATGTCGAACATGCTAGAAAGTTGCTTAATTACTAGTCAATGATGTAAACTATTAACAAGCATGAGAGAAACCACTAATAATGACAATGGTCCTCAAGGTACTATCAGCACTATCCACAAAATGTGAATAAAGGAACAGAAGTCAAACACTCGTGAAATCACTCGATCGAAAGCCAATGAGGTGAACTTATCGTCGAGTGTGAAGAACTTTCCATTAGGGCATGCAAGCTCTAAGGTACTAGAAGGGAGTCTCTCGGTCAACTTCTCAGATAATGAGTCGATGTCGACAAGAAGTGGCCATGTCAAAGGAGGGCCATACTGTATCCCACATCATCGACATGAGATAAAGGGATGTAAAATGATTTTGGATGATACAGAGAATCAAAGGTAAGTGTAACTACAGAAGGACAACTCTTAAACATATCGGTGACACAACTGGAAGTTTGGCAGCACTTGGATCCATAGGATCAGTGGTCATGATGATGTGGCAGAGATCAAATGGAAGGCAAAAATGAATGGCCCAACCCAAGAAGGTCAACGATACAAATGAGGATATCCCAACCCGACATGAAGCAGAAAGTGTCATGTTCAAGAGTGAGCTGCCGACACAACTGATTAGATTTCCATATTTTCCCCCACCATTTCTGGCAGGTACCCCAATTATATTTTAATCACAAGCTTGAAGGGGATAGCATATGATTTCACTGTAAGTTCATCCTTTGGATGAATCTGACCTAGTAAGTTTAACAAGCCCTAGGAAGGAGAAGCTCATGTTCATCATGGTGACGAATCCGATGTCATTTAATATTTTAATGAGTCTGTCAAAGGTGTAACTCAATATCTTTTTCATGTTTTAGAGAGTTTGAAAAAGACATGTAAAAGAAAACTACACATGGTCCCTTTTCGTATATTTGTGTCTCTCGAGCCCGAAAAGGTAGAAAACAATACTTGAGAGAACCGCTTGACCATTTCAGTCATGGAGTACCTTTTTCGTAAATAGTGCATCCCAGCCCAAAAAAGGGGTAAACTTATACTGGGTGCATGACATTTCGCATCTGTTAACAAGTTCAAAACAACAAGGGCTCGACTATCTTTTCGCTTTTAAAGGGTCGGAAAAGTGTTTGAAAGCAGACCCCACATTTTATTCTCTTTTACGAGTCAAAAGGGAAAAATACTCATATGAGTTTTATGAGTCGAGAAAAGAGCTGAAACGTGACTCGACATCATCATCGACCATCCATCACCTGTCGCTGCGCAAAAAGGTAAAGTGCATTATCCAATTATTGAGGCAAAATAGGTCAAAATATTTACAAAACCTAATATTCCATGAAAAACTGAATAAAAGGGAGGAAAAGTAAATAATTTTTACCATTTACTATTTTACCTTGCTGTGAAAGACTTTTTACTCACTTTTGCCCTAATTTTTCCGTAGCATATTGCGGGAGATCCTGGAGGTCATTCACCGAGCCGCTAGTTACAGGTAAGAGCCAAAGCCCTAAGCTTCATTTTCATACCAATTTTTCCTACTTTTAACTATTTTTTGGATTTTTGCTGGAGGATTTGTCAAAAGTTTTTCACCCTCAATCGGCGTGACTTCCAGGCCCGAAAGTCACGTCGACCGAGGGTAATTGAAACGACCTATCATGCTGTCGGCGCAACTATTTTTAAAATAGGGACACTGACACTGTGAATAGGGAAAAAACCAATTTCCCCTCAAAATTACCGTTATAATTTGAAATTTATGGGCCAAAAATGATTATTGACCTAAACCTATGGTTTTTGCAGGAAATAATCACCAAAAATGGTAGACTGGAAAGAACATGAGCATGAGGATGTGGACACCTAGACACTGAATGATCCAAATTGCCTGCACGCTTTGAGGGCCTGTGCGCTCCTCAAATTCTTTCTCACGCAAGGGATGCGGGCCCAACCTGAGCTGCTTTGGTATCTGATTAGTCTTTGGGACATAAATCGGGAAATATTCATCATTGGTGACCAGGAGCTGGAGTTAGAAACTTCATACATATATTTCATCACAGGACTCTCCTAGAGAGGGGAACCAACCAACTTATATGGGCCACAACCGATTGGGGCAAGAATATCCATGTTGCTTGCCGAACATTGCCCTGAAGCCCTCAAATCCAAGAGTGGGAATATTGAGATCGCCACTGTCCGAGATTTGACATTGAGAGTGCGACTGTTGACTATCAACAGAGTGGTGAGGTCCCAGGCAGTGCATGAAACTAACAAGTCGAAATTCCTATATGCCATCGACTGCACAACACCGACGATCTTCAATTGGGTGGAAGCCATGAAGATCAACATAAAACACCAGTTGACCAAAGCTAAGGTGGGGAATCTGAAGCAATTTTGCTTCGGATCTGTACTAGTGACATTTTTCTTGGAACGAGTGCCATTGTTCCAGTACCAGTTGACCGAGGTAGATACTCCCATGCTACGCGATTTGCGGATGGCCCTAAAATAGTTTGATGCCCAGGATCACTGGGGGCTAGCACATGTCGTACAGGCCTGCCTTCTTTTCATGGCTACGACAACAGCTGATCATCGTGGAGGACTGGCCATACAGTGGCACTGACTTTCGTGGAGATCTGGACATGCCGCTACTAGATGGAGAGGATTTTGATGATGAAGGTAAAAAATCAATTTTTTAATTTTGAGAAATTTTAATTGTTTTTTATATATATATGTTTATAACATTTTGCTTTGTTAACACAAATGTTGGACCTTGAGAGTCCTGCTGGGATGTCCCCAATAGCCAGGCACATCACTCGCTAATTCGATGTTTTCTCTCCTTATCAGGAGGGGAGTGACAACGAGGAGGAGATCACGAGGAACCTTGAGGGGTTGACTCGTGGTATCCTAGAGTATGCTCGGGTGGGAGACATTCCTCGGCAGTACCAGAGACACATGGTGGTAGTATCAGATCGAATTTGCTAATTGCTGACTCGTGTTGCACGAGCCATGTCATGCTACCATGATCACCATACTGATTAGTTCCTAGGTCCAACATTTTACATTTTTTAGGCCTGCGTGTCATAAATATATGAGGCCTGCGAGCCGCGAATGTTATTTTGGACACACATATTATTTTTTGGGGATCCCTAACACTAGACGTGGAAACACACCTTTGATGTTGGCAAGTGAGCGTGGTGATTCGAGAACTAATCACTCCTCCCTTTCACATCCTACCCAACCTCACGGTAACACATGTCCCTCCCCCCACGTGTCACATCACGTCTTGCCACATAGGTCACATGAAAATTTCCTCCACCTATAAAGACACGGCCTGTTAGCCTTTCAAATTCAAATTTGTTTATACAACTGAGTTTCTTACCGCTTTTCTTGCGTAGCACATCATTCGACTCTCAACCAGCACAGAGCCATTCTAGAATTATTCTGTCTAATTGTTTCCAGTCACTAGGTAACCCATAGTCCTTTGGAAATTAATCATTCTTCTTATGCTTAAAATGAACAAACCTGCACCTGAAACCCCCAAATCCTCAGAGGTGAAACCATCTAGTAATGTTTTGCCCCTCATGGATAAACAAGTTGACATTCATGACTTGCCCTACTTCTACCACTTGGCATACCTCTATTTCAACATGTATGACCAAAATATCAAGGGGAGGACCCCTTTAGGGTCATAGAGTCAGGGATATACTACCTAATCGCCCCCTTAGTCTACCACTTTCCAGAATTCATTTCTTGGCTTGCAAGATCATATTTTCAGGAGAAACATCATTTCATATCCTCCGATGGGGTGAAAATTCTGAAAATAACTCCATAATTAATTTAAAATTCTTTCACTTACCCAAAATCCCCCAATCCTGAGAAATTTATAGGGACCACCTTGTTTTATAGCTATAACATGCTCTTAGATAGAGAACAACAATCCTTCCTTCAGTTGAATCTAGCCCCTAGTTATTAAACGCTATCTATGGTAGACACATTTCCCGTGCCTATGTTTTCTAAAGCTGTGCAACCCATCCTTATTGCCATTTACCTAGTCTTTGGGGAATATGAAACTACCAACACCACTAAAGCCACCATAGGGTTCCTGCACACAATGATGCAACCAAACATCATCTTTGACATACTCTCATACCTTGCTGAATCCATAAAATTCTAGTTGCATCATTTTCCTAGTACTTCTTATTTCAGATATTACTTTATTTTGTTCTACCTTTTATTGTACACCCATGTAGAAGAATTTGATTACTTGGGACTTAGTATTATAGATTCCTACAAATGCAAAAAAATTGTGTTTGATTGTGAGAATGCTGAAAGGAAAAAGATGAACAATGAAGGTTATTCCCAATTCATTTCCACTTATATGTCCATTGCTTACAAAACCATAAATAACATTTCCCCTCCAAGCATTCTACCCCAACAAAAACACATCCTTTAGGTTAGAAAGGATACCATGGTGGGTGACTAGTTCTTGTTTTAAGACTATACTGAAATAAGGGTTTATGGGTCAAATCTGCCCCCTTACCACTTTTAGTTTCATTCCCATGAGAATCTTTGCTTTAGAATTAATCACGCAGAGCCTAAATGTTGATTAGATCCACTCTGTTCTTCCCAAGAAGGGATACATGTTCAAATTGGGTAAAGAGGTAATACCATTCATTGTTAACACCAAACAAGCATTTCAATGAATTGAGGACATGTTGAAAGAGATTAATCCTGAAATGGGGGAAGTATGTCACTATGATCCCCATGGTGTCATATCAAATAAGAGAGGATATTAATGCTTTAACTTATGAACATGGTTTTAGGCATGAACTTGAATGGAAGGCTAATTTAGATTCCTGTACCTTTAATACAGAGATGGAGATTAAAACACCAACTTCAAAGGAAAGGACACAAAAGAGGAGCATGGACGAGGATGGAGACACAAAAATTAAAGAAGAATCATCCAACAAGAAGGCTAAGATGAAAGAGACAACTAAGGAAGAGATTGAGACTAGGTTGACTGAGGTAAACTTGGAGACGATAGGCTTCCAAGTACTCCTAAAAGACCCTTTGCAAGATACCACCTCCACTTTCTACACAGTGGGATTAGATGCCCCTCTATATTGACGATTACCCTTATAATGGGATGCACTACCAGGGAGATCCTAAGTTGCCACTTTTGGCCAGGCGAGCATGGAGACGAGACAGTAAGTGTTAAGTTTCTATTTTTAAGGTGCATTTTATGTTTTAATCACATGTATATGGTAATGAGTGTAAAATATATGGTATGCAGACATAGCACGGGTAAATTCGGCAGGATATGCAGGCCCAGCCGTAACACCTGCACCTATAGATCGGGGGACATCATCGTCACGTCGAGATGTAGAGGATAATGCACTACTCCAAGATCTTCATCATAGGTTTGATGTGCTCTTGACTGAAGTTTCAAAATGCGAATCGCATGACTTAGAGGATCAATACATAGATGAGTGCACTGGTCTTCCCTTACAGTGGCGAGGTATCATGTAGCATGTGGCAATGGCTGAGCAAACAATATGTGATCTACATGTAGGTGGAGCAGAGCCTTTGGCATGAGATTTGTCGGACAGTGACTAGATGTAGGGACATGTGGGTCCCTTTGATTTTGATTTTTGTAACATGCTATGGGCATGTTAGATGTATTTAGAGCCATGGGCTCCAAACACTTATACGATACATAATATGATTATGCATTTAATGTGATGATGATGGTTTTCCATGTGTTGTGTTTATTGTTCTCTTCTGTGGTATACATGTGATAAATGCCAATCTAGAATGTCATTTGCAATGGAATCTACATATTTATTTTGGGCTCTAGGAACATGACTAAATGTAATTGTTTCAAATTCATGTACCAACAACTTAACTCGTAGATATTTTCTAAATAGGACTTGGTTATGCAAATGATACACACCATTCAATTGCATGACAAGTAGAAATGAATATAAACAAACATGAAGATGAAGGATGTGATGAGCAAGGGCATCGACTAGAAAACCTATCACTACATCATATTCAACCTGGTTATTGGTGGAAGATCCAATGCACATGCCATTTGAAAGGACTAACGTATGAAAGGGGGTAAAAATGGTTGGTGAGCTCCAATATTGCTGAAATGATGTTGAAACTCCTGGGACTCCCTACTTTACTTTTATCAACCTAGTAGTTTGTAACAAACTTGGAAGCAATGGTGCTATATGCACAAGTACTAGCTCTTACTGCAAGCTGTCACTTGATCAGCTGGCACAAGTTTGCTAGGAGCTTAAGCCAACTTCTATGAGTTCTCAAAAGAAGCTTTTAACTGTGATGGATGAAAGCTAACTCAAAATAGGCTAGTCTACTTGCAGAAAGAAGATGAAATCTGAAAGGAAACATAAACCCTAGCAAACCCTAGTTTTACCCACTAACCCTACTTTTGCAAGAAAAGAGATGGAAACTACTGAAATGGATACCATGGAATACTAGGAAGGTAAAATGCATGTATTCAATCTACTTCTGAAGGAAAATATTGAAAAATCATCTTTTTGTACTTTTGAGCAATTTTATGCAGAATTATTATGCTTGTGTTTTAACTAGTTGCGACTGTGCAAAGGTTTGGTGGTGAAAGGAGATGGAGTTGGCTTTTGCAGGAGGTTCGGAAGGTGTGGAAAGGACTTAAGGAGTCCCTAGTACCCTTCTAGAGATTTCCACTATGATCAGACTTCGAAAAATCACTCGCATGAACTTCTACAGGAGGCTGCAAGGGATCTACAGGAAGTTCTACAGGAGGTTCTACAGGAAGAGGCCGAAAGTGGTTTTTGGAGGTTTGAAGGTGGAAAAATAGTGGGAGAGGGGAAATGAAGGCTGGATAGAGATGTTAAGGGGTCTAAAACCTTGTAGATGAATATCAGGAGTGAAGGAGATGGTTGGATTTTTTCAAAGGTCAAGGAAGCAATTTTGCACAAGAACGTAGAAATTAGGACAATTTGGGAAAGTATGGCAAATGAGTGAAGGAAATCTTGAGAGATGGACTGGGGTAGGTTGTGTGATGGAAGAAGGATAAGCTGGAGTGTCTTACAGGTGAGCTACACACTTATTTTCAAAACTGACACAAGCAAGAACTAAGAAAACAGAGTTTTACCTATTTTTGACCTAATTATGACCTAAAAACCAGAAAAGTGCTGAACAAAACTTTATGGACAGGAAGTTATGCAAGAAAGCTATGGAAACTGAACAAGAATAGATCTAAGCATGTAAATACAACTGATATCAACTTCTCCAACTCGAAATCCCACACTAGAAATTGCATTGGAAAGCAAAAACAGTGTTTTGGTGGCAGCAAGAGTGCCTTGGTCTCAATTCATGCTCCCAAGGAAGGAAAAAGGAGATCAAGACCTGCTTGGTAGCCTTTTTGGAGATATTTTTTTGTTATGAAACTATCTAATCAACCTGAAGCAAGAACTACTATTCTAATCATAAAAAACAACCTAAGTAACAAAGGAAGATTTAACCTAAATAACAGAAATTATATCATGAATGCAAGAAAAACACATATAAATACACAAAGGAGGTGTTGGGAACTTGGATTGGACCGAACCCCAAGAGCTACAACACCCTAGGAAAGATCAGTGCTGGTTCAAAGCTGGATTCATCTTCATTGATCAAAAAATAATAGTTACATCACAAAACTGTTTGCAAAAAGAGCTCGAAAATGAGCTGAGTACAAGGCTGCACTAAAGTGTGAAAATAGACTATCAAATGGCTAACCTACTAAGGCTTGAATCATTCTTATTTATACAAGTGAGGACTCCCAACAGTCCTCCTAAAATTTAGGAACTCGGCTGCCTAAAACTGTAGATAACAACGACTTCACTAGAACTGCACAGCTACCCCTTGAAATCATCTTTTGTGGGCTGTTGAACTCCGAGCTGTTGATAGAGAACTTGAGGAAGGGGTCGTTTAATGCAGGAGACACCCCTCCTATAAGTCCTCAGCCTTGTTTCTTCGATTTTGGCTACCAATCTTCTCATAAATGCCTAGTCTTAGTCCAAAAATGTCCAAAAATATGCAATAAACACTCATTAGACTTTGTGGTAAAGTGACTATCCTCATTCACTCAATTAGCATAAATATATTGAAAAGCATGCACAAAAAAATGGAGAATGATGGATTAAATTAAAATAATAGGCAGAATGAGCCCATATAGTTACCCATTTCTGGGGTTCATCATCACCCCCGTGCTGAATGTGTTGCTCATCCTCTTAGAAACTAATCTAGTTCTTCATCTTTGATAGATTCCATAGCCTCCCTGACATCTTAGGCCTCTAAGGTGATGTCCTCTTCTCTGTCATGAAAACCTACCTTTCTGTCCACTTCCTCCCATTGTTTCTGTTTCTCCTCTTCCTTAACCCCTTCCAACAGTCGTAGCAGTAGTGGAGGACTGAACTTAAGGGCAATCCAATTGGCTTTCAAGTTTTGCATTGACTATTTGTATAGGGGTACTCTTCTCATAGCTTCCCTTATTCTGGTTGGGGAGTGATACTCCCTTATATTTAGGCTATGGGACAATGTATTCCATCTTCTTGTGCAAGCATGAAGACAATTATCACCAAATAGTCTCTCCATATATTCAAAGAGAGAAATAGCCTGTGCTTGCCTTTCAACATAGTCAGGTGCAATATGAGGGTTGTCTACAAGGTGCTAGTGGGCATATATGAGAGTTGAGGGATCTTCTGGTTCTGCCCTTATGATGAGGGGCTCACTTAGCTCCCTGGTCATAATCTTCTATATTTCTACTACCCTCTTTTCCTCATGGCTCAACCAAGAAGCCATAGCCATGAGTTGTAGGTCTTTTAATGTAGTGTTTGGATCCCATAGATTCATGTTAGGAAGCACCAGGTTGTGTAAATAGAATTCTACTAACTTGGCCTTATCTTTAGTTGAGCTAATATCACATAAATGCATAAACTGATTATAATTCTAGAATGGGATTATGCCCCTTTGGGGCAATGTTTTAATTTGGAATTGAAGCCATTGGTATTTAAGATACAATGCATAAGATCTAGATATTTGTCTACATTGCAAGGCTTTTATTGCCCAGCTGGCCATGCGGGCCATTTGGGCTTCTTTTTCCTATAAATTCTGTTTTAAAATCTGCACTTCATTTGCTGCCTGAGACTCTTTTTCTTGCAGTAGTTTCATTAGCATTTCGACATCAGCTTGTGGCTCTCCCTCTTGCTGCTATTTCTTTGTTGCTTCATTGTCTGTTAGGGGACCTTCTTGCTGTTGCTACCCTCCCAAGATGGACAACCTATCTCCCTTATGAATTTCCTGTTGCTGTAACTGCTTTTTCAGTAGTTCATTTTCTTCCTATAGCTAGGCTCTTTTACTTCTCTCTATGTGCCTTACCATGGCCAACACTCCTCTTAATTCCTTTAGCTTGTCCTCCATGTGCCCTATGTCTTCAAATCCTTTAGATTTAGAAATTTGCATCCATGTGTGGGTTCTGACCCTTTCTTTTTCTAATTCAAAGAATAGAGGCACATCAAATTTCTGTGGGATGATCTTCCCCCCCTCTAGCAGATTGTAATAGGAACCTAAATTAGGTTGAGGGTTTGGTTTAGGTATTTCTTTGGCCTTGCCCACCCCTTATGACTATTCTACTGCCTTCTCCTCCAATTTTTTAGTTTCTTTCAGTTTGGCTAGTGTTTTCTGTAGAGATGTTTTAGCTTCTTGTAGAACTGCCTTTGAGTCCATCAGCTTGATTCTTTCCTTCCAAGTGGAGGTTTTGGGAGTTCCTCTCTCATAGGTGATAGAGATCTTGTAGGGAGATTCTACCTTCTTTTCAGTGGGTGTATCCTCAATGAAAATTGGTTCCTTTGATGGTGGCTGGGGTTTGCCCACTTTGATCCTGGTGCTTCTTTTGGCTTTAAAATACATAGAGGTTTGCCATTTTCTTTTTCCTTTTTGTTTTGCTGGTGTGCTTAATGCAACAAGCACAGTTGTTGCTTCCCTTGCTAATGTTTCAGGGGATGTTTCTTTCTGCTGTTCTTTTCCTTCATTTCTTGCATCCTTTCCTATGTTCACTGTTTTTGCTTGTGTCTTTACTATCTCTGGTGGTGTCTTCTCTTTTTCTTGCTAGGTCCCTGCCTTGGCTGTGGTAGTCTTCTTTTGGGCTTTCTTGGCCTTTTTCTTCTCAGCCTTTGTCCTTTTTCTCTTCTCTGTTTTTGAGGTTGTCTTCTTTTCTGCCTTAGGCTTAGCAGTAGTTTTGTCAAATTTCTCCTCTTCTTCCTGTTTCTCCTCTGTTTTTCCTTCTATTTGAAGGTCTTGTGCTTCCTCATTACTATCCTTCTCAAGTTCTTCGGTGTGCTCCTCCTCTTCACTACTAGATGGGCTAATGTCCTCAGTCAAAGTTTTGATGTCATCATCCTTGGACATATTTCTGAAAATTTCCCAAGCTATGGGGATAGTATGTGTGTGTAAGGTATCTTATACCAACAGTTTGATGAGCCCATGGTGGGCCAGTTGGTCTGGGACCCCTGCATTTAGCTTGGTTCCACATTCTATCAAAGACTGGAGGAGGAAATGTGGGAGACTCAGTTTTCTAGCTGGAGGTAGGTCCATCCCATATCTCAATTCATGCAACAATCTGAAGTGATAACCATAAATTATGCTGAATCTCCCTTCACATGTGATATACTTCATTATTTGGTAGCTGACTTCACTCCATAAAGGAGGCAAGCTTGTCCTTCTGACCCCATTTTTATCCTCTACAAGATGCTCCTCAGGCTGAAAAAATGTCTTCTTAGCAACCTGTCCCAATGATTTCTCCTCCTTGCTCCAAGGGAGCCTAAGTGGAAGACCTATGATTCTAGTGATGAAAATAGGTGTAAGATCTAGGGTCAGACCCCTAAAGCTGACTGTAGCATGTGTTTTCGAATGGGGTCTTAGGGACATCAAAAATTCTTCAGTCACCTCCTCGTCATATCCCTGAATTCTTTCAAAGAAGGGTATCCAGTTTGCCCTGGTGAAGAGGGCCACCACCTCAAGGTGCTCATGCAATTTGCTGGAGTTCAAAGGTTCTTTTCTCATGAATCCTCCTGGCATGGTGTTAAGTGTTTTTTTTTTTTTTAAATGCTCAGGTGAGAAAGCAGGAAAAACTAAAAACAGAGGTATAGCTGAATTTTCGTCTTTTCTGAACCCAAATAAGGAATTTCCCGTGTGCTTCTCCTTAACATCAAATTGCAATATTTTCCCTGTTTTAAACTGCTTTTATCCTGAATTTGACTCTCTGCTTTTGAAAATATTTTTTTTTTTTACAGAACATAGGATAAATAACACAGGTTCCTTTTAGAGAGTAGACAAATTCGTTTTTTTCACACAGGCAAGTTTTTATGGTTGCATGTATTTTCTTTACAGTAGAATTTGAGAAATAAGGAGACAGATTTCAAATGCAGAGAAGAAAACAGAGAACTATGTAGAACTCAGGGAAAATATGCAGGCAGACTTTTAAGCTTCACTCTCCTTGTTTTCAATCCAATCCTGTGTTTTTAATCCACCACCTTATTCAAATAAGTCATATGCAGAGAGGTTTCCCAAGCCTACCTCATTTCAAGCTCGAATTTTGACAAAAATCCTGGGTTTTCCTTCTGCAGAGCTGTTCTCTACCTTTCTTGTACAAATCTTCCTGTAGAAATCTTCCAGCTCCTGTAGAATGCAGCAGTGCTCCTATAGAGCCTGATAGGCGAGAGGGTTTTAAAAAACTGGCAGAAAACTGGCAAAGGATGACTGGTTTGCTGCTCTGGAAGTGGTAGGTGAATACTGCAGTCAAGAACATCGTGAATGAAGAATGAAACAAAGGGTGGCGAAGGCTTCTACCACGCTGTCCTTTAACTATTGGCGTAATCCTTGGTGAGGAGGTGAGGTGGTCAAACTTGTACGTTATCCCCTTCCGGACCGTTGGTCCTATGTCACAGTCATAATGGTTCTGCATGCCGCCTGACCGCCACACCTCCATTACTCCTGTTATACACCGCCACCACTACCAGTCCTGAATGCTTTTTCTCGAATTGACATACCACACATGCTGGCTGCGTATCTGATCAACAGTTTGAATTTGACGGGGCTCATTTGAATTCCACAAGGGTGTGTAACTGAACAAGGGTGTCCAGTTAGCTGGCCACCGATTCCATTCAATCGTAACCATTCCCATAGTTCATGCAGTTTTGAAATATTATTCATGTAATCGAGGAATAGGTTTAGGCACTTACCTGCTCAGTCGCTGCTGTGTCATGCATATTTCGAACTTTGGCACTCCATTTCTTCGTTGCTGTTGCTGCTTGTGCTCTGCATGCTCGGCCTTGGGCTTTTGTTGATGATCTCACATTCAAACATTGCTCCTTGCATGTTTCATACGTCCTACTGCGCTGACCCTGTCTCTGGAGTATGTTTTTTAAAGGGATCAGCTGCTACAGGAATCTTGTAGGATTTCCTATAGTTGCTTCTCCTTTTGAAATTCAAGCTAATATTTGAGTAGGGCTACAACTATTGAAGAAGATCTCGACTGAAAAGAAATCACAGCTGGAAGGTATCAGGTAGGAATGAGTAAAAATGTTGTTGCTTTTATTTATCATCATTTTTTTTTTGTTTGCAAAATGAAGGAAACAGAATTTCTGTGTGTGGCTGTGCAAGGACAAAAAAAACGAGTGAAATGTAGGTGTATAGGGATGGAATGGCGAAATAGGAAGATGGATGGTGGCAGGGAGGTTCACAGGCCTCATAGACAAATTTCCAACCCTCGGGTCCTCCTCTAAGATTGATTTTGGCCTTTCTGTAATTTCTACAGGATCCTCCTATAGAATATACATATTTTCCTGTAGGATGCGAAATTTCAGACCAAATGAGACCAAAACTTGGGAAAGGATAACGGTGATGGGGGGATGGATTGTGAAGGGTGCATGCAGCCTGGTCATGACTTTTTTCCTCTTCTGTAACCCTCCTACAACTTGCAATGATCTTGCTGTGACCTGCAATTTATTCAAAGGAAGTTAGGTTTTTCTTTTTTCCTATTTTTTTTTTTTTTTTTTTTTAGTTTGAGACAGCTGGGGCATCTCCAGGAGTTTTTCACCCTCACTGCCTGCCTTGGGTGCCTCCAAGAGGTTTTCACCCAAGGATCTTTTACTCCTTTTTTCTTTTTTTCTTTTTTTTCTGTGTTTTTTCTTCTTCTTTTTTTCTGTTTTTTTCCCTTTTTTCTTGTTTTTTTGTTTTTCTCAGGGTGTAGGTGGAGTGGAGACAGGGACCTACTCCACTACCAACACTGATTTACCCAGAGTCTCAATGAACTCTTTCTTGGAAAGGGGCTTCCTGTAGATCTTCAATCTATGCCCATTGACGAGCATGGGGATGGCTTCTTCATCAATGGTCCGGATAAGGACTGAACCATTGTCATTGCATGTTTCTACTGTATATGGTCCCAACCATCTTGTCCTCAGCTTGCCCTTGAAATCCTTGTATCTTGAATCATACAGTAACGCCCAATCTCCCGGCTGAAATTGTTTCTCTTTGAGGTGCCGGTCATGCCATATCTTTCTTTGAAGTTGGACTACCTCTGAGTGGAGGAGGGCCTGCATTCTCTATTCATATAATCCATTCAGCTGAAGCAATATTTCCTGTTGTGCGTGGCTGAGATCTAGGTCCAGCTGAGCTACCATGCTCAATGTGTTATATTCAAATTCTATGGACAGTAAAGCCTTCTTCCCATAGACCGGCTCATAGGGTGTGAAACCTGTGGTGGTTTTCCAAGTAGTGTTATAGCCCCAGGTGGCCTCAACCAATTGATCTGCCCAATCTTTTCTATTGTTGCTCACTACCTTAGTCAAAACCCCTTCCAAAGTTCTATTAGTGACTTCCACCTGTCCATTCGCTTATGAATGATAAGGGGTGGAAGTTCTGTGCTTAATCTTGTGATGTGTGAGCAGGTCTTTAATCATATTGGAGGTAAACTGACTTCCTTGATCTGTGACTAATTCTCTTGGGTAGCCAAACAAGTAGAAGATATTTTCCCTCAAAAACTCAGCTACTTTTTCTTTTGTTCTTGCTTTGATTGCCTTTGTTTCTACCCACTTTGTCAGGTAATCCGTGCACACAATGATGTAAGACTTCTGTTTTGAAGTAGGCTTGATAGGGCCCATAATGTCCATGCCCCACTTCTCAAATGGCTCGAAAGTCACTTGAGGCTGCAAGGGCATCTCATCCTTTGGAGTAGGTTTCCCCATCCTTTGACATCAGTCACATTGGTTGATGTATCTCCTGACATCTTAATGAAGAGTGGGCCAATAGTACCCTGCTTGCAGAATTTTGAAGGCAGTTCTCTTTGCTGCAAAGTGGCCCCCACAAGGCCCATCATGAAACGTTAGGAGGATGTCAAAAACTTCCTCCTCCTTGACACATCGCCTCAAAATCTGATCTGGGCCAAGTTTAAAATGATTGCCCCCAATCCAAGTGAATGGGGCACTTTTCCTCACGATGTTTCTCTTCTCTTTTGAGGATAGGTGTGGCAGAAACTGTGCTGAAACCAAATAATTTGCTATATCAGCAAACCATGGAGAGAGTACTGAAATAGAAAATAGGCATTCATCTGGCATTTGATCATCCACCATTCCTTCCTCACCTATAGGCAGATCTAATCTAGACAGAAAATCAGCAACAACATTTTCCTTACTTGGCTTATAAACAATGGTCAAATCAAATTGCTGCAATAAAAGTAACCATCTAATGATACAAGCATTTACATCAGGTTTATTCATCAAATACCTAATTGCAGCTTGATCAGTATGTACGAATGTTTGATAGCTAGTGATGTAGTGTCTGAACTTGTTTAGGGAATGGACTACAGCCAAGAGCTCTTTTTCAGTTACAGTGTAGTTTAATTCTGCCTTGGATAGGTTTTTACTGACAAAATATATGGCATATGGTATCTTCTCTTCAACTTGTCCTAAGGTTGCACCTATAGCTTTGTTTGAGGCATCTGTGTGAATGTGGAAAGGTAGGGCCCAGTTTGGACCTCTCAAGATTGGGGCAATTATTTGCTTACCTTTCAAGGCATCCAGAGCCTCTTGACAGTTGTCAGTCCACATGAACTCAACATATTTTCCCGAAAGACCAAACAATGGAGAGGCTAGTTTACTAAAATATTTAATGAATCTTCTATAATACCTTGCTAAGCCTAGAAAACTCCGAACATCTCTTACCTTTTGAGGAGGTGGGACCCTTTGGATGATAGCAATCTTGTTGGGATCTACCTGCAATCCTTGTTGAGAAATTGTATGACCTAGCACGGTCCCTTCAGTCATTAGGAATTCACATTTATCAGGACTGACGGACAGGTTCATTTCAATGCACTTGGCTAAAACTTTCCTCAGGTTAGTCAAAGCTTCTTGGAAGTTAGAACGATAAGGGGTAAAGTCATCCATATAGATTTCCACTGAATCATGAACCAACTCAGAGAATATGCTCAGTACTGTTCTCTGGAAAGTAGCAGGAGCATTGTACAACCCAAAGGAAAGGAACCGGTAGGAAAAGGTACCCCATGGACAAGTGAAAGTGGTCTTATCTTGGCCTTCTGGGCCGATTTAGACCTTGTTGTACCTGCTGAACCCATCTAGGAAGGAAAATAACTTCTTCCCTGCCAGGCCATCTAACACTTGATATATGAAACGCAAAGGGAAATGGTCCTTCTTGGTGGCTTTGTTAAGTTCTCGATAATCTACACAGATTCTCCACTTCCCATTTTTCTTTGGCACAAGTACCAAAGGAGAAACCCATTCGCCGTCAGAAATGGGGTAGATGAATCCTGCATCCAGCATCTTTTGCAGTTCTTCTTTAACAATGTCCTTAAGGGCTGGATTCATCCTCCTTTGAGGCTGTCTGACTGGTTTACAATCTTCTTTAATGTAAATGTGATGAGTACAGACTGAAGGGTGGACTCCATCTTCTTATAGCTCCAAGAAAAATCATCCAAATGGCTGTTCAATAAGCTACACAACTCTTTCTCCTGAGAGGTGGATAGGGATGAGTTGATCTTCAAGGTTCTTTCTGGGCCAAATTCCACATTCTTTACTCAGAGAGAGGTCGGAACAGCCACACAAAGATCAACTAAAGCATTGGCTTGGGTTTCTTCGACCAACTCTTCTAATGGCAACACACTGGGGGGTGGATTTTGAATCATATTCTCAATATGATCATCCTCAGTTTGAGGACACCCCTTGGTAGCTTTTACTGTGCACAATGGTGCGGAGTAGACTTCATCCTCATCTTCCTCATCCAACCAGAGAGGTAAGTCATGTTCTAGCAGTGGTTGGGTAGGAGGATATAGGACTAGTTGTTTGGGCATATGCCCATTCTTGATGGTCATGCTCCCAGCTCGACAACTATTGTAAGCATCTGCAGTAGCTAACCAAGGCCTTCGCAAGATGAGAGGATACCTAGTGAGCTTTGCCTTTGGCTGAAGAACCAAGAAGTCAGCAGGGTACTCCTAGGAATCAATGGAGAACATGACATCTTCCACAATCCCCTCAGGATTCACAGTGGAGCGGTCTGCCAGCTGCAGTACTGTTGAGGTCTTTCTTAGGGAACCTTGAAGGTTGAGTTTCAGCATAGCGTCCCTGGTCATTATGTTAATGGAAGCCCCTAGGTCAATCAAGGTGTAGGGGATTATGGTGCCATTGATGTGGACATCGACTACAGGACTCTTAGGGTCCAGATATTTTGGACAGATTACTTGTTCCAACATCAGGTCAGACAGTTGGCCTATGACATTGATAGTTGGGGCATCTCTCTTGCGCCTACCTGGTGTGGAGTACTGAAGAAGGTATGTTTCTATTGATTATTTTGTCATCTTTTCTTTAGAACTCATAACCTCTTTACATCATGAACTAGGTAGATAATAAGAAATCATGACAAAATCTATAGGATTTATACGCAACACGAAAACACTAATAATTGCTATTTCTTATGCAGGAAAAGGGAGAAATGAAAGATTGTCGTTCCAAAGAAAAAGACAGGGCCAAGTTAACTGCTGTCCCTCTGGTGGGGAACCATATGAAAACAAGGTGATCTAAATTAAAACGTATCAACCAAGGAAAGGAAAAGGAGATATCGACTTCGCGCAAGAAAACAAACGGATAACTGGGAATTAACAGTTTGGCGAATCCCTCAGGATCCTTTGATCCTGAGGGATCGTTGCCTTAACTATTTTTGCATCCTTGATATCTCCACTTTAGCTGTTATAAAAAGGGGCAACATTGCTAGCCCGAGGGACGATCTACTATTATTTTTCTATGTAACTTTTCTCTATATTTGAAATGTTGATCATCGACTCTCGTTGAGAAGTGATTCGCTGTAACTCTGTTTTAATGCTTTAATATAAATCTGGTTGTTGTTCCATCTTTGATCCTAGAATAATCTCAAGCAGTGTATCCCTGGAGGCTAAGGGCCTGGCCCTGGTGGAACACTTGCTCCTGTATCATTATCTTTAGTTTGTGCATGGTTTCCATTATCAACTTTGTTCAGTAATCTGACGTGTTTTGTTATTTTATATCACAACTCTGTTATATTTACAATATCATTCTCTATAACAGGAATGTTGTATTGTTCATTCTGACTTTATAACGCATTGTTGTTCCTTTAATCATTAATGTAACATTACTGTTCTTTACAGAATGCTATTGCTGTTCAATTACAGAGTAACTGGGCTGTAACATTCTTAAGTTGGTATTACTGTATTCATCTATGGTTTATACTTAATTACGATTGTTGTTCTACTGATATTGCTGTTCCATTACGAATTACAATCATTATTCTTTATAACTAAGGTTGATATTTGTAGTACCGAAATCAGATTACTGTTTTTCTCAATACTAAGGTGTGCCATGTGTGTTATTTATTTTAGTTTATTATGCATTTACATTTGGTTCCAAGTGTTGTTCCATATTTCATTACTAATCAGTTGCCGTTCTATTTCTGTGTGTTGTCTTCCTAGAGTAAAGATTGCTATCTGATTTCTATAGGATACCATTGCTACACTTATTCCTGTAGATTAAAGTGTTGCTGTTTATAAGAACTAATTTTTTTTACATTTTCTAGTTGTTGTTCCATTTCTTAGTTGCTATTCCATTTCCTATTTGCTGTTCTATTTCCTGTTATTTGCGTTCTCATTACTTTGGTGTGTAGAACGATCTGAAACTGTAGTGGGCATTCACATTTGTTATCTAGTTCCCAGATTGATGATCTGTTCCTTGATTGTCTTTAATTACATCAGTTTATAGAGGGATGAGTTACTGTTACTAGACCCTTGACTGATAAACTACTTAGTCTTCTAAATGCATGATTTAGGCTTTAAAGTGCTTTGTTGTAAGTAGATCTTGTTTTAAGCATTCGTTTACTCTTGTATTCTGAGCACTATACTACTAGCATTACTCTAGCAAATGACAGCCTCTTACTGAGTACACTCTTTGAAATAAAAAATCGTTCCTGGATTGACAAGTTAATGTGAGGTAATTAGAGGTGAAAAAGACCCTTTTTACGGCTCGACATTTTGGCGCCGTTGCCGGGGAAGAGTGTAGCCATTTGTTTCTTTTCCAGAGTAGTGTAAGAACCTGTTAGAAAAGAATTGGGTTTTAAAAACAAAAGGTAAGAACCTGCGTGTGGAGTATGTAATAGCCCTACTCCCCTACCCACTTTCCTACAGATTTGTTGCTATTTCGTTGGGTAGAACTTAGCAGTTGATTTGAGTGCATGACTAAGCAGAAAAAGCCTGTAAAAAATCCCAAACCTTTACCCAAGCCCGATAAAGCTAAGGGGCCGGTGACTGTTGGCCGATCGACCTTTATAGACAAAATCATTAAAAAAGCAGAATCTCAGCCTTCAGTATGACCTAAAAAAGTTGCTTCTAGACAGCCTTCTAGTTCCCTTCAGGCCACAAGATCACCATCTGTAGCCTTTGCTTAGGTGCACAGTCAAACTGAAGAGTAAGATTTTCAAGAAATTGAAAATTCTAGCCCAAAATCATTGCAAGAAGGGAACATTAGCAATCTTTGTGAAGGAAGAGGAGAAATAGGAGAAACTGAAGAACCAAAATATCCTCTTGGGGTAATACAACCATTAAGTATCCCAGATAAGGGAAGTGCTGCAAAAATCATTTTATAACGAAGTTGAAGAAATTCAAGAACCTGAACCCTCCCAGACATTAGACACTCTCATCATCCCAGATAAAGGAAGTGATGTTAAGGCCATTCCCATTAGAGCCATTCCCCCTCGACAACCTAGGAATACCCTCCTAGATATCCCAGAAGGTTATTGGCATATATTTGACCAAATGGCCCAAAACCAGCCAAACACCCAAACCTCTACACTGCAATACCCCATTGTGGATACTGCAGTTAATGCACCTATGAAAGCAATTCCTCTCCAGGATATCCCTACATTCCATGGCCTTACATCAGAAGATCCGGATGCATTTTTATTTGAATTTGACGTGCTGTGCAGAGGATATGACTATACCACTGATCCCTAGAAACTGAAATTATTTCCCTCTACATTAAAAGGGGCCGCTCTAAGATGGTTTATGGGATTATGTGGTGGTGTTATAAATAACTGGGACCAAATGAAAGAGTATTTTCTAAAAAATATCAGGACTATTGCAGGTCTAGAGAGTTAAAAGATGAAATATTTCAGATGGTAGCTAGACCAAATGAAACATTAGAAGAATATGTAGAGCATTTCCAGTACAATCTTCAAATATCTCCTTATGCATCATTACCCTTGCCTAATAATGTATTAAAAACAACATTAATTAGGGGAATGAAGGAACAATGGATTGAAACATTAAACATTATGGGGAAAGGAGATATTTATTAGGAAAATTTTGCTGACATTATTGATGTATGTATCAGGAGCTCGAGAGGCAACACAAGACTAAAACTAGCAGAACATGATCGGTTTACAAGAGATAATAGAACTTCGGCAGAAGGAGTAACTCGTGCAGAAATTGGAAATTTATTAGAGAATTTTAAAACTAACATATTGGGGACACTGACAACACAACTTGATATTATGCAGGCCAAACAAAAGCAAGCAGAACTAGAACAGAATTTGGCAATCTTCTATACCAGATGCAGAAAGAAACACAGCCATAAGGAGTGTCCATTAGATGCAGTCCAAGTTTGCACCATTTGTACAAAAGACCACTCCACAGAGAGCTACCCCTCACTTCCTGGATTGAAAGCAGTATACAAGGAAGCAGAAGAAGAACCAGAACCAGTGTATCTACTCAATCAGTGTCATCAATGGCAGCCACGACAATCAGGTATGTTTTTAGACCCAGCTTCTTCTTTTCAGCCTCCACAATATCATGCTCAACAATATAATACAATGTGGCAAAATCAACCTCCCTTCCCGAATTGGTCACAACAATCATTTCCTTCATCATCTCCATGGCCAAATCAAGCAAGCCAACCCAGTTGGCCAAATTTTCCCTATACCCCACCATATTGGCAAAATAATGCATATCCAGCACAATGGACCCCTCCTACCTCACAGAGTCAAGCCTGGCAGACAAACTGGCAAAGACCGATGAATCAGCCAGTAGGAACCATCCCGCTCCCTCAACCTACACTGCCAACATTACAACAAAACCCCCAGTCTAATTTAAGACCGCAACTCCCAGCCCAACCCAACCCTAATCCGAATAACAGACCAGTCCAATCTATTCAAATAGTGGAAACACCAGAGATAGGAACCGATCTAAGGGAGTGTAATGATCTTCAATTAAGATCTGGGCATATCATTGAAACAGAGGGAGATAAAACAACTCAAGTTGAAAATCAATTACCTATGGAACAACTGCCACAAGAAGAGGAAGTGACCAGACAACAAATTCATAATCCAGCAACCACATCCTCTCCTCCATTCCTAGAATGCCTAATTATACCTCGACCTATACAATACTCTAATTTTGACATTCTGGGAGAACTACAAAACTTGTACATAAAAATCCCACTCCTCCAAGCCATTCAAGACATTCCGATATATGAAAAGACTATCAAAGAGTTATGTATAAAGAAACCAAGGAGGAAAATAACAAGCAACCCAAAAGTCCAAGTAGTTGGCACTCTATCCGATTTATTATCAGGGAAAGAAACACCCGTTAAATACGAAGACCCAGGAAATCCAATAGTAACCGTACAAATCAATGGACAAACCTTCTCAAATGCCTTAGTTGATCTAGGAGCTGCAATTAATATCTTAACAACCACCACTTGTCAAAAACTGGGCATTACATCAGTAGAACCGACCTCCACTTTATTAGAATTAGCTGACTGATCTGTGGTTCGGCCAGAAGGCACACTACATGATGTCATGGTATCCATTGACTCCTGGGAGTATCCGGCCAATTTTCTGATAATAAACCCCAAAAACTGACTTGATGGACATCCGTTGATTTTAGGCAGACCTTGGCTTGCAACTTCCGATGCTTATATTGGCTGCCGACAAGGCAGTATGACCATAGCTAGGGGGAAAATATCAAGAATTTAGCTTTATATCCCCCGGCACAGCCAAGTGTCACAATAATAGAATCTAACAAGCATCCTGTATCATACCTTATCGAAAATATTAGATCTCCATTAACCATAGAAGAGGCCCTCGATTTCAAAGACCAAATAGAAGATGATGCCATTAACAATTTTATTAGCCAAACTGAAACCAGATCCCACATACAATGTCACATGATAGAAGCAACATTTGATAATGAATTAGAAGAAGATCCTCTTAAAGATACGCACGATCAAACAATACCTACTACCTCTGTCTCAAATAGTAAAATTGTAGAAATTGACCCAGGAAAGACTTTAAACATTAATGCCAACCTGACTCCCGAACAAGAAGAAAAGCTCATCCAACTACTGAGGAAATACAAAGAAGCATTTGCATGGGACTATCTTGATATGAAAGGAATTGATCCCCAGTTATGTACACACCACATTTACATAGAAAAAGATGTGAGACCTGTTCGCCAACCACAAAGGAGACTTAATCCTCACCTAAAAGACATTGTAAAAGCTGAACTTCAAAAAATTTTAGATGTGAACTTCATCTACCCTATCTCCGATAGTAAATGGGTCTCTCCACTTGTCGTGGTACCAAAGAAGAATGGGAAGTGGAGAATTTGTGTAGATTATAGAGAACTAAATAAAGCAACACAAAAAGACCACTTTCCCCTTCCATTCATTGACCAAGTATTAGACACTCTGGTAGGAAAGAAATTCTTTTCTTTCTTAGATGGCTTCAGTGGATACAATCAGATTTAGATTGCCCCTGAAGACCAAGACAAAACCACTTTTACTTGTCCTTGGGGAACATTTGCCTACAGAGTCTTACCTTTTGGCTTATGCAATGCTCTTGCCACATTTCAAAGGGCTATCCTCAACATCTTTTCAAATTTAATAAATGAAGGACTCGAAGTATACATGGATGATTTTACACCATAAGGAGATGATTTTGATCCAGCATTGGACACACTGGAAAAAGTTCTCCAGCGCTGCATTGCCACTAGGCTCTATTTGAGCCATGAAAATTTTTATATGATGATGAATAAAGGACTTATTCTAGACCATTATATCTTAGCAGCTGGCATACAGGTAGACCTAGTGAAAATTCAAATAATTTTACTAATTCCCACTCCCACCACTCAAACAGAGGTACGCAGTTTTCTTGGATTTTTTGGTTACTATAGAAGATTTATAGAACATTTTTCACATATTGTTGCACCTCTATGTGCATTGACATGTAATGTTGACTTTCTTTGGACAAAAAAATGTTACCGTGCTTTCCAGGATCTGAAAAGGCTTGTGTCAATAGCTCTAGTCCTTAGGGGACCAAATTGGGACCTGCCATTTCAAATTTCATCAGATGCCTCAGATACAGCTATTGGAGTAGTCCTTGGGTAGGAAGAAGATAAAAAACCATATGCAATTTATTATATTAGCAAGAATTTATCCCCTGTTGAATTGAATTATATCGTTACTGAAAAGGAATTTCTAGCTATAATACATGCTGTCAATAAGTTTAGGCATTACATTACTGGATATCCTGTTATTTTGTATACAGATCACTCTGCCATAAAGTATTTAGCAAATAAACTGATCACAAATGGTAGAATAACCAGATGGCTGATTTTATTGCAGGAATTTGATATCACAATCAAAGACCGCCCTGGAAAAGAAAACCCTGTAGCTGACTTTCTCTCACGGATGCCCAAACCGGTGGATGCAGCAGCAGTGGAAGATCAATTTCCAGATGAGCATCTGTTCGCTGTCACTGTTAAAACACCCTGGTATGCTGATGTTGCGAATTACTTAGCAGTAGGCAAATTACCGAAACATCTGACCCCCAATGAACGAAAACAGATTGTCCAGTGAAGTGCTCGATTTTCTTGGATTGGGGGCTACCTGTTCCATACAGGAGCAGATATGCACATCAGGAGATGTGTCCGGGAGGATGAAATTTTTGACATTTTGAAAGCTTGTCATGACGGACCATGTGGCGGACACTTTGCCGATCGAAGAACTGGACATAAGGTGCTCCAAACAGGGTATTATTGGCCTATGATCTTCAAAGATGCAAAGAAGTTCGTTCAAGCTTGTGACAGTTGCCAAAGAACAAGACGCCCTAGTCAATCTGACGAAATGCCCCTGAATCCATAGCTAGCTATTAAACCATTCGAGCGATGGGCACTCGATTTTGTTGGTCCAATTAATCGATCCTTGAACCACAAAACATATATTCTGGTGGCAATAGAATATGTCACCAAATGGGTTGAAGCAGAGGCATTGCCGAGAGCTACAAAGGATTCTGTCATACAGTTCCTGTACCATATATTTGTGCGATATGGGCTTCCAAGAGATATAATTACAGACGATGGAGCACAGTTTACTGGTAACAAGATTGCTGCAACACTAAAAAACTATCATATCCAGCACAAAATCACCACTCCATACCACCCACAGGCAAATGGTCAAGTAGAAAGCAACAATAAAATAATAGAAGCAATCTTAACAAAAACCATTGCGTCACATAGACGCGATTGGGCTGCAAGACTACCAGAAGCCTTGTGGGCTTACAGAACAACATGGAGAAGCACTACCAGCTATTCACCATACCAATTGGTGTTTGGAAAGCAACCCATTTTTCCCATAGAATTCGAAATCCAAACACTACGAACAACACAAGAAATCGGCCTAGATCTAAACGAGGCACAGATTAATAGATTACAACAGATCAATGAGCTAGATGAAACTAGGCTCTCTGCCCTCCAACACACTGCATTGATCCAACAATAGCGAGCTAAATGGCATGACGCTCTCATTAAAAATAAAGTCTTCCGCGAGGGAGATTGGGCGCTCTTATACGATTCCAGGTTTCAAGATTTTCCTGGGAAGCTTCAGACTCGCTGGCTGGGGCCATATGAAATCCAGAAGGTACATGATAATGGCACCCTTACTCTAGTCACTATTGACGGATCTAGACATACCTTCAAGGCAAACGACCATTGAGTTTGACTATAATGCAAACCACTTACTCAGAAATCCTTCTACCAGCAACTCCGTGAAGATTCCGACATGCAAATTTTGGTGGAGGAAGAGAAATCTTCCTCACCTCTGGTTCATTAAAGTGATTTAATTATTTTTACATTCTGTACATAATTCTTTTGCTTTGTTAGCATAAATTATTCTTTGTATATATTTTTGGCACTTTGCTGTTCCTTTTCAAAAAATCAGCATTTCTATTGTTTTTTATATTCTTTTTAGAAGGAACAACACCTCCACTATCTTGTTGATTCCTTTCTTTCAGCTTGTATTTTTCTGCTGTTCCTTTTTCAAAAGGGACAACACTATTGTTTTCACTGGTCCTTTTCCAAAGGGACAGCATTTGTGTGCACTTTTTTTTTTGTTGTTCCTTTGGAAATTTTGCTGTTCCTCTTCTGAAAGAACAACACTTTTTGTATTAGCTGTTCCTTTTTCACTTTGCTATTCCTTTTCCAAAGGAACAACACTTTTGGTTTTTGTTGTTCCTTTTGTAAAGGAACGAAATTTGCGTTTTTTCGCTGTTCCTTTTCTAAAGGAACAACACTTTTGGTTTTTTTGTTCATTTTCCAAATGAACAACACTTTTGGTTTTTGTTGTTCATTTTCCAAAGGAATGACACTTTTGTTTTTTTGTTGTTCCTTTTCCAAAGGAATAGCACTTTTGGTTTTCGCTGTTCCTTTTCCAAAGGAATGGCACTGGTGTTTTTGCTGTTCATTTTCTAAAGGAACAACACTTTTGGTTTTTGCTATTCCTTTTCCAAAGGAACAACACTTTTGTTTTTTTGTTGTTCCTTTTCCAAAGGAACAACACTTTTGGTTTTTGCTGCTCCTTTTCCAAAGGAACGGCACTGGTGTTTTTGCTGTTCCTTTTCCAAAGGAACAACACTTTTGGTTTTTTCTATTCCTTTTCCAAAGGAACAACACTTGCGTTTTTTTGTTGTTCCTTCTCCAAAGGAACGACAATGGCATTTTCTGCTGTTCCTTTTCCAAAGGAATAACACTTGTACTTTTTGCTCTTCCTTCTTGAAATAACAACATTCTCGTATTCCTTTTATTGATGCTTGTTCTCCTTGCTGTTCCAATTAAAGGACAGTTGTCGTTCTTCTCAAAATATGATAATTTCGAGTCTTTCTGGAGCACAGCTATACACTTATGCAATGGATACAAAACTAGAGCATACTGAAATCAATAAATCATATGAAAATCGCTATTTTTACAGGAAATTGCTTTGAATTGATAAGAGGAAAGAGGAAAGGACACAACTATCCATCACTTTTGTTGTCATTATCCTACTAATACTGATATGATTGCTTATCTTTATCATGGTGGTTCTTTTTTAAAATAAATTCCCATAATATTCTTTCATCATTATTAAGGAATAAGAACAAAGGGTATATTTTTCTATTGAGATGTTAAGACTTCTTCCACCATTCCTACTCTTAAGGAGTGCTGAACCACCCTTTGTGTATACATAGGAAAGTACTTTATAAAAAGAAAAGAAAGAAAGAGAAAAATGATTATATAACTTATGGGTTGTCAAATGCAGGATAGGGGGTCTCATCAAGAGCCAGCCTACCATGATCATAAGGAAGAAAGTGAAGTGGCATTCCCACTATGGCCACCACACCAGGGATATGATCCAAGAGGCACATCAGAAAAAATAAAGAGTCCTTGGAACAGGAGGTCTCATCACGAGCCGGCCTGCCCACCTTTCACTCCTTCTTGGTGAATGGCATTATGGTTTAACTGGTTACCAAGCCAGCATAATGGCCTCCATTTTGACATTGTACAACACTTCCTAAGCATACACAAAGGATCATGGTTCCATGGGTGAAATAAACAACTCTGTCAAGGTTATGGACACCTGTCGGCAACAGAGCTCTGTTAATGGTATTGAAGTCACATTCTTTATACACCAATAGCAATCATTAACACCCTTCTCTGTCTTATACCTTTGTAATCCGTCAAATAAGATTATGTATATCACTTCCCCGAACCATTAAACACATGAAAAATCTATCATAACCAATCATGACGGAAAAGTCGATAATGACCGCATTAGACTGGTTGTGCACGTTAGCTGTCCTATCCTCCCAGCCTCACATCATATCACAACATTCTCTTATTTGTTAAGCGATCCTATTATACGCCTCGATTTCGGAAACCTGCTCCTTTTGTAAACATGGCATGTTTGCATACGCTGTTCCTTTATGACTCTGTACTATGGCAGATTGACACGTCGATCCCTCATTTGATGGCCGAGGATGGCCTATCACATTGCAGGGGGGAGGTTGACCTCATAATTTGCTGGCATACGTGTCAGACTATTATTCGGCAAACTTTTACTTGGGAATAGCAAGGCTCAATGGTATATTGTTTTTCAATCTGCATGGCTTGTTGTTCCTAAGCCATTTCCATATTATGCTCTGTAGAAATTAGTAAGTTACCCAGGATTTGAATGAGCCCTACTGTTTCTTTATTTCCTCTATATTTTTAATAGTTTGAACGGCCTATTGTTCCATTGCCATCTCTGCGTTTTTACAGTAAGCTAAAGCATGGGAGGAAGATCAATTCCGAAAGAACCACAGGTATTGACAATTTTTGATGCTACACGGGAAATCTTGGTAAGGGCAGGATGGATAGTTTATCTTAATCATTTACAAGAATCCAACGAGACCATAGCAATAGAATTCTTGAAGAAATTGCAAGAATATCACTTCACAGTAAGGGGGAGACACATAGTGGTCACCGATGACGTAATTGCAAAGGTCTCGGGACTGCCAGCCACTGGCCCTATGTGGACTCTAAAGAAGGAGAGACTGTGAAAGATCATGAAGATTTTTCAAGGTGAAGGCCAGAACCTGACTGTCAGAGGAAGGGAGTCCTACCAGCAACATTGGGCGAGCCGTGGGCAGAATTGGCGAAGATCATCCAGGGCTACATCACCTGTGAAGGCAGGAAAGATGTGGTAAGACCATGACACCTTAAACTCTTAGCTGTATTAAAAGAGAAATGCTCTGTGAATTTACCTGAATTTTTAAATTCATTACTTCATGATGTCGCCCAATGTATGAGGAAATCACAACATGTAGAATCAGTAGTAAGTCACCATGGGATGATATGGCTAATATTTAGCCACAGTCTTGCTCAGCAACAGAGCAGCTGGGAAGAGCTAATTTCCATGATAGAAGGGGGACTGACTACGCTGGCCCCAAAACGTAAGCATGCAACCATTACACCAGATAGACCATTGAAACAGAGGAAATCAGTCAGATCGGCACGGATTAGAGGGTGGCTGGAAAATTCCCAAGGGGATACTAGCCAACTAGTGGAGATAGACGATTTAGGGGATGAGCAACCCCCGCAATTAGAAGGAGAAGAGAATGAGAAAGGATTAGAAGGAAATGAGGTAGCAGAAACGAAGGAAGAGGCCGAGCAGCCTGGGCAGGAGGAGGTAGAAACAGAGCAACGCGAGCTAATTTCCATGATAGAAGGGGGACTAACTACGCTGGCCCCAAAACGTAAGCATGCAACCATTACACCAGATAGACCATTGAAACAGAGGAAATCAGTCAGATCGGCACGGATTAGAGGGTGGCTGGAAAATTCCCAAGGGGATACTAGCCAACTAGTGGAGATAGACGATTTAGGGGATGAGCAACCCCCGCAATTAGAAGGAGAAGAGAATGAGAAAGGATTAGAAGGAAATGAGGGAGCAGAAACGGAGGAAGAGGCTGAGCAGCCTGGGTAGGAGGAGGTAGAAATAGAGCAACGCGAAGATAGCCCGTTGCAAAATCCATTGCAAGAGGATGAATTGGCCAAAATTCTGGCCAATATGGGTGAATATGCCCAACCTCTTAGCCCGTTAGGCCTCCATATTGAAGAGGAACCAAAAGAGCATTCTGCTCAGGACAAGAATGCACCCGAAGAATTACGTGACAGGGAAGTAGAAGAAGAGAATCATCCTACTCATGATGAAGGTATGACAGGGGAGAAAAGTGACACAGAAGAGGAACAATCTGTTCCCAGCCAGACTACACCAGAAGAATTCCAAGAGGAAGAAGGGGTGGAAAAAGAAGTCACCCAAGAAATAACAGAGCCAGCTAGGGTTTTTACTCTGGAGCAACCTGAAAAAAACAGCGAAGGAGCACCCCAAGAAGAAAACCAGGGAATTGGCCAAGGTGACAGCCCAGGCCTGACTAAACAAACAACTGTACTTTCTAAGAAAACAGAAGAAATTAAACAACTACGAAAAGAACAGCAAAGATTGCTGAATGTGATAGCACGACTTCGACAACAAATCAGGGCTTTGAAAATGAGAAAGAGAGCAAAAAGGACTTCAGGGGTAAGACATGCAACCACTTCGGTGAGGCCCCCCAAGAAAAAGGTTCGGAGGACCGTTGTCCAGCCTGCTGTTCAAAACCCTGTTGAAGAATAGTCTGCTGTTCAAAATACTGTTGAAGAACAATGTGTCATTCAAAACCCCGTTGAAGTGCAGATTGCCGTTCAAAAGCAAAAGGAACAACATTCATCTGTTGCTCATGTTGAAGTGCAAATAGATGATATATCAGCCTATGACAAAGAAGTTCAGATAGAGGTGCAGTCCTCTGAAGGAATGTAGACTATAAACACGAGGTGATGCAATAAGAAGATTCAAGTAAATCTTCCACTTGCCACTACTACGTGGGATAGTGATCTGAGGATAGTAACCCTACGAGAGGGTTTGATGCAAGCTCAGCAAGCCTCACAGAACAAACAGTTTCTCAAGAAAAATATGAAGAATTACAACAACAACTAAGGAATGTTAATCTATCCGAAAGCCAGGCTTTTGAAGGATGGCGAAAGGAAGAAGAGAAAGTCGCAAAGGTAACTCATAGGTTAGATGTAGTTATCAAGCAGATGGATACCTTATGCTCTTTGTACACTGACGTCCTAGCATGTAGAGCCCTTGCTAAGAATTATGCCTTGTTTTTAATGGAACAATATTTTCAATTGAAAATTAAGGCTGTCAAAGCAGGAGCCCCTATACAAATTAATACTATTGATGATTTTATAAATTGTTGTAAGCACTATGGAGTAAAGGTTCAAAGACTACTGTGTGAATTCTATCTGCATAACCTCGTGTTAGATCAAGAGACAGAGCAGAACCCCAGCCCTTTCATTGGGGATATCCAACTGCAGGCATTTGTTTCATTTGGAGTTAATTAAATCAAATGGCTTAAAGCCTATAATGCCTTCCAAAGACAAGAAAATGGATTAGACTTATGGGTAAGAGCTGAGCCTAGAGATCCATTACAGTTATGGAATAAGCATAGGAGTCTCATGAGGACTTCGGGTGTGATTGAAGCATTAGGACCCATTCATATAGCAATCAATCGGCAAGGGATAGAATACTTCTTTACCATTAACAACCTTGCCATTGCAGCTGCTAAATTTCGATATTAGACCTCTAATCCGTATATCCAACTCAGGGAACCATTTAATTATGAAAACTTTAAGCTAGCCGCTGATCACTTGAGCCTCTATGGTGAACTTATCTTAAGGGCAGGGCCATCTTGGTTAGGATATAGGTTCAGGAGTCCGATTATTTGACACCCTGCACCTGGGTACCAAGCCCTGTATGAGATGCCTAAGGGCCAGACAGGCCATCTTTTTGAACACCTAGTTAGGCATCATGGCTGTAGACCACCGCATGAGATCCCATCTCTAGCCTACTCTCTCACTACCTTACATGTCAACTACAATGTTTTCATGAGGGCATGAAGAAGGGTAAGCAGGGGGGCGTGTGGAGTACTGAAGAAGGTATGTTTTTATTGATTATTTTGTCATCTTTTCTTTAGAACTCATAACCTATTTACATCATGAACTAGGTAGATAATAAGAAATCATGACAAAATCTATAGGAATTATATGCAACACGAAAACACTAATAATTGTTATTTCTTATGCAGGAAAAGGGAGAAACGAAAGATTGCCATTCCAAAGAAAAAGACAGGGCCAAGTTAACTGCTATCCCTTTGGCGGGGAACCATATGCAAAAAAGGCGATCTAAATTAAAGCGTATCAGCCAAGGAAAGGAAAAGGAGATGTCGACTCAACACAAGAAAACAAACGGATAACTGGGAATTAATAGTTTGGCGAATCCCTCAAGATCCTTTGATCCTGAGGGATCACTGCCTTAACTATTTTTGCATCCTTGATATCTCTGCTTTAGCAGTTATAAAAAGGGGTAGCACTGCTAGCCCGGGGGACGATCTGCTATTATTTTTCTATGTAACTTTTCTCTGTATTTGAAACGTTGATCATCGACTCTCATTGAGAAGTGATTCACTGTAACTCTATTTTAATGCTTTAATATAAATCTGGTTGCTGTTCCATCTTTGATCCTGGAATAATCTCAAGCAGTGTATCCCTGGAGGCTAAGGGCCCAGCCCTGGTGGAACACTTGCTCCTGTATCATTATCTTTAGTTCGTGCATGGTTTCCATTATCAGCTTTGTTCGGTAATCTAACGTGTTTTGTTATTTTATATCGCAGCTCTATTATATTTACAATATCGTTCTCTGTAACAGGAATGTTGTATTGTTCATTCTGACTTTATAACGCATTGCTGTTCCTTTAATCATTAATGTAACATTACTGTTCTTTACAGAATGCTATTGTTTTAATTACAGAGTAGCTGGGCTATAACATTCTTAAGTTGGTATTACTGTATTCATCTATGGTTTATACTTAATTACGATTGTTGTTCTACTGATATTGCTGTTCCATTATGAATTTCAATCGTTATTCTTTATAACTAAGGTTGATATTTGTAGTACCGAGATCAGATTACTGTTTTTCTCGATACTAAGGTGTTCCGTGTGTGTTATTTATCTTAGTTTATTGTGAATTTACATTTGGTTCCAAGTGCTGTTCCATATTTCATTACTAATCTGTTGCCATTCTATTTCCGTCTATTGTCCGATTTATTCCTAGAGTAAAGATTGCTATCTGATTTCTGTAGGATACGATTGCTGCACTTATTCCTGTAGATTAAAGTGTTGCTGTTTATAAGAATCAGTTGCTGTTACATTTTCTAGTTGTTGTTCCATTTCTTAGTTGTTGTTCCATTTCCTAGTTGCTGTTCTATTTCCTGTTATTTGCGTTCTCATTGCTTTGGTGTGCAGAACGATTTGAAACTATAGTGGGCATTGACATTTGTTGTCTAGTTCCCAGATTGATGATCTGTTCCTTGATTGTCTTTAATTACATCAGTTTACAGAGGGATGAGTTACTGTTACGGGACCCTTGACTAATAAACTGCTTAGTCTTCTGAATGCATGATTTAGGCTTTAAAGTGCTTTTCTGTAAGTAGATCTTGTTTTAAGCATCTGTTTACTCTTGTATTCTAAGAACTATACTACTAGCATTACTCTGGAAAATGACAGCCTCAAACTGAGTACACTCTTTGAAATAACAAATCATTCCTGGATTGACAAGTTAATGTGAGGTAATTAGAGGTGAAAAAGACCCTTTTTATGGCTCGACACCTGGGTGCCTGAAACACTTCTCTTTGATCAACTTGTTGTAGATTGGTACGTCTTTTATGGCCTGGAGAAGTGGTATTTTTTCACATAACTGTTTTAGTTCTCCCAGAATTTCAGTTTCTTGTAGGGTCAGTTATGTGGTTCTAGTTAGTCTCTTAGGAAAGGGTGGAATGGCTTTTGGTTCACTTTCCTATTTCTCTTCCTCATCCTCCTTAGGAGGAGGTTGGCTATCTGGGAGGACCTTCCCAGATCGTAGGTTTATCACCTGAATCTTTACAGCATAGGTAGGCATGTTGTTTCTCCAGTATATACCTGCTGTTCTTGTCTGTTATTGGGGTTCGGGTTCGGTTGAGCAGGTATCTGGGGTTGTCTTGGAGGAGCAGGAGGTAATGGTTGTGGTTGAGCAAGTGGTGGAGGAAAAAGAGTGGGAGGAGAGTTGTACTGGGGCCTCCACCCCTGATGAGGTGCATTCCACTGAGGTTGTGGCTGAGCGTGAGAATGAAACGAATGAGCAGCTGATTGAGTATGGTATTGAGATGGATATGACCAAGGAGGGGGTGTGGACTAGGAAGGATGAGTAAGAGGACCCTAAGAAGGCATGGAAGTGGCTTGATTGGGGTTGTAATAATTTTGGGATGTCCCTTGCATTCCCTGCTGGTAAGGTCTGGGTCCATGTGGCCTCCTTTGGTTCACGAAGTAGAGTGGTTCAGTGGCTCCTTTAGTCCCTTGGTACATAGCTTTAAATCCGGGAAAGGAAGGGCACTGATTGGTAGGATGGTCTTCTTCACAGACAAAACACACTTCTACAGAGTGCAATACACATTCGTTTCTAGGATGCTTTCTAGTGCACCTGGGACAAAAGATGGCTAAAGCCCTCTCAGCTTCCTCTTACTTCTTTTTGATTTGCAAGGTATCCATTTGCATGGCAATAGTCTGTCTCATCTCGCTTTTGAAATCTTCCATCTGATTTGCAAATTCTTTTTTAAGGAATGAACTAGATAAGGGGGTACTGGCTAAAAGTTGACTTCCCCTACCTCTTTTTCTGGCTGCCCTAGAATGGTTTCTAAACATAGTCATTATTTCATCATAAGGAAGTTGGTAGATGTCTCCCCCAGCTAGCAAATGGATGGTATCTAGAAGGTCTTCAGGGACTCCTGTGAGCATAACCAACTTCAGAGATTCGGGGTCAAGTGTGCACCTAGCCCTTTTATAACTGAGTTGAAACCTCTCTTCATAGTCTTCTAAATATTCATCACTTCCCATGGTCATTCGAAAGATTTCTTCCTTTGTATCCTTTGACCTATAGTAGTCCCATTTTTTGTTAAAGGCTTGCTGCATCTGAGCCCAAGTTGTGATATTGTTTCCAGGTAACCCCATGAACCAACGTAGTGCTGCATCCTTGAGGGTAGAGGGAAAGAGTTTCAACTTTTGCTCGTCTTCTGCATAGTCATAGTTTCGACAGAGGACAACAAACTCAAACAAAAATGTATCAGGGTCTTTAGTAGTTAATCCATGGAAGTGAGGTAAGGCTTAGGGACTTATGTTTTTCATCTTTGTGTCCCCATTGGTCTCTCAGATGGGAAAGACACCTTCTATTCTCTCCCCACTTCCTCTACCGTTTCTGTTTTCAGCCATGGTATCAGGAGGAATGGTTTCTTGCTCTTCTTCTGTTATAGGATCTTCGTATATCTCTGGAGGTTTGTGTATAGGTTATTCTGGATCATTGCCACCAAAGAAGATAGAAGGGTGACTTAGTGATGTGGTGGGGGTGTTGGGTAGGAATTTTCCTGAATTATCTCTGTTCGTACGAGGCATGAAAGGAAATCTCTTTTATGGGTGATTTTTTATTTCTTTTTTCTGCTTGTAGCTGCAGAAACTAAAATGGATTGAAAACAAATTACAACTAACTAAAATCTATCTTGCTGAAATGAAAATGCAGAATCGAAATGAAAGCAGGAAAGGAATAATCTATTTTGCTGAAAGGAAATTGCAAAATTGAAATGAAAGCAGGAAATGTCTAATCTACACTTGCTGAAATGAAATTGTGGAATTGAAATGAAAGTCAGAAATGTCTAATCTAATTTTGCAGAATTGAAATTGTAGAATTGAAATGAAACAACTACTCTACTCTTGCTGAAATAAACTACTTAGCAGAAGGTTGTAGTAGAAAATAGAAGAAAAGCAGTAATCACAAAATACTCTGACGCTTCCCCGACAACGGCGCCAAAAAGATGGTGAGCTCTAGTATTGTAGAAATGATTCTGCAACTCCTGGGACTCCCTAATTTACTTTTATCAACTCAGTAGTTCGTAACAAACTTGGAAGCGACGGTGCTATATGCACAAGTAATAGCTCTTACTACAGGCTGTCACTTGATCAGTTGGCACAAGTTCGCTAGGAGCTTAAGCCAACTTCTATGAGTTCTCAGAAGAAGATTTCAACTGTGATGGATGAAAGCTAACTCAAAAGAAGCTAGTCTACTTGCAGAAAGAAGATGAAAGATGAAAGGAAACGCAAACCCTAGCAAACCCTAGTTTTACCCACTAACCCAACTTTTGCAAGAAAAGAGATGGAAACTACTGAAATGGATGGCATTGACTACTAGGAAGGTAAAATGCATGTATTTAATCTACTTCTGAAGGAAAATATGGAAAAATAATCTTTTTGTACTTTTGAACAATTTTATGTAGAATTATTATGCTTGTGTTTTAACTAGTTGCGACTATGCAGAGGTTTGGTGGCGAAAGGAGATGGAGTTGGCTTTTGCAGGAGGTTGGGAAGTTGTGGGGAGGACCTAAGGAGTCCCTACTACCCTACTAGAGATTTTCACTGCGATCAAACTTTGAAAAATCACTCGCATGAACTTCTACAGGAGGCTGCAGGGGATCTACAGGAAGTTCTACAGGAGGTTCTACAGGAAGAGGCCGAAAGTGGTTTTTGGAGGTTTGAAGGTGGAAAAATGGTGGGAAAAGGGAAATGAAGGCTGGATAGAGATGTTAAGGGGTCTAGGACCTTGTAAATGAAGATCAGGAGTGAAGGAGATGGTTGGATTTGTTCAAAGGTCAAGGAAGAAATTTTGCACAAGAATGTAGAAATTAGGGCAGTTTGGGAAAGTATGGAGAATGAGTGAAGGAAATCTTGAGAGATGGACTGGAGTAGGTTGTGTGATGGAAGAATGATAAGCTGGAGTGTCTTACAGGTGAGCTACACACTTCTTTTCAAAACTGACCCAAGAAAGAACTAAGAAAACAGAGTTTTACCTATTTTTGACCTAATTCTGACCTAAAAACCAGAAAAGTGCTGAACAGAACTTTATGGATAGGAAGTTATGCAAGAAAGCTATGGAAACTGAACAAGAATAGATCTAAGCATGTAAATACAACTGATATCAACTTCTCCAACTCGAAATCCCACACTAGCAATTGCATTGGAAAGAAAAAACAGTGTTTTGGTGGCAACAAGAGTGCCTTGGTCTCAATTCATGGTCCCAAGGAGGGAGAGATCAAGGCCTGCTTGGTAGCCTTTTTGTGGATCTTTTTCTGTTATCAAACTATCTAATCAACCTGAAGCAAGAACAACTATTCTAATCATCAAAAACAACCTAAGTAACAAAGCAAGATTTAACCTAAATAACAGAAATTATTTCATGAATGCAAGAAAAACACATAAAAGTACACAAAGGAGGTGTTGGGCACTTGGGGTGTGCCCAACCCCAAGAGCTACAACCCCCTAGGAAAGATTAGTGTTGGTTCAAAGCTGGATTCATCTTCATTGATCAAAAAATAATAGTTACATCATAAAACTATCTGCAAAAAGAGCTCGAAAATGAGATGAGTACAAGGCTGCACTTAAGTGCAAAAATAGACTATCAAATGGATAACCTACTAAGGCTTGAAGCCTTCTTATTTATATAGGTGAGGACTCCCAATAGTCCTCCTAAACTTTAGGAACTCGGCTACCTAAAACTGCAGATAACAACCACTTCACTAGACCTGCTCGGCTGCCCCTTGAAATCATCTTTTGTGGGCTGTTGAACTCCGAGCTGTTGATGGAGAACTCAAGGAAGGGGTCATTTAATGCAGGAGACACCCCTCCTATAAGTCCTCAGCCTTGTTTCTTCGAGTTTGGCTGCCAATCTGCTCATAAATGCCTGGTCTTGGTCCAAAAATGTCCAAAAATCTGCAATAAACACTCATTAAACTTTGTGTTAAAGTGACTATCCCCATTCACTCAATTAACATAAATATATTCAAAAGCATGCACAAAACTATGGAGAATGGTGGATTAAATGAAAATAATAGGTAGAATGAGCCCATATAGTTACCCATTTCTGGGGCTCATCAATGGTCGAGGCTGCCGAGCCTAGATTCCTGGAGAAGAAACTTGCACCGTCGGCATGACTGATATATAGTGTGGATGACGGATCCATCTGAAAGGTGAAAAAGACAACAGATAGGATGATGCAACCTACCTAACTTCATGATAGAAATAAATACACGCATATCAAAGGGATGTGCTATGAGAAAAAATTCTTGAGGTAGAGTGCATTGGGAGAATTAGGGAGGAGATGGCCTTCAGAATCCTCCAAAAAATATGAACCCTTTCCTAAGTGCAAGGGTAATCAGGGGTAGACATAGCTTCCATGTTATCCTCATCAGACTAGAATATGGGCAGATGGGAGGAAGACTAACTATACACTAGTACAAAATGGCTAATTAGTTACTAAAAAAATTACTAAAATTTGCATATAAACGACCATTTTCAGTCGGTGACTAGTAGTAGCTAATTTACAGTATCTTATAACGCGGCCAAATTTTAGTCATTTTTAGCTTAGTCATTAATTGGGTGTCTCAATTTCATCATCTAGCAGTATATTTAGTCATAAATATGGTCATTTATTTAGTCATTAATTACCACAATTAATGACCAAATATACAACAAAATATATTACTATATTGTCAACCAAAAAGGCCAATTAATGACCAAAGAAATATGACCAAAATGTTGGTTGTGTTATAAGATATTGTAAATTATTTACTAATAGTCATATGTATGCAAATTTTAGCCACCGTTTGAAACCAATTAATAACCAAATAAATATGACTAAATTTTGATTGTGTTATAAGATACTGTAAATTAGCTACTAATAGTCGTATATATGCAAAATTTAGTTGTCATTTGTAATCACAAATTTATCATTTGCAGTAGTCATTTATCTTTTTTCAGTAATTTCATATTCATTATATAAATGACTAATTTAGTAGTTTATATTCATTTCATTTATTTTCATTAATAATTATTGTAAACGACTAATTTAGTTGTATATTCATTTTGTTTGTGTTCATAATTAATCAATATAAACTACTAATTTAGTAGTTTTCGATTGATTTTATGTGTTCATTATTAATCAACACAAATTACTTAGTATGATTTTGTGACTAAATTAAAAATATGTTATACAATGTGCACTGGTTCATCTAATATGAAAATGCAAAGTTACATATGTTAATTACAATACTAAACAATATCAAGTGCAACTATAAATAATTTCAACCACATAAATTATATTATATGAAATGTCAAGTATTACAAAATGAGTTTACAACTTAATATTGACTAGACTACAATTTACACATGAAATGTTGTTTCATCACTACAAAACATTTTCATTATGTTTCCAAAGAATTGCAAGCGAATTCACCAACTCTGAAGACTTTATCACTAGACTGGTTCTCCTCTCTCTATTTTTTCATTTTTCGCCCGAGTGTTATTGTTTTCCTCCTTTTTCAAATCCTACTGTTGACCATCAATACTGAGTTCCTTTTCTGAAAATAAAATAAGATACAGTGCAGAGTGTAATACACGAAATGCGATGACCACTGGAATATAAACTAAAGTAGAGTATAAAGGATTTATATGACATATACCTCAACATCAACAATGTTAAAGTCATTTTCCCCCATAAAATCAAGAAGCTCGAACAAGATTTCTTTCATTGAGTGATAGTGGCCACTATGTGGTTAGATGACCTGTATAAACAAAGAAAATAAAATGTCACCATAGAAAATAGCACCTTAATAACTTATTATTCAACCTTCAGGGAAAGCTTAGGCACAATCATGCTAACTAAGTTACATTCTAAAAATCTCAAGCTATAAATAACTTTTGAAAACAAATAATTTGAGGTGTGATGTCTAATCCTTGTTGTTTTATTTGCAACAACATCTCATTCTCTAACACATGAACTTGGTTAAGTATATAAACACCATGTGATCAAATAACAACATGAAAGTAAACGTTTCTAATAGCCATGAAAATATTTCAACAAAAGACAATTAACAAAATTTCAATTAATATCGTGTAATACTAGTTTCATCTTCAAGCTTTGGTTGTTGTTTAAATGGACATGATACCAAGTATTTTCAATTTCATAGTTAATATACAAAAAAAATTCAAAAGTGACGCTTAAAATATAATCAAACAATAAAGAGAGGATATCATGGAATGGACATTGCAATTATAAAAAAATTGTTTACCTATCAATTGATGTATTGTCAGACATTCCTAAAACATTTTCTTGCCCAAAATAACCATGAGGTGAAAGAATCATGACATTAAAAACATCGATGGACAACCTATGCTCAAATCATTTTTAATTTTTTCACTTAAAAAATAATTGAAACAAGATATAGCACTGATCTCAAACAACTTACAAAAAAAATCCTTAGTGGCACAAACTCTCCCAGTATTTGTATCAGAGCTTAGAAGAATTTTGTATACTCCTTTTAGGACTATCTGCAATATGCCACTTGTCTTTAGTAAATTTCAACAACATATTACACTCTTTAAATGGAAAATCAGATATAGTTTCAATAAACAGACTGAGAAATTAAGAGTGAAATGCATATGGACACTAATACCATTGAACAGACAATATGTTACCAATAAGAAGATTGTTTTTAAGAACTTAAAGGAGGACCAAATACCAACCCAAGCATGATTTAAGAGCCTTTTGAAGATTTCCATACTTCTTTCTCGCGGACCCTTTCAACATGCATTCAAAATATCGGGTAACAAAGTAACCTGTAGTTCTAGCCATTGAATTAAAATAAGAAAATGTTATTTTTAGCCTCTTGCTCTTGGGAGTGTTTCTTTTACATTGCCCCTATTTCTGAGTGTGTCATCCCATCATCCAACCTACATAGGGAAAACAAATATATTCAGTTGTTGAATATATTGGAAATCAAATGTAAAATTAACTCAACTTGATCTTTACATGGAATAGGCATAATGAAATGGTACAATAGAAGTATGCTAACTCAGAAACAGGAGATGATAAAAAAAAAAATAATGTAGCATTGTTTCCTGCCATAGAATTTTCTCTGGCCACAACAGTCGAAAGGATGTCATGTATCAACATATGCTCCTCATGGCTACATGCATTTCCTTATTCCATGAAATTCTGCACATATGCTACCCTCTTACTAGACATGACCCTCGATCCCAGAGCTTAAGCGCAGTGAGAATAGAGCTCCTGCAAGCATGCATGAAACTTGATATTGATGTTCAAACCAATGAACGTGGCAATGACATTGAGATTTCACATTCTTGGCTAACATTGTTTACCTAGAACAATGTTCTTAGTAAATGGAATTTATCGTTCTCATTATTGGTACATGTTTCCTGCATTGATCATCATAGACAATTTGATGTCATAAATTCAAATAGAGATCAAAATTTAACCATAACACCTATAGTCAAATATTAATGTCCATCTTGCATAATGAATTTTAAGGAATTTCTCATCATATCCCCATAAATTTCTAATTTAAGATCCTAATATCATGGACTATAATCAATATGATTAGCCTCACATATTTCATCACAAAAATAATTCTCCTTATATAATGACCCAATTTTAAATTAAAATCATAACCTTCAAAGTTGTCATTACAATCATCCATCATTAGCCTCAAATGAGGGCATGTATATTATGGATTTAAATGACAACTATAATCTAATTGAAAGATACAATTTATGAAGCATGCATAAATATTTGAAGATGTAATCAATGTGAAGTATGTAATTTATACAACATATTTTAAAATTTTAAAATAAAAAATAAATAAATATGTAATTTATACCACATGTTTTAAAATTTAAAGATAGAAAATAAGTAAAAATAAATAGTAATAAGTAAACCAACATAGATCCATCTTTCCCAGAGGGATCAAATAAATTTTCACTCTATACGCTTAGTAGATCGAGTGTAAAGATGGATCTATGCTGGTTTAATTCCTTGCTTTAAATAGGCATAAATTTTCACTCTATATGCTTAGTAGATCGAGAGTAAAGATGGATCTATGTTGGTTTAATTCCCTGCTTTAAATAGGCTACATTCCACGGGAATACCTTGGGTTTTATTTTTATTAATATTAATATTAGGGTTAATAATGTTTTTTTTGCATGGTATTAATAATAATTTGGCCCATGGTATTTGGCCCATAGGTTCACCTAAATAAAACCTCTTTTTTGAGTGTTCATAAATATAAAGTGAATTATGGAGTAAATATAAAAAAATGTTTTATTTATTTACCATACCTCTAGTTTATTTATATTTTTATTAATTTACCATACCTCTTTTATAAATATGGTATTTGGCCCATGGTATTAAAGTAATATTTGGCCCATAGGCTTCACTTGAGTCTTTGTAATATAAACAGGTTTATGGACTAAATATAAAAAGATATGGTGTTTGGCCCATGGTATTAAAATAGTATTTGGTCTATAGTGTTCACTTGAGTCTTCCTAATATAAATAGGTTTATGGACTAAATATAAAAAGAGGTTTTATTTATTTACCATACCTCCACTTTATTTATATTTTTATTTATTTACCATACCTATTTTTTGAGTGTTCATAAACCTCTTTATATTTTAAATTTATATTGTGTTTATATATAATAATAATTAGATTGATTTCTAAATAGGACCGACATTAGATTAAAAATATTAAATGTTTGCATTTACATTTACATTTTTATGTGAGATCATAAAAAGTAAATAATAATAATAAGTAATAAATAGTAACTAAATAATAATAGTAATAAGTGGATAAATAGTAACAAGTATAAATAATACAAATTTAAATTTAAAAGGTTTACATAAATACATTATTTTTTTACCCAAAACTTTATACATTACCCATAAATGTTCTTAGTATTTGTTGAAATCGAGGTGTTATGGGTGTTTGGGAGTCTAAGTGGAATTTTAGTAAAATATCAAAAAAAAAATTAAAAACAAAAAAATAAGTTTAATAAAATGCATAATCTACGTAAGTCCAAATGTGTGGGAGTTTGGGATAAAAATAAAATGACCAATCTATGTAAGTTCAAATGTGTAGGAGTTAAGGATAAATATAAAATGATCACTCAAATAATACCCAAATGTTTGAGAGTTCAAGATAAAAATAAAATTACCAACCTACATAAATCCAAATGTCTAGGAGTTCAGGATAAAAATAAAATGACCACTCAAAGAATATCCAGATTATCAATAAGAACTCATAATGCAAAAGGCTTTTAAAAATAATAAAAACTAGTTTCTTTGAAAAGCACGGTCTGGGGAGATTCGGAAGTTCGAGAGATTCTGAATAAGAACTGATAATGGGGAAGGCTATTAAAAATAATAAAAACTAGTTTCTTTGAAAAACATGATCTGGGGAGATTCAAAAGTTCTAGAGGCTAGGGCTAGGGCACGCAGGCTATGGAACATGTTTAATCCTATGGATATTTGGATATCTGGCTCTAGATGGCTAAAACATTTTTTATGTTAGACATTTTATTTGCAAAAGCACTATATAAAAGATTTATCAAATGAGAAATAATATTCAGAAATAAATTATACCAAAGAAATTCTTAGATCCATATATCCTATGGATATTTGGATATTTGGCTTTAGATGGCTAAAACATTTTTTATGTTAAACATTTTGTTTGCAAAAGTGCTATATAAAATATTTATCAAATGAGAAATAATATTCAAAAATAAATTATACCAAAGAAATGCTTAGATCCATATATATCCGAGATCTGAGGTGTAAACAAGCTCGTAATTTGTAAAAATGCCCAAACTTCAGATCATGTAAGGAGAAAAAATGAAATTTATTAAAGAAATGCATATAAAGTGGATTGAAACCATGTAAGGAGAAAAAACGAAATTTATTAAAGAAATGCATATAAAGTGGATTGAAACAGAATGATGTTTTAGAAAAATGCGTGGAATCTAGACTTACTCACAAAATATTAAACCCTGGCTTATGCTTTTCAGGTCCAAGCTAAGCTAGAAGTGCAGTTTCTCCACATTCCTCATTCTCCAGATTAATGTTTCACTTACTCACAAAATATTAAACCCCGGCTTATGTTTTGCAGGTCCAAGCTAAGCTAGAATTATAGTTTCTCAACCTTCCTCATTCTCCACATTAATGTTCAATGTACTCCTTATTGCCTAGGGATTGGACATATACAGAGAGAGAGAGAGGAACAAACCTCATCCTTGCTGAATCGTCCCGCCTGGCAGATGCGCTTAAATAGCTCCCCACCTGCTGCGTATTCCATGAGTATAGCTAGATGGGTGGGAGTCAACAATACCTCCTTGAAGCGAACTATGTTGGGATGCCGCACAGATTTGTGACTAATAATCTTTGGCCTCACATTTTCATCAATCTTCCTCCACTATTAGGAATGTCTTTCCCCTACCAGGCACCAACCTCCTCCCAATAAGATCGGGCAGTAACTTCACCCAACCAGTAGAAAAGAGGTTGTTTCCCTATGCTATGTTGGGAGGAGTGGGCACCATTATGGTGACACAACTTAATGAAAATAGCACAAGACAATGCGCAGCAGATCCACCAAAAATCTAGCTTCACTAAGGAAATATAGATCAATGCTACCATCCCAGAAATAGTGCCAAGTTGTAAAACAATTCCAGTTATCACAAAAAAATCTACGATCTGTAATCGTTAGGGTTTACCACCAAAACACCCTAAACCCCAAATTTACCACCTCTACATTTTAATCAGTTTTTTTTTCCTTCATGATCGATTAAATTCCAGTCCACATAGTTATACCATGATGGAAAAACCTTCTCAACAAGAACAAAACTTTCGATGAGAAAATAAAAGTAGAACAATAACTCAAAAATAAAGCAAGAAAATTGAATTGCTAAAATGAAAAAACAAAGAGTAAAAAATACATTGGAATCTCAATAATTTAGATCAGATCCGAGCAAGTGTGAGAAGATGGTTGGAAGAATTATGTAAATTAGAGACACTTATTGATCTAACATGCATGTGTTGCAATAATTTGAAGCCTTTGTTTGTTTCATATGAGGCCTTGTTAATTGCTTTCCATAATAGAAATGCCAATTTTTACACGTAGCATCCGACTTGTTATAACAATTTAGTGAAATATTTATTTATACTCCTTTCACTTGCAAAAGAATTTTATTTGAGCTGATTTGGGTACATGAGCCTAAATAGTTTATAATAAGCTAGTGGATTATAATAAATTATTTTCATAGCATTTCAGACACTAAATTTTATTTGCTTACACTTTTCGCATTAAATTTTATTTTAACGAGTTTCCTAAAATATTTTAAAATTGATTTTCAAATAAAATAAAATGGCTATATTTTTTAATATTAAAAGTTAGCTTTAATTTGCTCCATGGTGTGGATTAGTTGATGATGGAATGGGTTGTTAAGGCATTTTTTATAATGTTATTGGTTTAAACTTAGATTAGCTTAGTGTACCACGTATGAGGTCATGTGGAAAATTGATTTTCAAATAAAATAAAATGGTTATATTTTTTAATATTAAAAGTTAGTTTTAATTTGCTCCATGGTGTGGATTAGTTGATGATGGAATGGGTTGTTAAGGCATTTTTTATAATGTTATTGGTTTAAACTTAGATTAGCTTAGTGTACCATGTGTGAGGTAATGTGGGTATACTTGGAGGTGATTGTGTTAAAATTGATTTTCAAATAAAATAAAATGGCTATATTTTTTAATATTAAAAGTTAGTTTTAATTTTCTCCATGGTGTGGATTAGTTGATGATGGAATGGGTTGTTAAGGCATTTTTTATAATGTTATTGGTTTAAACTTAGATTAGCTTAGTGTACCACGTGTGAGGTAATGTGGGTATACTTGGAGGTGATTGTGGTAGTGGATAGAATCAATCACTGTCACGTAAGTACAAGCTCGCTATAGTTGTCTATTTTGCCATATTCAAAAAATAACAATAACAATAATAATAGAATTTTTTTAATTTTATTGAATTAATTATTAATTAAAATTAGATGTTATTAAAATCTCATGATTTTATTGGAGGTAGTTTAGGTGATGGAAATAAGGTAAACTAATTTTCTTGTAAGAATTTTCTAAATTGTGTCGTCACTCAAACACTCTCATAGAAAAAAAAAAGTCTTAACCCCACCTAGAATGCCTAAAAGACAACTCTCAAGCAAGCCACCCAATGTCACATTGGTGGCTTTCTCTCACTCTTTAGACTACACTGAAGGATATCCTTGTCTAAGGGGGAAATCCATAAAGATCGAGCTAAGATAGGTCATTGAGTAATGAAGGAAAGTTCCTTAACAAAGACTAGTGATTTGACACTACTCACTCTCAAAGTAAGAGGTTAGGGATAAGCGTGCAAATATTCAAACAAACCATGAATTATGAACAAATTTTTAATGATTTTAATTAGAAAACTATGCTTATGCAAGCAACAAAATTATACTTGAAAAATGAAAAATAAAACTTGCTCAATTAACCATATAACATGAGATGCTAGTGAAGCATATATACAATGGCACAATAAAAATATAAAATGAATCATAAATTGTGTCTATACAAGTAAGGCATTAGATCATTCATTCATCATATTCATTAGCATTGGAGATTGAGAGTTTTTTATCATCATCAAGAGACCATTCCATAATTAAGAGATCATACACCAATAGTATTAACTATGTTTGAGATGTCAAAGAGTTATGTGTTTGCAATGATAAATAAAGGAAATATTCAAACTTTTCATTGTTACTAAGGACAGTGAAGACAACAAAGTTGAATGTGGACCACTTACACATTTGTAACATTCAAATGTCATCCATTTATCATCAATTTATCACCATTTATAGTTGGGTAGTTTGTAAATGTAGAATTGTGACCCAAATGATGTATTTGTAACATTCCAAAGTGTGTAATTACAACTAATGAACCATGAGCAATACCATTAGCATGTGAACACATTAACCACTATGTATTTAGAACAAATTTCCATTAAGACTAGAGATCAATGTAAGTTTTAAAGCACCCCTGAACAATAAGAAATTCCATATCATGTCAACATCAAATATTTAAGAATTGTGTGCTTTGTCTAAATTGTGTGTAGAGTGCACCAATAGTGGCACTATTGGGCTTCAATCACTATCTTGTTAATTTGTGTTAAGACGTGGCATTTCAAATTAGAAACTGATCATACATCTATAAAAGGCAAGCAAGTAAACCATCAAGACAATCTTAAAAATAGTGAACTGTTATCCTTATGAACCAAGTCATTTCAAGTTCCCATGCATTGATTTGCGTAAGGGTGTGGTTAAAATGTCAAATGTTTTAAAAAAATGTAAGAAATAAATGTATCAAGAAGAAAATTTGACCATGATGAAAATTTGTAAACCCTTTTCATAATTATTAAAGAGCTTAAATATTAAGGTGTTTCATGCATTCATGTACTCATGTGAAGCTTAAGAGTGTTTACTATGTCATATATATGTTACCTAGATATGTCAAATCCAACATGAACAAGTATAAATATGATAATGTGTCCTTACAAGTAAAGAGTTAATCATTTTTAGTTTATGCTAATCATTTTTAATTTTGTCACTTATTCTCTAGTCATATGTTTTAGTCCTAGACTAAATTAGTCATTTAAGTTAGTCACTTTTAGTTGAGTCACTTAATTCTAGTCATATATTTGATCCCTAAACTAAATTAGTTGTTTGAGTTAGTCACTTTTAGTTTGATCACTCAAAATTGCCCAAATATAGTAGTAATTCACTTGAAATAATTGTGGCGACTAACTTTTTTAGTCACGTAGTCACTAATCTGTCATTTTGTACTAGTGCTACATGATGCGGCAGTGTTACTTGGTGTATTAACCTGAGAAACAACGTTCACATATGCATCATCTTGAATGGTAGACAACGAGATGGTAGTTGGAGGATCAACAGATGTTGAGCCCTAGGATTTTGTCGAAAGAGGTTCGATAGAAGCGCACACAGAAACCTTAGAAAGGTTTGCCTATGAGGAACTCAAGGATGATGATAGGTAAAGGATATGGCCTGTGCTGTCTGTCATCTCGACATTGAGGGGAGGGATCATGATGGTGGCACCATAGCCCCCATTTTTTAGTTGCCTACGGGTACCAGAATCCATGGGTAGAGGAGTAGGTGTTCCACTACGAGTGGCCTCGTATTTGCGAAGTGCTACAAGGAAATCATGAAATTCATCGAGATGAGGGCAATAATGGGAATAGTGACCATGATGATCGCACAGGGCACAACAATGATTTGTGCGAAATGTTATGAGTTTCTTGGGTGGATCCAACAAGTTAGCATGGACTTTAGGGATATTTGACTCAGGGAATGTTTCATGAACCAAAGGTTTGAGATGGGGAAGCTCAGGATAATTAATGGTGGCATGCAGAACAAATTTACAAAAAGCACACGAAGGTGATGGCTTTGGGTTCTTAGGGGTTGGAGGAGCTTGGGGAGCCTTTTCCTTTGGTTCTTTCCTCTTAGATTTTTCCCCTATCTAGATGCTTTCACAATAGGAATAGGTTCCTGTTGAGGTAGTGATGGAACTGAAGCAGCAGCAGGGGCAGTAGGTACCAGTTGAACTAGGGTAAAAGCATGATAAGGTCGTATTTGACCAAGCAGAGTTCTTGCAAGGGGATCAACGTACCATACTAGGTTCCTGAAAGTCATGTTAGGAAGGACCAAAGGAGCCATGATAGGGACAAACAATACTCCTGGAGGGGGAAACAAAAAAGGTATCTGGCCTGCAGGGTAATCTCCCAATGGAATAGCTCCTAGATGGTTGAGACCTAGGGGAATAGTTCCTGGTGGAAACATAGGAGAGGCACCCACAAATGGAGGAGATCCTAGTGGGTGGAGCTAGAGGGCTCAGCTGGGATAGCAATGGCACGGTGCTGAGGAGATGGTTTTTGATCAGATGTACCAAACTTCTTGAGAGTAGCCTATGATGCTTGTAACATGCAAACACTCATAGATTTAGGATTTGAGATGAGTGGGGGAGGACTAGGGAAAGAACCCATCAATGAGGAATCTTTATAGACTCCGAGTAAAACAACAATGAGAGGAGTTGAAGACTACTTATCTGAGACCGACAAGATAATGGAATCAAGGGAGGTCACGGATGTTGGCTCGTATTAAGTCAATTGATCGATTGTAATGGTCTTCCCTTCATGGGGGAAGAACATCTTGTGGAACACTGTAGATGCGACGGCTAACATGGCATATGTGTAACTACGACCTAAGAGAATATTGTAATCCAAAGGGGCATCAATTTATTCAATGTTGACATGGACAGTCTTTCTCGCAAGGGTCACTAGGCAATTGCGGTACATGCCAAGAGACTGAGAGGAGTGTTCGTCCCAAGCACGCAAAGTGATGGTGGAGGGGGGAAAATTAGGTGACTTGAGTTGTTTCCAAATGGTGGCGGACATTACACAGGTGGATGCACCTTCGTCAATAATGCATTAGGAGATGATGGCATTACAGCCCCTAACTGGTATCTGGAAAGCAATGGATGAAGGCAATGGGGGATGTTTTGATGTATCAACTGGGAAGACAAGAAAATGATCCTCAGAAGGATATACTACACCCAAGGTAGTTAGTACGACTTTCTTTTGAGATGGGGATGACTGGAGGACTTCTAGCATTAACATCGCAGCAGGTGATTGTGCTAAGTCATCTACTATACTTTATGTATGGGAAACTCGGTTAGAAGCCACCTTATAGTGTAATGGACCATTTGGGATCTTGGGAATGGCCTGGAATTTAGGTTGAGGGATCTGTAACAGACCATTTGGTGGCGTAAGAGGCTCAGCAGATGCTTTGGTTTTGGAATCAGTGGTGGACAAAGTCGATGGCTTGTCATATTGATGCGATCGAGTTTGCATGCTGATATCAGAGGGATTAACCTCATCATAGTTCATTATAAGGATTCGGTAGTCATCAGGAATAAAAGGTTGGGGGGGATGGGCTGCCTAACCTAGCTGAGGTTGAGCAGCAACAAATCCTTGCAGAGGGAAAGGATTTGTGAGCACTGCGGGTTGAGATGCCACAGGATTCTAAGACAATTATTGACCTCTAGAAGTTTCTTGAGTTTCCCACATTTGGTGCATCTGGGGTAAGATAGGACACTCATGTGTATAATGGCCATGTACACCAAAACATGCACAAGGCTTGTTCGTACAAATAGCCTTTTTCTACTTGGGTTGGCTACCCTGTTGCTGGTTGTTGGTGTTAGGATGGTTCCCCTCGGGGTCACTAGATTGATTACCTTGATTACCCTGGTTACCCTTGTTACCCTTCCCCTTATTAATTTTCTTCGAATTTTTGTGATTGCTCGCACTCTGTTGCGCAAACACTTGACCCTGAGGGGGCGGTGGCTGCTAGGGCTGAGGATCCATGGGAGGCTGCGACGCTAATGCTTAAGGGGCTGGAGTGCAAGGGTATGCATAAGGAGGAGTAACGGTTTGGTAGACATGTTGGGGCCTTGAAAACATGTTGCTAACAGGAAGGGCATAAGTGTTGGAGGAACTAGTGCCCCCTGCGGATAGCTGTAACTTTGATGAGTATATGTCGAAGGGTGTAAAAGGGTTACAATGAGACCATCAGCAGTGTGAGATTCCCTCGGTGCATTGGAAATTCCAGGATGAGGTAGGTTTGGAATTACGATATAGACATAACCAGATTGCACATAAATCAGGTCTATCTCGGAGCAGTTTCGAGAGCTTCTTCCTTGGTCTGAGGAAAATGGGATGCGACATCTTTTCCAATGGGAGATAAAAGGCTCCTAAGAAATTGATCTAGATAGACATGGTCTTCAAAGGGCAGGACATGACATGTGCTCCTCCTTTGACGCCACTCTTAAACATGGTCAGAAAGGCGATTGGTGGAGGACTTACGGAATGAGGTCAATAGCTTTGTACCAATGTCGTACCAGAGAGGTAACTGGAAATATGAGAGGAACGCTTTAGAAAGTGTCACGAAAATGGAATGAGATGTGGTGGGTTGGTCTACATACCATTTTGCAGTATCTTCAGTGAGCGAGCTTTGGAATAGCCGAAGAAGAATGGAGTCATCGGTAATGGAGTTGGACAAACACCATATGTGGTAGGGTCGGACATGGTTGGTAGGATCCTCTACAACATTACGTTCGAACTTTGGGATGTCTGAGGGAAGCTTAGTTAGCATAGAAGGCCAACCAACATCATGGTATATGGGGTCATTTATCAACTAGTTAAAATCAGGTAGACTTAACCTAGCCATAGATGGGAGCATGGGCATTGGTGGAACGGTTCCTTAGACTATTCCGCTTGATGTGACCACCGGGATAGAACCAGAGCCAACACCAGGTTGGGTTCCTGCACCATCTATGGGTCCAGACATGGTGACGATGAGGAATTAGATGAACCAGGAGAAGAGTCGGTGTGGGGACTCGGAGGCTTATGATCTCGAACCCAATGGGGAGGGGTAATATGCCCAAGTGGAAACTGGGGGTGAAGGCCTAATAGTCTCCATGACAAACTCCTTAGTGGCGCAATGGTGGTAAGATGCATGTGACACAAAATTGGTGAAGGCAGTTCAACAATATGCCGTTGTCTCGATGAGGGGATATAAATTTATTATGTTAAGTCTTGGCTTGGCAGTGTAAAACAAGCGCTCTTCACTTAAGGTGTGCTTGTTTATGCAAGTGTATTTATTGATTAAGTCTAGATCATGTTTGTAAAAAAGAAAAAATCTTGCTAAAAATAAACTAAAATTAACAACAGAAAATGAACAACAAAATAATTAACTAAACCCCACCCAAAGTGGGTTTGCAAACACAGTGCTAGTTGGTGGCTAAATTAACAAAAAATGCACTAAAATGGTCAAGAGATCTAAATTTCAGTGTGACTGGGATCAAGTGCCACTAAGCTACTAGAAAGTGGTGCCACAATAGCAAAAAACCAGAGAGGAAGATCGTTGCAAAAAGATATGGAGATGGATGCAACACTTAGGGAAACTGATGGGGCCCCAAGGCTAAGGACCAAACAAATTTTAATATGAAACTATGGATGGTGACAACCTATCCTTATAGATCTGAAACATAAGGGTGCAAATCTCGAAAATATGGCTAAAATTCACTCAGCTAAACTCCTCTTATAAAGGTGGAAGCGTACTAGAAGCCCTAGGCGTGGCTAAATTCGACTTCGACGAGTAAATCAGAGTAGATCAAGGCCTAAGTGGGATGAGTTAGAGGTTGAACAACCCAGTAGATAGCTCTCTGCAAAACCTAGAAACAGATCTGAGAAAAACCCTAAAACCCAGAAACCGCAGGTACTAACCTGTTTTTCAGGTGGGATCGCACTTTTTGGGCTCAAAGGTGTGATTTCTACTCCGTGGATCCTGATCAGCAAATCTCAGAAAGATCTATCACCTTTGTCACAACTGGTTCTTGTGACCTGTGGAAAAGACCAGAAAGCTTGTGGAAGTCAGAAATTTATCCGATCTAGGGTAAAAAAATAGGAAACATTAAGAGAATTGAAGAAAGAAGAAACCTTAAGCTGAAAACTGAAGGTCACCCAAGTTTCTGGATCTGAGGTATAAAACCAATGGAGTCGCCAATTTTGTGATTGGAAACAATTAGAAAATCCCCAGTGGAGTCACCAATTTTGTTGTAGTGTTTTCTTCTCAAAGATGTAAGAAAACAACCCACTTAAGATTGTGGATAACAATGAATATCAGCATAATAAATGGTTTCTAAACAATGTAGATCTGCAGCAACCAATAGAAACAAAACCTGCCAAAATTCTTATCTATGCCACAACCATAGTTAAACATCAAAAGAAATAGTAATAACTCCAATCATCCAATGGAAACCAGATATATAGAGAATAGTTTTATTATAACACCTGTGAAGGGAACACATAAACGTTACCAATACCCCTCTATGGAATTGGTTTTGGGCTATCCTCAAATGTCTTCAGCTTGTGTAGAGTCTCACTCCTCTATAATGTGTAAACTCAACATAAATATGGTGTCTGACAATGAAAATAATCAGAGCTACAATAGTGAGTGCAACAATGAAAATAATCAAAAGTGAATAATGACTGGAAATCCCTTCTATTTATAACAAAATATTGAGTTATCCTCGAATAATGAGCAATAATAAAATATTATTAACCCCATTCTTGGAATAACCACTTGGAATATTTTATTATATTTCGCTAAGAGGGAAAAGTATTTAAACTTTTATTTAGTAATAATAAATAAATAAATGATTTATTTATCATCTCAAGGAATTAGTTAAGGAATAATCAACAAATAAGGATTTATTTAATTATTTCTAAGGGATTTAGTCAAATTTGACAAAGAATAACAATTAATTAGTGATTAATTAATTATTCTTAGAGAAAAATAAGATAATTAATGATTTATCTATTTATTTTTCATGATCGGTTCAAATATGACAAGGAATAATAAATGAACAATGGTTTAATTAATTATTCCTAGAAGAAAATCATATAAATAGTGACTTATTTAATTATTCTCCATGGGTTTAACTGTAAATTACTTAATAAAGGTGGTTTATAATGTAATTTCTCATAGTGAAAGAAATTTTACTATGGTTAAATTGGCTTTACATGGTGTACTTCGATCCATCTAGTAAATTAGACTAGATGATCAATTTGTTGGTGATAAGAGAGAGTATTCTTATACTCAAAGGTAACATTAATATAATTAAATATTTTCATATATATATATATATATATATATATATATGTTTTTCAAGAATACTCCAAATTGCATTGATTTTGTAGGGTAAAACGCAAGGTTTGTGTGCTTCGAATAAATGCACACCAGGAACGTTTGGGAATAAGGGGATGGACTAAGAAAAAACAAACTTGAATTTTAATAGTTGAATGACCTTATTTTAGTACTAATTAGGTTTAAATGTTTCAAAGGGATAGATAAAGAGATAGCACCTAGGGTTTGTAGGGTGTATTTTAGGGTTTATTTATATTGTACATATTTTTTGGGGTTTTAAGTTTCAGTTTTAGTCAAGTGACCTAGTTAGGACATTTACCATAAAAAGGTGTGGGTGACATTTTCATGCAAAAAGGACATTTATTATCATTTATCAATAAGTAGTTGCATGATGGAAATTCTATCAATTCTACAGATGAGAAAGAAGTGATGACCATCTTACATGCCATCAACATATTGCAGCCCTATTTTTGAAAGTGTTATTTTTAATAAATTGTATCTTGTATCTAATGTTAAATTTAAATTTTTAATTATGTGTATGAGAAAAAAATATGAGTAAAGGAGCAAAGTTAAATAACCTTATAAACAATTTTATTGAATTAATAAAATTTTATTTTCTTTATAAAAGTGATTTATAGAAAAATAAAGCAGTAAGTTAAAAAAAGCTCATTTTCACATGCATTCCTCACAGTTTATATAGTGGGTATTCTTGCATTCAGCATGCATTCCCCATAGTTTATTCAACGTGCATTCTTGAATTTAGCAAACATTACTCATGGTTTATTTAATGTGCATTCTTTCATTCAACTCACGTGCATTGAACCAAAACAACAACGGCCTCAATTGAAATAGGGGTTTCCTCTTCCCAACAAATAGTTGATACACGGGGTTCCCGAGAGAATTTCATAGTCAAAAATTTAAATACGGTGTCGATACATGGAGAGATACAAAAGATTGTCCACCATGTATGCTCGATATCTTGAGAAGAGCATAGGTTTATACATTTGTATTTCGACAGTTCAATTTCCAAAATGATGAGATAAATGAGGCCATAGAAAATTATGATGATAAACACGTGTAATTAAAAATATTTGGGCAAAGGACTTAATTGGGCCCTAATATCGTTACAAGAGCAATAAAAATTCCACACAATGGGGAAGTAATATTTAAGTCTATGAAAACCCCTAAGCTAGAAAATATTGAATTGACTATTAAAATAAGTGGGAAAAAATTATTTGTTTTCTGGAATGGATTAAAAATGCAAGATGTTCCCCGAGGACTATACAATTCCTCAATTCAAGTTGTCCTTAGGACAATTATGAATCATCACAAGCTTGATATTTCCAATGAATGCATGAGGCTAATTATTAATTAGGTTCAAGGGAGGGCATAGATGTCCCTGATATGTTGCTAAAAATTACATTATGCCCTACAATAAAGTAAAATAAAGAAGCTTAAGTTTAGTTTCCTGGGAACACTGCAGAAAATTATTGGTTTCTATCAACCCAATGTTCAAACAATGCCTCTTAAAACTTATATTAGGATACTAAAACGAAAGAGAACCTGAATAGACTTCGTGTGGAAAACTTTGTTGATACAATTTTCCATGCTTAAGATATAACTGCTAGCGTTGTAACAAAATTACATGTATGTATGGATGAAGATGAGGAGTAGGAAGGTATGGACCATTATATGGAAATATGTAATGATGATTTTTATATAATAAACAAAATTCCTTCTAAATAGTTGGCACTTGAGTATAAGTTCCCTTTTATCGGTGATTCAACATCTACATCTCCAGGTTTAAATGTGAACAATCCAACAAAAATTTTTGATAACATATTCGTTTTCTCAATATATGATAGAATGATCCATTATAAACAAATTTCAATGGAGGATTCTTCCTTTATATACATCTGTAAGGAAAAGTATGAACTAAAGGAGAACGATATTGTTGAATGCATGAAGAAGATGTAGTGTTGCAATCAACAATTGTGCATCAAACACAAAAATCAATGAAAGACATAAATACCAAGGATAAAATTATTGATGAATTACTTAATCAGGTATCCATAATGAGAGATGAATATATGAGGGAGATAGATGTACTATAATTAAAGTTCAAATAAGTTTAGGCTACATCTGATGAAGAAGACTAGAGGTTTTCAAAATACCTCCATTAGAATCATTAGGTAATTCTGAGGATAAATTAGTTAGGATATTAAATGTAAAAGATAAATTTATAGAAGATTTAAGGGTTGAATTTGAAAATAAATCTAAAGAGGACCAACATTAGCATAAATCCTAGGTTGAATAATACAATAAGAAAGTGACTAAGTTGGATAAAACCTATGATAGGAAAACTAATAAGTTGAAAGAGAAATATCTTAAATTATCCATGTAGAACACAAGCTTAAAGAACTAGAAAAGGGAAAAGATCGACATAGTAAAGAAGGTGGTTCTTAAAGTGGGGATAAAGGTAAGGATAAGATTAAAGGTACAAGTATTGATATAGGAGTAAAACAAATGCCTTCAATGGACTTAGAGAAATCCTAACTAAAAGAATGAGAGAAGGCTTTAGCAAACACTATCTCAACCATGAATTTTGAGGGTGATCTATATGCCTCACCAGCACTTTTTGAATCACTGAAGAAGAAGGTAGCTAAGAGAGAAAAAACAATTATAGAGACACACAATGATCTCGTGAGTGGCTAAAAAGTACAACATTTGGGATGTTACATGGAAATATAAAATTTGAAATCCCACATTCCTTATTTGAAGCAGTAATTACAAAGTCCCACACAAGGAAATACCACTTATGTCTATTGCAAATTAGCAACTACCAAGGGAAAAATGACTTGAAGATAAAGTACAACAACTCACTAGTGATTTGGCCAATTCTACATATCAACTTAAATCTACAAAGGAAGATCTTGAAAGGAAGGAAAATAAGAACAAGGAGAAATATATGATGAATGCACAATTATTAAATAGGCCAGCCATGAAAAAGCATATTTTACAGAAAATTATGAAAAGAATATTCAAGAGCTTTAGAAAAAATGAAAATATGTGCCTATTGTAGCACCCAAATAATCACTAGTCTCCACAAAAGGAAATTGACACTCTTCTTCTCAAGAGGAGATCTTGTAGAAAACTCCCGAGCATGCTAGAGCTTCAAAATAGCAATTTTTAAGTCATGTATCTATCTAGACACATTTCAAGATGTAATATATATCATTACTTTCTATTAACGTGCATTCCATGTCATTATATTTTCCGTTAACGTGCAAATTTGAATAAATTGGTAGTATATTTTGAGGACTTACTTGGGCGCATCCTTCATGGAGATTTTATCTGGTTGTGGCTAGACTAAGATATAGTTACTTGTTTATTTTTTGACAATGTAATGGAATTTTATAATCTGATATCTTATTGAACCAAGAAATCGTTGGTATGTAATGTAATAAAGTATATTTGAAATACAAAATATGTCTTCTTTCCATAACAAAACAAATTTACAATATTCTTGGTGCATCATATGGAAAAATTTACCCTAAGGTGCCTCAATGTGAAATCTGGGGGTTGTTGGAGTTACAGGTGTATTTTTTAACCAAAATGGTAAAAAATATTGTCTTATCCATAGGGGATTGGCACCAACTCAATTAAATAGGAAAATATGTGGGTTACTTGTAAAGGTCTCTCCATTCTTCTGGAGCATGGTTTTAAGCCTTTTTCTATGGTTGGATACTCCAATATTCTTTTTGCCAAAGGAAAATTCAACTTCTATGAATAAGAAAATTGCATAAAGCTTACATGAGATACAAATTTAGTAACCTTAAAAAAAAATAGTTGCATAGTAAGATTGTATATATCAACACCACTAGGAATATAATCCACATATCCTTATATCACCAGACAAAATATCCATCTATGACTAACAAAATAGTACAAAAATAAGGCTTCAAGTCTCAAGAAATTATCAACTCTAGCTCCAACATTCCAAAGTATCAAGAAAAAGACATAATGTCTTTTCTTAGTTGGGAAGTAAATAGTATACAATATGAATCAACCATATTGGTCAAGAAATAAAGCCTGGGAATGAATTTTAATGAATCAAGGTAATGTTGGCTTGCTTGACACAAATGCATGCCCAACCTTCATTACAAGGACAAATTGAATGATTAGACTTGGAGAGTATTTTTTTCTCCTAAAGAACATTAATACAATTAAATTTTCCTAATTTATCACATAGAAAATAGTTTTGTTGAGGCCTAGTGAAATATTTCAATTTGTTTTACAATATAAATTAATGAGCAAACTTTTCATACAATTAGCTAATGGTTTTGATTTACATTGTTTACATATACAATATATGTAATTATATTATTTAACAATTGCATATTTAATGTATTATTATTCAATAGGCTCTTTATCCTAGTTCAATCAGAGTCTAACCAATATGCTGACAACACCTCTAAACCATTATCAACCAATAAATGACCACTAACCATGCTAACTCTTATCCAAGTAATCCTATTTTTTTTGCCAATAATTCATACCAAATATTGAACACTTTAAGGATATTGCAATAGGTAATTTGTATCAACACAAATAATACTAAAGCATTTCAAAGTTTGGGCCATAAAAATCATCATTTTTTAAACATGGATTACAAATAATTTTGAAAATTTAGAAGTCTTTCTCATTAACATTATTGTCTACAACAATTTCATCTAGTGTATCATTGTCAATGTTCATATGTTCTTTCAAGTATTTAATATTATGATCATCCTCATCTTGACCCACGTCATCTTCATCATCATTGAAATTTGACTGTAGACCATCTATATTGTAACTAGAAGTATTTGGATCATCATTTTCTTCATCATCCATATTGTTGTCTTCTATAGCATAATCTAACTTTGGATTGTTGTTACCTTGTGCCTAAACATAACCATCTTCAACATCATCATGGATGTAAATTTCTTCGATGTTCTTTAATTCCTCTCTCTCAAGTTGTTAGCCATGATTGTTCTACTCATTATTCACTAATGCATTGTCAAATACATTCTTTAATATTTGATCATAATGTATGGAAAATATCCATTTCGGGTCCAAAATATCTCCATAGAAAAATAATTGCACGTGAACAACATACATATAATAAACCTATGTTTTAACAATCTTACTATTTAATAAACACACACACACACACACACACACACATATTAACAATAAACTGTGAATTAATACATTAATGGTCACTACCACTTCTTGTTTGAGTTAAAGAAGTATCTGCTCACAAGGAATTGGTAGAACACAAGTCTCCTTATCCTCTAGTAGGAACCTTGAGGAATATACAGAAAAAATACACTATGGGTATCATGCCTGTGTGTCATCTCAAATTATTCATACCATCTACACTTAAAACTGCAACATTTAAAAGAGTGGCAATCCAACTTAATAATACCTTCAATTTTCCCAACATATAGTAGATTCCCTTCAATAATATTCTTAAATTTTGAGCTTGATCAATTGAATTGCTTATAATAAACCATGATGCCACCATCAAAGGATTGTATCTTTATATCTACACTTTCAACATGATAATGTCAACCATATGCTTAAATTGCAGGATATTTACTCGTGTGTGAATGACCATTTATTTGAGTGAAAACAAATATAATGATGAATCTTAAAATAATTAATAGCATCAAACTTCTATAAGGAAAGAATATTTTGTAAAATTCCAACTGTACCTTTCTTTCATATCCTATGTTTGAATCTATACCAGCATCTTCCATTTGATTTTGAATTTGTTCAGTAACCCATTTTAGTGTGCAATATTTTCCCCATTCCCCAAGCAAATCAGTGGGACGTGGAGTATTCCTTAGGTTTGATCTCCTAAATCATCTCCATGCCTCTAACAATTAATCTCTCTTTTTATCATATAAATCAATCCATTTGTTCATAAAGTGTATGTGGTACATAATGCACTTGTTGAGTATAAGACTTTCATCAACGCCTATTACATATCAACACATTTATTTCAAAATCTGAATGTCATGTAGCTAAATTGACAAATAAATTATAGAGTAAATTAATGATTGAGAGGAATACAACCACATTAATCATGAATTTACTAACTAAATTCTACTCGAACATCGTTAGATTGTGGTTTTTCTCCATCAATAATATTTGATGCTTGTTCTTCACCCCAGAAATATGACCCATGTTCAAAATCATTACCAAGAAATTCACATAAGAAGAAAATTTCTTAATTCAATACATACCCTTCATCCATGCAACCCTCTAGATGTGCCTTTTTTAAGACATATCTTTTTATAGTTTTCATATGCCTCTCAAATAAAAAATCCACCTCGTTGATATGACATCTACCAATTCAATGTCATTGACTAGGTGTATAAGTAAATGGACTTGTAGGCCCATAAAACTTGTAGGTGTATCCTTCTGAAATACACATACAATTTCTGCAATTTCCTTCTTCCATTTTGGCACTTCACATTTGTGGATGTCCTTGGAGGTCACCCTCCTAATATAAGAATGTCAAATTAGTATAAGCCTTTAGTCAAAAACTAAAAAACAACTATAATATCTCTATGTATCTCACACATGAAAATTTCATATCAAATACCTTGAAAATGTTGACAATTGACTTATGTCATTCCATAAGTCAATGGTAAGACATGAATCCCCCCTAATTACCAACAACATGATATCCTATCAAAAAAAATTCTCAAAGGTCATTAATAATTTTTCTCACACAATGTTGTATCAAAATATATTTTTTACTTAATGAATGTTTTCAGTAGAAGTTAAATGATGATAATACCTTCATGAAATTATGAAAACCATGTGTTTTAATCCTACCACATGTCCATTAATCATAAAAGCTTTTTCAAAAAATTACCCATAGCTAGTAGGCATCCTCACTGAACGAATGACCTTTTTTAGTTGGTTTAGCTCTTTTTTTTTCAAAATCCATGGAGCATTGCATATGTTTAAATTTATCTGTTTTGCCACAAATGTCTTCTATTAAATTTGGTACACAAAAGAGAAATATCTCTCCTTGAATACAAGGTTCCCTTGTATTTTCCTGATATATGTCAAAATATAGAATCTGAGACATGTTTGAAAATGTGCACGGGATATAATAGGTGAGTTATTAATATATCCTTCCAATAAGGAAGCTAATAAAATATGTATTTCCTTTTCATTCCTACTATAATATTAACTACAGCTTGTTCTCATTCTTCAATTGAGTCAACCCAATCAGAAAACAACTCACAAGCTTTTGATTCAATGTCTTCATACTTCTTAATCCAATCACCTAGACCCATAATCATGGGAGGGAATCTATTTTCAACTTTTCTATCAATTGATTCTTTTGGTGATTTCTAAACTTATGATCTGGTGGTAGAAAAACCCTATTGTTTGTATAAATAAATTCATGTAGATATTTAGAATAACACCCTTGAAATTGTTTTGAATATCATGGACATGCAAATATGCCCTTTGTTTGAAGCCCTACAATTCAATAAGTAATGTTAATTACATCAAAATAATAGTATAAACATAAGTATGCATGTTGTAATGAAAATAAATTATGAGTGTAAATACGCAAATATTTTGTCTTACCAAAAAAAACACCAAGTCATGTGGGATCATGAAAAGTCCAACATAGCACACCGGAAGGACCTATTTGATGAAGGGCGTGATATGTCATACAATCTTATGCCTTTCCATAAAATTTGCATCTCATCAATAAAAGGCTCAATATAAACATCCTTTGTTTACTTCATGTTTTCCTGGAACAATCAGAGTCAACATAAGGTTCTCCTTTCTAACACTCATCCATGAGGTAATATTCATCCATACCAATCCATACCAATATTCTCAAAGAATATTGGCGTTCCCCTCAAGATGGACTCACATAGAAGTCTGAAACATTGGGTTTAAAAAAATTTGAATAGGTTATTCCATAAATATTTAATATAATGTATAATATCAACCTGACTGGCCAAACACTATAATTTAAGCTTAGGAAAGAGAATGGGTAGACTCCATCAATTTCAAGACCAAACCTAATACTATGGAGTTCAACTTTGAATTTTCTTGGCCATTTTTCCTCTATGTGTTTCATTGCTTTGGAGTCTGTCGGAATTCACATGAATCCATGTTTAATCCTATTCTTTGCATGCAATTCCATCAATTATGCAAGTTAATTGCAACAAAACATTCGTTCAAGTCTAGGTATAATATGTACATGGCCTAAAATCTTATTTGGAACTGTAGGACATTGTAGATCTATGTGATAGTTTTTCTCTTTGCATACAAGTTATTCTACCTTGTCTTCATATTCATATCTCTATAAAACACATTCATTTTTACATGAATGAATTTTCTTATATTCAATCCCCAACTGGACCAACAGCTGATGTGCTTTTCTGCAAGTTGATGGAAACACATTCTCTTTAGAGAATATTTTTTCTTTTAGTGCCTTGTAATATTTCCCAATATTAAATCAATTGAATTTTTGAATTATGATGAATATGCTTGATATTTCATTCTATACTAAGACTATTTATATATAATAAATGGGTTTAAAATCACCTTAAATAAATATAAACGATGTTGATGAATGCTTATGAATTATGTACACTAATTAACAATGCAAAGTAAGAAATACATTTCAACTCACTTAAGTAGGGTAGTGAATCCTTTGTCTGACCAACAAAATAGTGACCTGATTTCTAATAATATTAATGTGCATGCAATTTTTGAGGTTCTACTTGCGCTTGACCTAAACATGGGTGTCTTAGTTGCTTGCTTGATTGTGTCTTTTAAGTTGTTATCATCAAGATTACGTTGGTGGTAATTACCCTTAATATCATCATTACTGTCAACCATATGATCATTATCATCATCTTTGTTTCCATCCTCAAAGAAATGTATAAGTATTTCATTCAATCCTCTTCATGCATTGCATTTTCACTATTATCATCATCATTAAGGTGAGGTGGCATGTCATCAATATATGCTAAACTCATCAACTCTTCAAATTTATCAGTTGGTAGTGTTCTCTTCAATCTTGTTCTTTTCACCCTAGTATGGTTTAAAGGATGGTTTCGATCATCCCATCCAAATATTAATAACCCATTTTGATCTTGGGTATTAGTAGGTGTATCATCAATATCTTATAACTATCAACAAACGCAATCATTATTTAATGTTAGGAAAGAATTAGATAAATCATAAGTGTATCAATTTGAAAGACATATAATCAAATATGTATTAACAAATAAAAATATTAAATGTATGAACATATATATATATCAATTTAATAATGGAACATTATTTTATAGACTACCCTTTTTATATAATAATTTAAAATAAAAAAAGAATTTTAAAACTATTGTTTATAAAATGCTAGTCCACACTCACTCATTATTATTTGGTTTTCTTCCCTTAAGAATATCCTTAAGGAGGTGTTCTTCTTCCCTATTCTTTCACGAATGATTGTGTTTTAAGAAGGGTAATTAATAAATGACTCATCCCGAATGGTAAAGTCCATAATATCCTCAACCATTATCAATATATCAAATGTTCTTTCCATATCTCCATATTTATCATTTATAACCTCAACAAATTGACAATTTGATCTTACATTAGGGAGTCTTCCCTTACTACTATTTATAAATCCTGTAATATTTTTGTGTGTATGCACATCCATCTATATACATAATATGACCTTTACTCATTTCTTTTAAACTTTCCAATTGGAGATGATGTGTATACATATTCTAATTTAAACCCTATACTTCCATTCTATGCTTATATTATTCTAGCCTTCTCCATTCATCACTATAATATGACGAACCATAATATGGCATTAATCTCCTAGTGGTTTGCTGTGAATTGTTTCTATGTTTAGATCCCACATGGACATTTTGGACAATAAAGAGGCCTATATTCACTCCATGAATATTGGAGGGTTGTATCATGTAGTTGTATCCCCAAAATTGAAACACCTCATACACTCTAGGTAGTTGTTGATCATTAGGCCAACGTAGTATAGTCGACGATCGAATCTCTCTTTGTAAATTGATCTCAAACTCAAGGTAAATTCATCATCTCCATCACATTCATTCTCATAGGGTATGTAGTCCACCTGCCCCTTGTCTTTAAGCAAATTATGCAACTTTAAATAGGTTCTTGTTCTGTTACTTGTTTTCTTCAATTCCTCATCTTGTGAGCTAGTATATGTGCACATATTTTTGTTAGATGTATCATCAGATAAATGATCATCACCCTCTAGTATGGAAGTTGGTGCTTTAGAAAACTTTAAACCACGAACTTTATCCTACAAGTTATCGTTAATAAAAAAAATAATTATTTAAATAATATGAAATAATGTTTAAAATAACAATACATATTATTTATATCATATTGGAAAATTCCTTACCACAATTCCTATTAGATTCAAATCAATTTTAGGAGGTATACTATCCACTTGAAGCTCATCCTCTATGTAATGCCTTTGTACAATTTCTCGTTTGAACTATTTATTTCCATGACATATAGAACATCCACAAACAACAATTTCCTCAAATTACTCATCCCATGTACTATAGTCTAGACCAACCTCTCATTTAGTGAAATCATATGTTGTGTCTGTAGGATCCATTGACATATCCTCTTCCATCCATTATCCTCTATGTGATTTAATAGTTTTAGGTCAACATCCACGTACATATATTTTTATTTTGCTAGTTGAAGGATTTGGCTTTACATTTTATCCAATCTCCATCTAAAATAATCAACAACATGCATTAATTTCTGTCAATATTGGACATAAACTTTAAATTTTAATAATATTGTGAAAAATTATGGATGTATCACAAAATTCCTTTATATCAATTTTTCTGAAGTTAATTATGATGAACAAGTTTCATATTCCATTCTATATTAGGACTATTTATATACAATATATGTTTTTAAAATGCCCTTAAATAAATATAAACGATGTTGATGAATGTTTACAAATCATGTACACCAATTGACAATGCAAAGTAAGAAATAACTTTCAACTCACTTAAGTCGGGTAGTGAATCCATTGTCTGACCAGCCAAATAGTGACATGATTTCTAATAATATTAATGTGCATTCAAGTTTTGAGGTTCTACTTGCACCTGACCTAAGCATGGGTGTCTTAGTTGCTTGCTTGATTGAGTCTTTTAAGTTGTTATCATCAAGATTGTATTGGTGGTAATTACCCCTAATATCATCATTACTATCAACCATATGATCATTATCATCATCATTGTTTCCATCCTTGAAGAAATCTATTAGAATTTCATTCAATCATCTTCATGCATTTCATTTTCACTATCATCATCATCATTAAGGCTAGGTGGCATGTCATCAATGTATGCTAATCTCATCAACTCTTCAAATTTGTCAGTTAGTAGTGTTCTCTTCAAGCTTGCTCTTTTCACCCTAGTATGGTTTAAAGGATGGTTTGGATCATCCCATCCAAATCTTAATAACCTAGTTTGATCTTGGGTATTAGTAGGTGTATCATCAATATCCTCTAGCTATCAACAAATGCAAGCATTATTTAATGTTAGGAAAGAATTGGATAAATCATAAATATATCAATTTCAAAGAGATATAATCAAATATGTATTAACAAATAAAAATATTAAATGCACACACACACACACACACATATATATAGATAGATATATCTATATCTATATCTATATCTATATCTATATATATATATATAGATATATATATATCGATATATATCAATTGAGTAATGGAACATTATTTTGTAGACTACCTTTCTTATATAATAATTTAAAATAAAACACAATTTTGACAACATAGTTTATAAAACACTAGTCCACACTCACTGATTATTCTTTGATTTTCTTCCCTTAAGAAGATCCTTAAGGAAGTGTTGTTCTTCCCTTTTCTTTCGCACAAGATTGTGTTTTAAGAAGGGATAATTAATAAATCACTCATCGCCAATGGTAAGGTCCATAATATCCTCAACCATTATCAAAATATCAACCTCTCTTTCCATATATCCATATTTATCATTTATTACCTCAACAAATTGACAATTTGGTCTTACAGTACGGTTCCTTCCCTTACTACTATTTATAAATCCCGTAATATTTTTGTGTGTGTATCCACATCCATCTATATATATAAGATGACCTTTATTCATTTCTTTTACACTTTCTAGTTAGAGACAATGTGTATGCATATTCGAATTTAGACCATATGCTAGCATGCTATGCTTATATTCTTCTATCCTTCTCCATTCACCAGTATAATATGACGAACCATAATATGACATTAATCTCCTAGTGGTTTGTTGTGAATTGTTTCTATGTTTATATCCCACATGGACATTTTGGATAATAAAGAGGCCTATATTCGCTCCATGAATATTGAAGGGTTGTATCATGTAGTTGTATCCCCAAAATGGAAACACCTCATACACTCTAGGTAATTGTTGATCACTAGGCCAAGCGTAGTATAGTCGACGATCGAATCTCTCTTTGTAAACTGATCTCACACTCAAGGTAAATTCATCATCTCCATCAAATTCATTCTCATAGGGTATGCAGTCCACCTTCCCCTTGTCTTTAAGCAAATTACGTAACTTTAAATAGGTTCTTGTTCTGTTACTTGTTTTCATCAATTTCTCATCTTGCGAGCTAGTATATGTGCACATATTTTTGTTAGATGTATCGTCAGATAAATGATCATCACCTTCTAGTATGGAAGTCGGTGCTCCAGGAAACTTTAAACCGCAAACTTTATCCTACAAGTTATCGTTAATAAAAAAAATAATTATTTAAATAATATGAAATAGTGTTTAAAAGAACAATAAAATTATTTATATCATATTGGAAAATTCCTTACCACAATTCCTATTAGATTCAAATCAATTTTAGGATGTATACTACCCACTTGAAGCTCATCCTCTATGTAATGCCTTTGTACAATTTCTCGTTTGAACTATTTATTTCCATGACATACAGAACATACACAAACAACAATTTCCTCAAATTACTCATCCCATGTACTATAGTCTAGACCAACCTCTTGTTTAGTGAAATCATATGTTATGTCTTTAGGATCCATTGACATATCCTCTTCCATCCATTATCCTCTATGTGATTTAATAGTTTTAGGTCAATGTCCACGTACATATATTTTTATTTTGCTAGTTGAAGGCTTCGGCTTTGCATTTTATTCAATCTCCATCTAAAATAATCAACAACATGCATTAATTTCTATCAATATTGGACATAAACTATAAATTTTAATAATATTGTGAAAAATTATGGATGTATCACAAAATGCCTTTATATCAATTTTTCCGAAGTTAATTATGATGAACATGTTTCATATTCCATTCTATGCTAGGACTATTTATATACAATATATGTTTTTAAAATGCCCTTAAATAAATATAAATGATGTTGATGAATGTTTACAAATCATGTACACCAATTGACAATGCAAAGTAGGAAATAAATTTCAACTCACTTAAGAAAGGTAGTGAATCCTTTGTCTGACTAGCCAAATAGTGACATGATTTCTAATAATATTAATGTGCATTCAAGTTTTGAGGTTCTACTTGAACCTAACCTGAGCATGGGTGTCATAGTTTCTTGCTTGATTGAGTCTTTTAAGTTGTTATCATCAAGATTATATTGGTGGTAATTACCCCTAATATCATCATTGCTATCAACCATATGATCATTGTCATCATCATTGTTTCCATCCTTGAAGAAATCTATAAGAATTTCATTCAATGCTCTTCATGAATTGCATTTTCACTATCATCATCATCATTAAGGCTAGATGGCATGTCATCAATGTATGCTAATCTCATCAACTCTTCAAATTTCTCAATTAGTAGTGTTCTCTTCAAGCTTGCTCTTTTCACCTTAGTATGGTTTAAAGGATGGTTTGGATCATCCCATCCAAATCTTAATAACTGAGTTTGATCTTGGGTATTAGTAGGTGTATCATCAATATCTTCTAGCTATCAATGAATGCAATCATTATTTAATTTTAGAAAAGAATTGGATAAATCATAAATATATCAATTTCAAAGAGATATAATCAAATATGTATTAACAAATAAAAATATTAAATGGATATATATATATATATATATATATATATATATATATATATATATATATATATATCTCAATTGAATAATGGAACATTATTTTATAGACTACCTTTCTTATATAATAATTTAAAATAAAACACAATTTTGAAAACATAGTTTATAAAACACCAGTCCACACTCACTGATTATTCTTTGATTTTCTTCCCTTAAGAAGATCCTTAAGGAAGTGTTGTTCTTCCCTTTTCTTTCGTGTAGGATTGTGTTTTAAGAAGGGGTAATTAATAAATCACTCATCCCCAATGGTAAGGTCCATAATATCCTCAACCATTATCAATATATCAATCTCTCTTTCCATCTATCCATATATATCATTTATTACCTCAACAAATTGACAATTTGGTCTTATAGTACAGTTCCTTCCCTTACTACTATTTATAAATCGCGTAATATTTTTGTGTGTGTATCCACATCCATCTATATAGATAAGATGACCTTTATTCATTCTTTTACACTTTCCAGTTGGAGACGATGTGTATACATATTCGAATTTAGACCATATGCTAGCATGCTATGCTTATATTCTTTTATCCTTCTCCATTCACCACTATAATATGACGAACCATAATATGGCATTAATCTCCTAGTGGTTTGTTGTGAATTGTTTCTATGTTTAGATGCCACATGGTAATTTTGGATAGTAAAGAGGCCTAGATTCGCTCCATGAATATTGGAGGGTTGTATCATGTAGTTGTATCCCCAAAATTGAAACACCTCATACACTCTAGGTCGTTGTTCATCACTGGGCTAAGCGCTATATAGTTGATGATCGAATGTCTCTTTGTAAATTGATCTCAAATGCAAGGGAAAGTTATCATCTCCATCACATTCATTCTCATAGGCTATGTAGTCCACCTTCCCCTTTCCTTTAAGTAAATTATGCAAATTTAAATAGGTTCTTGTTATGTTACTTGTTTTCATCAATTCCTCATCTTCGGAGCTAGTATACATGCACATATTTTTGTTAGATGTATCGTCAGATAAATGATCATGACCCTCTAGTATAGAATTCAATGCTCCAGGAAACTTGAAACCATGAACTCCATCCTACAAGTTATCATTAAGAAAAAAAATTATTTAAATAATATGAAATAGTGTTTAAAATAACAATACATATTATTTATATCATATTGGAAAATTCCTTACCACAATTCCTATTAGATTCAAATAGATTTTGGGTGACATACTACCCATTGGAAGCTCATAATTTATGTAATTCCTTTGAATATTTTCTTGTTTGAACTATTTATTTCCACGACATACAAAACATCGACAAACAATTTTTTCTCAAATTACTCATCCCATGTACTATAGTCTAGACCAACATCTTGTTTAGTGCAATCATATGTTGTGTCTGTAGGATACATTGACATATCATCTTCCATCCATTTTCTTCTATGTGGTTTAATACTTTTAGGTCCACGTCCACGTACACATATTTTAATTTTTCTAATTGAAGGCTTTGGCTTTGGATTTTCTCCAATCTCCATCTAAAATAATCAACAACATGGATTAATTTCTATCACGATTGGACAATAAACTATAAATTTTAGTAATATTGTGAAAAAATATGGATGTATCACAAAATTCCTTTGTATCAATTTTTCCTATGTTAAGACAAATTTTGAGTAGCTAAGGTCCCACGTCATCCATTGTGCCCTCATTTGACATGACATGATCTGTTCCCATGGTCTCATATGGCTCCTGTAATACACAACATATTCAATAACGTTTAGTACACCAATTATATCATTTCAATGAATATTCTATCCAACATAAAACTTCAATTTAGTTATATATTTGACATATGGACATCATGTTAATTTCGAGATGAAAAATAACAATTTTATGAACCTAGGTATATACATCGAGCCAAAACTTCGATAAAAACTGTATCCAACATCCCTATCCCACATGGCGATCATAATTTTCAAACATTTCCCTTGATCACAGAATCACATTTAATCACCATTCATGTGCATTTTTAACCAATAGGTTTGACTTGAGAGTTCTCCTGAAAAAAAAAATGACTTTCTCTCCTCTATGTTGTGGTATTTGTGAATTCATAAGGACCTTCAACCTTTTGTTGAGGTTGTTTTCTCTTCTTACCTATATTGTATCTAAAGATTCCATTGTTGTATCTTCTTTGACTCACTTTCCTCTCTGAAATTTAGTAAATATATATTGTCCATGTACTATGTCCATGGCCTCCTCTAGATCATGCACTAAACAACAACAAGAATAATTTTTAGTACACCAATCAAATCCAATTATCAACAATAAAAACAATAAGTGTTATTGGTAAGATATATTTTTAATAGAGTATAATTCGTCATTACAACATAAATGTTAATTGAGATTAGCATTTTTCACCATGTAACACAATTTACCACTACTGTGTGTATAAATTTTGTTTCATTCCTCATTTATAACTTACTTTTTGGAACCATTTTAAAGCTAATTAAATTATCGTATAGTGAATGTAGTGGATTATAAAATTAAATTTATTCTACTGTATGTATTAATCTTTGATTTTATTTGAGAATAATGTTATATTCTTGTAGCATTTCTATGTCTTATTTTTTATTAAAACAAATAACTTGATGGCATTAGAATAGGAATTATTTGTGCCTCAATTGGATCATATTATGAGACCTAAGTCGGCATTAAGGTTGACGATTGATGAGTAGAAATTAAAAAGTTCCCATAGGTGAAAACTTAGAAATTAAATACCCACCAATTATTGAACTAAAAAAAACTAGACCCTTTCTTTCTCCTCTAAGAATTTTTCTCCTTGACAATAGGTCTGGACCCAAAAAGAAAATAATAGGCTCTTCCTCTTGATAACTCTCACAAGAATATGAATCTGGGTATGTATCACTCTCACAAATGTAGATTAAAATTTTTGAATGAATATATATGTGTTTTAATTATAAGTTGTGTATGTGATGGCCACTCAGGGATGCCAAGGGCATCATGTGTTTTGGCCTAAATATTTTTTTCATGTTGTGTGTATATGCTAGCCACGTTGAAATTCCAAGGACATCCTATGATATGCATTTTATAATATGAATGATCAATTTATTTTTTCATGAGAGATAAATATTATGTGATGGTTTCGCAAATTCCAAGGGCACTGTGTGTTTTTCTGTAATCAATTTAGGAAAATTATGTGTATGTGATGGCTATATTTCTTACCTCAGTTCGAATTATTGCTCTTCGCATAGTGTGATCTCCTTCCCTGCATGTTTTTTTCCTTGGATCGCCTCCACTGACAATATTTGCTAGCCTAGCCTCAAAATGTTGAGCAAAGGGAAGGGAGAAGACAATGGACAAAATGAGACAAGTCATTGTGAAATTATATATATGTAATTGTTTAAATTTTTTCTTTGATTTATATTATTATTATCTTTTTCCGAAAAAAAATAAAATAAAATATTTTATATATCTAGCAACATGAGATTGACCAAGAGAAAGAGGATTTGGCTTCGATATTGGGGATGGAGGCACTTAACAACCTTGATAGTGTAGACTTGAAAATGTTGGTTAGATACGTAGAAAGAATTCAACTAAAACCACTAAAACATTGCAAGCACATCAACCCTTTCAAAGGGAATCAATTGATTCCCCATCCACTCCTAGATCAAGCAAAAGATCAAGGAAGCAATCATTAAGCATAACCACTAAGAATTTCGAACAATAAATAGAGATTTCCAAATCCCAATCCACTCCTGGACACAAATCTCTTCTTCCATCATGCCATGTTATAAATATTTCATTGGTAGTTATGATAAAAGGGTAGAATACGAAGTGGTTTTAGGTGAAAATCATATATTAGATGTTGGTAATTTTTTTGTGAATAGGTTGAAGGAATCATTTCTTCAATGGTTCAAATATAATCTCCATTTTTCATTCTCAAAGATACTGTTGCACCTACAGAAAGTAGTAATTCACGATATGGAGACTGAATTTGGCGTAGGTTGGTCCGTAAAAATTGTTAAACTACAAATGTACCATAAATACAAGAGATTTATGTGAAATCAAACAAATAAGATAAAAAATATCCCACCCAAGAAATGGCTCAAAAGAAGGCGAGTCGATGTAAGTTTAAAAGTATGGAAAAACTTGTAAAAATGTATGAGAATTTGGATGAACAGAGGAAGTCCAGTGAGGAGAGTACCTAGTTATTTTAACTTTCTCATAACATTGTTTGCAATTTATTAAACATTTTTTTATATTTTATTTGTGCATAGTTAAATTCAATCAACATATGTTTCAATAGAACTCCTCCAAGGCTAGGCTTGTAAAATGAAGTGCCACGCAACACAGTGGCCAAAAAGGTCTACTAGCCTTAATTTTTACTTTTGTAATTATATTTAATATGTGAAATGATATATTTTTTATTTCCTAGAAAATATTAAATGACTTCATGTAAATTAGTTTAACTATTCCATGTGACATGTTTTGGCAGTAGGACAAATATGGTCGTCATCCAACACACTTTGAAAAGGACATGTTACAAAACAAAATGTGGACCGATTTTTCTATTTAGATGGAGAACAAGGTATCAATAGTTGATTTTGAATAAGCTAGTTGGATATTGTTATGTTTATATGTCAATATTCATTTATTGCAACATAGAGTAGAGGCAACAAACCCTTATTTTCCATATTTAGCCAATGCAAAATGTTGTACATTCTAATTGTAAAATTGGTTGGATGATGAATGAAACATAATAGGATAAATGACATCCTCCAAGGGTAATATATTGGTGTAATTTGTCCCACCATATTTATGAAATGTTTCCCACCATACCTTACATTAAATAATTAGGGTCCTTGATTTTTTACCCTTCCAAACCTTCATTTTTCTTCATTTGGGATTCGATTTGGGTAGTAATGTAGACCATGGCCTTATGCAGGCCTTCCAATTGATTGGCTAGGTGTCCCAACTCCTTCCTTATCTCATTTATCTTGTCACTATAACACTCTAGAGGAGGAGTATAGCTATCCATGGAAAGACTACCACCCCACAGGAAAAGAAAACAATAAGAGGATTAGAAGGACAAAGCCTTTTTGAGTATTTGACAAGACCAATCAACTCAATAATCACTTTATAATCCAAATAGAAGTAAAAAGCTAAAATTACAAACCTGTCCACATTTTCAACATGGAAAATAGCTTCATTACCTTCCATAGGTGACCTATAATTTTACGTCTCTCCCCACAGAGATGTTTAATTTTAGGGACCAAATTTGACAACCATATAATTTATTGCATTTTTCAATATTTAGGCAAGCATATTCATCATTAATAATTAACCAATAGAGTAGTAACAATGGTAATATTCTTAGGGCTATGTAATGAACCTCTAATTGACATACCCAAAAAAGAAAAAGATTTATTTGCCCCACTAAACTACAATGTCAAATATATGCATGGTGAAGGGGTATTACAAGTGGTTGGTGTAATGATACTAGTTAAGGTATAACAACCTAATTTAGATTCAATCATTTTTTCTTTTCTTTTTTATTATTAGTCTACTTATACACTATGCATCCTAATGTTTTCTAAACAATTATTTTTTTACTGTTCATACACATAATGCTTTCTCCCTAACCATTCCAGCCATTGCATTCAAGCCACTGGCCACAACCTTGGCCATTAATGGTCTACCTAGGACAAGTTATGCATCTACATGTGGGGGAATTTAATCTGGTGGTAAAAACGATTTTTTTTTGGATGAGTTGGAACTATACGTTCTCCCCCTCTCACCACATGACTCACACCTTTATTGACTACCTACTATACCTATCCCCCTTGCCAACTGTTTGTTTGTCAGTGTTGACCAATAGATTACTACTTGTACATCTTCACCGATGTGAACCTGGTATGAATGGCACAGTTCTTAAGATTTATTATTTCAAGGATTATCAAGGGATGTGATTTATTTTGTTTAGATCCATGGCTCTGATGGTTTGTGTATAACCCTAACCGTCCCTGGTTACCTATGTTTGCACCTGCACTTCATTCTCTGTTTTTTTTGTGTAGTTTAGTTGAGCGGTGGCTCTTGCTTTTCTTTTTCATGCTCGATTCTTAACCTAAGATAATTAGAACCTATCTAAGACTGGCTTTCTTGATGCTACCACCTCAGATCAGTTCAACTCCACTACCTGAGCATAAATCGATGTCCTCTTCGGTGTTGGTGGTTCCATCACACAACTAGTTTTTGAAAGAGCATTTGAGCACAGATGGGGAGACGACGAAGACTAGGTATCTAGATATGCCACTATTCAACTGGATTCAGGTAATTTTTCCAATCCAAAAGTTTCCTCGGGTTTTCCACAATGTCGTTTCTCATTTTCAGGTTCCATGATGTGTCATTTGATTTTTTTTCCCATCCAAATGATTTTTCTATTTACTGGTGTAGGTGTGGCCTAAGGTGTTGCCTGGACCAACATTTTCTTCTGGCCTAGAGGTTTTCTCTTAGCACCTAGGTGAGTTTTCTTTATGGCCCATTTTACATGTTCCTGGATTCTAGTATTTTCTTTTGTTATTTGAACTTGGCTAATGATTTCATATTTCTCTCAAGGAGGGTAGCCAACATGTTGGTTCAACAAGCTACCTCAGATAAAATTCGTTTGCTTAGATTTTGATTCCCTTGTACCCCTATTAACATATTCATTCCAAATTTCACGGTTCTTCTTACCCATAATATTTCTCCATTTAGTAATAGGGTTTTCGGTTGTCATTACGGGTAAGCACACTGTTGGGATTTCATTCGGATGCTCTCGAATGGAACTGGGCACTCTTCCTTTAAAAATTGATTTTCTGTTCCCAGGTTGGTGGTCTCATGGCTTCAAACTTCCCCACTCCCAGGTTTGATACCTACGAATATCATTCTTATCATTTCTTTTCCACTAGAAAAGGCCCCACATAGAAAGGCAGAACTACATACCAGCTTGGGGCCGACGTTTCCCTCCAGGTTGCATCGTTTCATAAGGGATATTTTTGATGGTCCTCAAGCCCTCCATTTGAATGTTTGTGCTTGAGTTTAGTCAACTGACCTCTGATTGGGTCAAAACTTGTAGGCATGCCAACGTACTGTCTGTGTTTGGTTTGTTCCTTTATATGAGTGAACTAAAATATTAAATTGACATTTCATGGAATTGTGACTACCTTCAAATATTTAAAATCTCTATATAATACTTTTTGTTTCCTTCTCCCTTCGTACTTGGCTGGGTCTGGCCTTAGGCTCATGGATTAGCTATAGTGGAATATCATGGTGTTGGTTAAGTTGCAATCTTGACTGGAGTTTCTTCAAATTAACCTGTTATCAGGAGTATTGAACTTTGACTGAATAGGAAATCTCTTGTATAGAAACTGGGAACTGTTAACTTACTTTCCATTTTGTTTGTTTTAATTAAATATGCATGGAACTGTTTCGAGAAATTGGTTAACTATCTATGCATTTCGTAATTGTCATCATGTTAATTATCTAGAGTTCTACAGAGTTTAAGATTTCATGGAACAATAATTTGTATCTTGTTTTGTTATGATTGGCCCTTATGAAATTAAAATAGATCATAGTAACAGTCATTTTTCAATGAATTTGATAGGAGTCACTTGATTCAGTAGGGGGTGCTTAGGCTGGTCATGGAATCTATGGCAGTGACCAGCTAATTATTTTAATTTAATTTTCATTCTAGAGTTGTATTTTATTTATGTGCTGGCTATCAGAACCACATGCGTCCTCTCTTGTTCTTTTATCCTATCCCAACGTGTACCCACCTATAGGCATTACAATACTTTCACAATACTCATGCATTGTTTCTTACGAATTTTACATGCTGTGCATCAACCATTTCTTTTCTATGCCATGAACCTATAACAACAATTATGAGCTTACTGGAAGATACTCAATATGTGAATGAAACCTATTCTTGTTAGTTGTTCTTTACTAATGTATGATGCCACTCATCTACCTTTTATTTACTATGGTTTACATGACCTCATGCACCAAATGTTATGAAACCATCTCACAAAAAGATAGAAAAGAAAGATGTTATATACCTAGTGGGGATAATATGGGGTACCAAGGGAGGTACCCAAGGTAATAATGTAATAATGGGATGGGCCATAGTAATAAATAAGGTGGTTAACCCATATCATGTAAGGGACCACAAGTAGTTAATAATAATGTAATGGGCCCATGGTATTAGTTGATGGTAGGAGGGAACCATGGTAATGACCCATGGTATTGTATGTATGAGGTCTATATAGAGGCTAGAGACTCCACATGAAGGAAGAGTGAAGGATTATTGTATGAACAAGCATATGGCTTGTGGAGTGTTCTCCTTCCTTAAGAAGTGAATGTATGGTGTTGCCCTACCTTAAGGTTTTCATATCAATGAAGAATCATTTCATATTATTTCTGGGTTTATTTGCATTATCTTATATTTTTATATCAGATCTATAGTATTTCCGGGTTAGATCTACAACAAGTGGTATCAGAGCACTTTCTTGGGCACAAAAGTGGAGAATTTTTTTTAATGTTTTGCAGGATTTCGGGGGTGGCGAGTTTACAGATCAGATCTATATGTTTTGGTGCAAGATATGCAAAATTTAATTGCATATCTGTATTTTTTGTGAAAAAATAGCCGATTTCAAAAAGAAAATCGGTTGAATCGGAGTCTGAATGAAGGAGATATCGTTGATCTAAAAATCAGTGGGCTTGCAGACAATTTTTCAGGGCAGCGAGTTTGCGGCACAGATCTGGACGTCCTGGTGCAAGATCTACAAAATCTAATTGTAGATCTGGATTCTATGTGAAAAAATACCCGATTTCAAAAAAACAATCGGTTGAATCGGAGTCCGGATGAGGGAGATATCGCTGATTTAAAATCAGCTCTTTTTGCAGAAATTTTGGTTACGGCGGGAGAGTTGCAGCGCAGATCTGGAATTCTAGTGCCTGGATCAGGATTTCTATCACATGGGCAGATGCAGAATGATTGTTCCATTTCTGAAAACAGGTCATAATAAGGATTCTGAGCAATATTGACGAAACTGTGACAATTTCAAATTTTCGCCAAGTAAGTGAATTTTTCTCAAACCCTCTTCATGGAGAAGCTATATTTTACAGGGAAAGATGATGGTCCTACTATTGAAGAATTCATACAAAGATACAAGTCCACACATGGGACACATTGGAAGATTCCAATGCTGATTAATATGACAGATTAGGCTCAAAAATGGAATCTATCACTTGACTACAAGCAGTTGATCAAACTTTTAGATGTAGAATTTGAAAAAGTCTTTTTGGACAAACGGTCTCGGGCTAGAAAAAAGGAGAATGAGACACATAAGGGGTTAATTGCTATGGGTGTCTCCTTACTGCAGGTTCATAGATTGTTTCAGAAAGAGAAAATCATGGTTTCTATAAATCCTAGTTGCAAGCATAATTTCATCAACGTTAATTTGGCAAAAAAATTGCAAGTTCCAACAAAACACATTGAAAATACACAGGTTGATGATGAGAATGTTGAAGTGTACAAGGATTTGAAGATTTCTATGGATAAATATGTGTTGCATAGTGATTTTTATGCTTCAAATATGGATAACATAGATGTTGTTTTGGGATACCCTTGGATGGAATCAGTGGGTACTATCAATATTAATGTACAGAAGAAATTCTTGAAGCTTTGTTATAAAAAGAAGAAAATTACATTACAGGATATTTCCATTAATAAACATGTCGAGTGTAAGGAGGCTGAAGCAGAAGATGTTCCAGGGTCTGACATATTAGACGATGAGCCAGTGATGATAGACAATCAAACACAAACAGAGGCGGAAGCAGAAAAGGTTACAGGTGCTGATACATCAGAGGAGGGCTCAGTGGTTGAAGTCATATTGGAAAACAAGACAGCACAACAGGCACCACAGTAGGGTGAATTAAAGAAAAAGACACCGTGGGTTAAAACTTCAACATATCATCACCCACATCACCCCACAAGAAAACAACCAACACAATGGCAACCAACTAGCCACAAGGACAACAACCCCCATATGATGGATAGCAAGGAGCCTAGATCCACCTACTACACATCAACACTGAAGAGCTGCAATGGTCAACTTCCATCTCAAGCGAGCGAGGCACCAGCGAGATCGAGGGTTCACCTTTCTCTTGGATGGCTAGATGCACGTGCATGGTACTAGTGGACTACTCTTTTGAGTAGATCTTATTATTTGTGTTCTTCCCATGTTTCGGGGACGAAACATGCTTAGGGGGGTGGAATGTTATATACCTAGGGGGGATAATATGGGGTACCAAGGGAGGTACCCAAGGTAATAATGTAATAATGGGATGGGCCATAGTAATAAATAAGGTGGTTAACCCATATCATGTAAGGGACCGCAAGTAGTTAATAATAATATAATGGGCCCATGGTATTAGTTGATGGTAGGAGGGAACCATGGTAATGACCCATGGTATTGTATGTATGAGGCCTATATAGAGGCTAGAGACTCCACATGAAGGAAGAGTGAAGGATTATTGTATGAATAGGCATATGGCTTGTGGAGTGTTCTCCTTCCTTAAGGAGTGAATGTATGGTGTTGCCCTACCTTAAGGGTTTGATATTAATAAAGAATCATTTCATATTATTTCTGGGTTTATTTGCATTATCTTATATTTTTATATCAGATCTATAGTATTTTTGGGTTAGATCTACAACAAGGAGACTCCACATGAAGGAAGAATGAAGGATTATTGTATGAACAGGCATATGGCTTGTGGAGTGTTCTCCTTCCTTAAGGAGTGAATGTATGGTGTTGCCCTACCTTAAGGGTTTGATATCAATAAAGAATCATTTCATATTATTTCTGGGTTTATTTGCATTATCTTATATTTTTATATCAGATCTATAGTATTTCCGGGTTAGATCTACAACAAAAGATCAACGCCTTAGAAATCAGCATCTTTAAGGGGAAAACCTCCTTTACATTAAACAAATGAACAATTCTTGGATGATACAAATGACAAGACCACCTTTCTATATATAGGAGTCTAAGGGGTCATAACATAATCAGAGCCGACATAACAATAATAATTTAAGGGCACAACAATAACAATAGTGGGCTTCTATGTGGCACAATAATAACAATATGGGGACTACGTGGGCATAACAATATAATAAGGGGGTTGCACTAATAACAATAAGGGGTTACACTAGTAGTATAGGGGCCTAACATGCCTCTCTCCTTCAAAAAGTGTTTTCATCAATGCTTGAGTAGTTTTGGATGCTTCAGTAAAAAATTCTCGTCGTCCCATGTAGAATCGTCAATGGGTAAGTTCTTCCACTTGATAAGCTACTCTAGAATTGATTGATTTAGTAGCTGTCAGGTTCTTGTTTCTATGACTACTTCAGGTTCCAGTATGATTTTTTCTCCCTCGTCAAGTTCCAACAATATTGTTTGAACTGGGATCTTGTCACCTATAACCTTCTTTAATCATGAAACATGTAAAACTGGGGGCACTCAGGAAGATGCAGGAAGCTCCAATTTGTATTCCATAGTACCAATATTTTGCAACACCTTGCAAGGACCATAGTAATTTTGTGATAATTTATTATCCTTCTTATCTTGCTTAAGGGACATTTGTTTGTATGGTTGTATTCGTAAACATACCCAATTACCTACATCAAAACTTATTTCACTATGATGTTGATGTGCCTGTTCTTTCATTCGATTCTGCACTAAAGTGAGGTTATCCTTTAAAGGTTGGAGAACTTGTTGTTGATGCTCGATGTGATATTTCACTACTTGAACATTTTTCTTCTTGATATATCCTTCTATACTGAGAGTTTGAGGAGTGTTAATTCTTTCCAATGCATTCCAAGATATCATTGGATTCATTTCTTGATGCTCGATGTGATCTTTCACTTGAACCTTTTTCTTCTTGATATGTCCTTCTATCTTGAGAGTCTGAGGAGTGGTAATTCTTGCCAATGATTTACAAGATATGGTTGGATTCATTTATTCTTTCTCTAGGGTTGGTTCTTGGTGTATATCCTCTTCTTTTGATGTTTCTTGGTCCTTTTCTTCCTCCTTTTCACAATCTATGTAAAATAATTTCTTCTCAACACACTTATGACCTTTAGTGTATTTCTTATCACAACTGTAACAAAGCCCCTTTTCTCTTTTTTCTTCCAATTGTTGTGGTGTAAACGTTGTAGGTTTTGGAAGACTAGGAGAAAAAACACTTCCATGTTTATAGATGTGAGTGGTAGGATTCCTTGTTTCCATAATTCACTTTTAATTTTTCTTGCCAACCTAAATGCCTTCTCCAATGAATCAGGTTCCCAAAGACAAACCTCATGTTGAAGGTTATCCTTTAAAGTCCCTATGAAGACATCAATCCCTTGCTTCTCTGGAATATCAATTACCCTTATATTCAATTTTTGGAAGTCCTCAATGTGCTCTGCCATTGAACCCTTTTGTTTGAAATTTATCAATTGGCTAAAGAAGGTGTTGCTCTTTGTATCCTCATAATGTGCTATCATTTACTCCATGAAAATTTACCAGGTGACAAGTGGTTTACGAGAAAAAAGCCCTATATACCATACAAATTGATTTGGTTCTAAATACAAAGATGCAATATGTACCTTTTGTAACAGTTTTGTATCATGTAGATCAAAATATTTCTCCATCTATAGTATCCAATTTACCGGACCCTTGCCATCAAATTTCCTCATATCATTTTTTCTTGAGTTTAGGAGCTCGATCTTGAATCTGTTGTATCTCTAAAATTTCAAATCTCCAAGGTCTGAAATTGCAACTTGCTGTAGCCCTCCACATCCTCTTTCCAATGCCACCAGTCTGATCGAAATTGGATTCTCCAAGAAAGAGTTATGCCCAATCTCCCAAGATGACCTGATTATATATTTTTTCAATAGGGAGAACTTATACCAAATACCAGGTGTCACTATTTCCACCTTCAGACCTAAAAACAATACATAGAAAATTACAGTCCATCCTCTTTCTGTAAATTCTTACGAAATTTCAATCTGATGCTCAGAGAGAAAGTTATGACAATTTTCCCCACGTCACCTGTTTGAGATATAATTCAAGATCCTGCAAAAACCCTAACTTCCTTGGATCATATCTCCGAGAATATAGTGATACAAGATTTGAAATTCTGACCCGAGGTTTAGAGAGATTTTGGATCAAATGGGTTTTTTTTAGCATCTGAAACATTGCAAAAAAAAATTATAGCGAAAATTCAACGAAGACCCGTTTGGATCAGCGAAACCAAAGAATCCAAAGCTTTGATACAAAATGTTATGAAACCCTCTCACAAAAAGATAGAAAAGAAAGATCAACACCTTAGAAATCAGCCTCTTCAAGGGGGCAATGTCCTTTACATTACACAAATGAAAAATCCTTTGATGATAGAAACGACAAGACTTCCTTTCTATATATAGGAGTCTAAGGGGTCATAATATAATCAGAGTTGACATAACAATAATAATGTAAGGGCATAACAATAACAATAGTGGGCTTCTATGGTGCACAATAATAATGATATGGGGACTACCTGGGCATAACAATATAATAAGGGGGTTGCACGAATAACAATAAGGGGTTACACTAGTAGTATAGGGACCTAACACCAAACTAAAATATTCTAATGAGATGCATATTTTCTTTTGCAGATAATTTGAAGTATTTCATTCAACCAGTATGCCATGCATTTACTCATCTTTTTATGTTAGTATAAATATTTTTATGAGGTATGCATGATATTAAGAAAATTCAATTGCATATTTATTTCAGTATAACTAGTATCATGCATGCATGAAAACTAAGAACATTCCCTAGCATATTTACCATACAATAACTACTTTCATCAGGAATGCATGATATTAAGAACCTTCACTCACATATTTACTTCATGAGGCATGCATGCAATTAGGAATTAACTCAAATCATAAGCCCCAACCAAATAGCCAGCCTATTGTATGCTACCATCCATATAAAAAGAAGTTCCACAAGTCTTTCAGTGATAAATTCTACAGTATATTCTTAGTATTCAGTATTCAACCTATACATTTAGTAACAAATATATATACACTAACCATCAAAAATTAATTCATGCATTTTCTTCTCTCCATAACTACATAATTATTAATATTATTAAAATTAGCAGTGAGTACAGGATCCTCTGACTAGTACTCCAATGCTGAAAATCTATGGCTTGCAGCACCTATCTACCCAGCCTTTAATCACCTTTGATTCCCCCCGAGCTATGATAACTTTTCAGTCCTTAGTAACCTCTACTTTGCCTTGATAATGTTTATTTAACATTATCTTTCTCACAGATTTTTCCTTGGCATCATCCTACCTTTTTGGAATCTGTATCCCCTTAACCTAGGCTTTTCAGTTATTTTTTTCCTAAAAGCAAAAGCCTACTTTTCTTCTTGCAACACTTTTATCCTTGGTCTTTATCTCCCACCAAGATATAATATATATCCATATATTTTAAATTTAGGAAAATCAATGTGAATCTGATTCTTCTCAGATTCTGGCAAGTCTCATTTACTTTGGTGTCAGCCATCATGATTTCCATAAATAAAAACAACAACTTTATTTATTAATTTAAAAATTTTTTTCCAAACATAATCAATTTGTCTCCATCCTAGTAAAACCACTAGTAATAGTAACCATCAAACAACTAATTGTTTTAATTATAATGGGGTTGTTACATCTTCCCTCGCTTAACACCATCCTCAGTGTTCATTATTCCAATGGAAATAATCTTGGATAGGTTGGCTTCATAACATATTCTTTTTCTAAGGTTGCCTCCTCATGCGTAAAGTTCTGCCACTACACCTTAGCCTGAGTAATGACCCGATTCTGCTATATGGTTTCCCTCCACTCCAAAATGCGAGTGGTTCGGGAAAGAAGTCTCCTTCAAGCTCCACCTGTAAAAGATTCCAATCAATTATATGAAAGTTGTCACACAAATAGTTTTTTAATAATGACACATGAAATACATTATGCACTTTAACATGAGCACGTAAAGGCAACTGGTATGCTACTAGACCTATTCGGTCTAGTACTTCAAATGGGCCACAAAACCGTGGTGCTAGTTTAGAAAAACTACCAGTACGTAGGGTGTTTTTGCAAGGCTTGACCCTTAGATATACATGCTCCCCAATTTGAAACTCTTTAGGAACCCTCTATTTATCTTTATAGCTCTTTTGACAATCCTAATCGATTTTACTATTCTACTGAATTATCTGCATTGTCTCCTCCATTTCAAGAAAGACATCTAGCCCAAGGACCAGTCTGTCTTCTGGTTGACTCCAACTGAGTGGGGTATGGCATTTTCTATGATAAATAGATTCAAAGGGTCTCATTTTAATGGATTCCTGAAAACTATTCTTGTAGGAAAACTCAGCTAGATGTAGAAAGTCTTCCCATTTTGCAGGTCTATCCATTACATACATTCGAAGTAGATCTTCCAAAATCTGATTTTTTTCTCTCAGTTTGACCATCTGTCTACAGATGGTAGGCAATATTGAAGTTCAGTTTAGTACCAAAATTCTCGAATAACGCCTTCTAGAAATTTGAAGTAAATTTTGCATCCCTGTCTGATATTATCATTTTTGGTATGCCATGTAGTCTAAAAATATCTTTCATGAAGATATTTGCAATTTGTGCAGTACCAAAAGTAGATTGCATGAGAATAAAGTGTGTTGCCTTAGTCAATGCATCTACTACTACCATGATGGAATCATGTTGGTACCTGGTCCTTGGCAATCCAGTTATGAAGTCCATGGAAATCACTTCCAATTTCCATTCTGGAATGGGTAATGGATTTAATAGTCTCGCCTGATGTTGATGCTCTACTTTCACCTGCCAACATTGCAGACATTTTACTAAATAATCAACTACCTATTTTTTCATTCTGGGCCAGAAAAACTGTTTTCGAAGAGGAGTTATCATTTTTTGGTATCCTTGGGGGCCAATAAATGGTTTCTTATGTTGCTCATCTAAAATAATTTGTTTTAGTGTAGTCACATGGGGAATGACCCATCTGTTTTGTTAGGTGATCAATCCTTGAGGATTAATACCATACCCGAATTTTTCTCCCCGCTGTGTTTTATTATGTAACTCTTGATATTATGCATCTTGTTGGCCCACCATCCTTACCTATTCCTCAAAATCCATCCTTACACTTGTTCCTATATATGTGATCAAGGCATGAGCATGCCGACTTAAGGCATCAACAATTTTGTTCTCTTTCCCCTTAATATGTTTGATTTTGAATTCAAATTCGCTTAGGAAGGCTAACCATCTAGCCTACCTTGCATTCAAGTCTAGTTGACTGAAAAAATATTTAAGACTGATGTGGTTGGTCACCAAAACGAACTTCTTACCTAGAAGATAATGCCTCCACATTTTTAAGGCATGAATTACGTAGCTAATTCTAAGTCATAAACAACATAATTATGCTCATGTTTCTTCAATTTTCGGGACTCATATGCTACAACAACATCGTCCTACAAAAGTACCCCACCCAAACCCTCTAAACATACATCCGTGCATACCATAAACTCCTTATCTGGATTTGTTATACGTAGGACATGAGCAGTTGTCAGCATTTCCTTCAATTTATTGAATCTTTCTTAGCATTTTTCTGTCCACTCAAACTTCACTCCTTTTTGCTGCAATGAGGTGATGGGGTAGGATAGATTGGAAAATTCCTTCACAAAACTGCAATAGTACTCAACAATCCCCATAAAGGAACAAAATGTAGATATGTCTTTTGGTACTAGCCATTATAGAATAACTATAACTTTCTTTGGGTCGACCACCAACCCCTCTTTAGAGATGACATGTCCTAAGTATTCTATTCTGGGTTTAAAAAACTCACACTTACTACCTCTTGCGTATAGTTTGTGCTCCCTTAATGTTTACAAAACCAAACTTAGGTGTTCTTGATGTTCTTCTTTGTTTTTAGAATACACAAGTATTTCGTCAATGAAGACTAAAACAAATTTATCTAGATACTTGTGAAGTACCATGTTCATAAGACACATGAAGGTTTCAAGTGCAATAGTGAGGCCAAATGGTAGCACCATGAACTCGTAATGCCCATGTCACGTTCTAAAGGTTGTTTTCTGAACATTCTCCTCTTTTATATGCAACTGATGATAGCCTGTTCTCAACTCAATATTTGAGAAGACAATTTCTCCTCTGACTTGATCAAATAAATAATCTATTCTTGGTAGGGTATATCTATATTTAACTGTTAATTTTTTCAGTTTTTGGTAGTTAATACACATTCTGTACGTGCCATCCATTTTTTTTGGAAACAGTACTAGAGCCCCCTATGAAGAAACAATGGATCTGATATATCCCTTATGCAATAGTTCTTGTAACTACATCTTTAGCTCCAATAATTCTGGAGTACTCATATGATGTGGAGCTCTTGACACGGGACCAGCTCCAAGTACTAAATTTATAGTAATGTATATATCTCGAGATGGGGGTAATCCAATAATTTCTTCCGGAAATATCCAAGAACTCCTTAATGATCAGTACAGTGTCCAGAATTTCTTTTTCAGCCAATCTTTCTCTGGTTTCTACCTATGCCAAGTATAGTTGGCAACCTTTCTTGGCACTTCTTTTCAGTTGTAATGTTGAAGTCTACCAGACTCATACCAGTTTTGTTTTTGCTCTAATTATTTTAGGGATTTCGTTCATACTAACACATGCCACTATTTTTTCTAAAAAATTTATAAAAGTGGCTTGCTTTTCTAACCAATCCATACCAATCAACAAATCATATGACTTGAGCAGAAGAAGGTTCAAATCTACCATTGAGGAATACCCATTAAAATCAACCAGACATTGTTTCATGTGTTTGGCCACTTTCTTCTTGGTTCTAGTTGCGAGCTGAACCAACCATGAATTTTTGAACTTTTTTGTTTTCAGATTGCACTTTTCTACAATTTGGTGGCTCATATAACTTAGAGTAGCCCCCAGATCTATCAAAATAGACACAGGTTGGTTTTGGATGTTACCTTCAATCTTCAGCATGGTAGCCTGATGTTTAACTTATTGATTCTCCAAGGCTACATTGATCCTAGGTATATTCCTCACAACATCATTGATGACGGTTGCCTCACAAACTACCTGTATGTTTTTTACGAACCTAGGATTGTGTGGGTAGTCCCTCAGCATATGCAGCTCTTTGCATCCCCAACATCTTAACGGTTCTTTAGCACTACCATTTCTTTGTTTTTCTATTATGTGACTTTCAAGCCAGTATAAGATTGGACCAGTAAGGGTACCTCTCCTTTGACTCCCTTCTTCCTTTGATGATCTCTAACAAAAAATTTCAAATAGAGTGGTTTCTCTTTTTTCATGCCCCCACCGACTCTGATACCTTCTTTTTTCTTCAATAAATTTCCACCTTCATTCCTAATTTTGAATTGCTGATAAGATAACCTAGCCTTCCTAACCACCTCATCCATGGTATTTTGGTTATCAAACTCAATTCTCTTCTTATAGGAGGTTGGAAAACAATTAAAAACCACAGGATTTTGACTTTTTACTCCTTCAAATAGGGCACATATCTCAATAAGTTGGTGAATTTATTTACAAATTCATCCATGGTCAATTGCCCCAGTTTCAGCTCATGAAACTCTTTACCCCAGTCATCGTAATATCATTCGCTCAGATAGTGTGACTTGAATTACTTCTAAAATTCTTCCCATGAAATCTTCTTTTCTTCTAACATTTGAACACTCTTCCACTCCTTCCACCACAGTGTAGCCTTATCTTGTAATTAATAAATTTCCAACCATGCATTTAGGTTAATTTCATATTCATAAAATTGAAAGTACGTACTCATGTTCACCATCCATGATTCCGCATCTTCCTCTTTCTCCCCATCAAACACTAGAGGTTTGATATTCCTAAATTCACCTTGTAACTCTGCTTTTCTTTGTTTCTTATGTACTTTTGGCGACTCGGGATCAGAGTCTCCTCTACTTCTCGACTTGTCAAACTCTGTCTTCTTCAGGCCTTCAGTTTGCACACTATTGTGGCTAGACTTCTCAGTTCAATCTCTGATTATTTTTTCTTGCTCTTCACTGGCTTTCAAAATCCTCTCATTACTTTTACAGAGTTGTGCTAAGTCCAGTTGCAGGGTCTTTACTATATCCACCAACTGGGAGGATAGGGTGGCACTACCTTCTTCCCCCATTTCCACATACAATTCTTCTTCCCTTGCACTAGTTGGTGGAAGTTCTTGCATGTTTGCTCAAAATTTCAAATTCCAACAAAACAACCCAAAGTACATAAGAACAACCATACATCTAGTTTTGTTTTTGCGCAAACAATTCCTAATGTTCATGCACCTATTGAGACTCTAGAGTAGAACTCTGCTCTGATACCATTTGTAACGAACCTCTAATCATACCCCCAAAAAAAAAACTTTCTTGGCCCCACTAAACTACAATGTCAAATATATGCATGGTGAAGTGGTATTACAAGTGGCGAGTGTAATGATACTAGTTAAGATATAACAACATAAGTTAGATTCCATCATTTTTTTTCTTTTTGATTATTAGTCTACCTATACACTACACATCATAATGTTTTCTGAAAAAATCTTTTGTTACTATTCATACCCATCATGGTTTTTCCCCAACCACTCCACCCATCACAATCGAGCCACTAGCCACAACCTTTGTTAAACACACATGGACAACAAAGAATAGGAAAGATAAATCAGTGAGTACATTTTTATTAACATCAGATATACATTTATAGTACAACATATGACTCTTGGGTTTCAGATCCCAAGGTCTCTTGGACTGCTTTTGTCCATTCGACTTCCACACTAACCCACTTAGGATTAGGTGTCCAACATTCCCCCCCTTAATCCGAAGGGTTATGTATGAGTCCAAGAAGAGAGCTGTAATACAAAATGTGCAAAAAATGCATGGCAGCACTAGGCTGAATGTGCTCTATGAAATGTTGGTAAAAAGGGCGGTGGTTTAAGGATGACCACCAACACTGGAACGCTTAGTGCAGTTCCCGGAACTCTTCCAAAACTGGCAAGAAACTGAAGTTTTCTGCTAGAGGAAGTGATCCTATTGTTTCAAAGAGGGAAACCTTCAACCATAAAAGGGAGGTCTCACCCCGCATAAAAGGTAAAACTTCAACCTGAAAAGGGAAGTCTCAACTTGTGATGGTTTAAGGATAACCAACAACTCTGGAATGCTTAATGCAATTCCTTGAACTCTTCCAAAACTGGCAAGAAGCTGGTGTCTTCTGCTAGAGGAAGTGTTCTCAATCTGTGATGGTTTAAGGATGACCAACAACTCTGGAATGCTTAATGCAATTCCTGGAACTCTTCCAAAACTGGCAAGAAGCTGGTGTCTTCTGCTAGAGGAAGTGTTCTCAATCTGTTCACGGGCATCTTTGTCTCTGGCTACAACTCTGAAACTGGTGTGGCAGGTTGTGGCTCAGGCTCACTTAATGTGACTTTGAAGCTTGTAGATGACCATCATTTCCCCCCCTGTCAGATACAAGGTGAGAAGATGGAGAAAACTCAACTGCAAGACTGTTCAATACTTTGGAACAAGTTCTGATATGTGTTTGGAATATCTTCTTGGCTGTTGATGCCCATTTCCAAGAAGCGATCCATCCAAGATGAATCTTTGTTCTTGCAGGACGTTTGTTTTTGAAGCATCTGTTTGAAGAATGAGTGGTTTTATGACAGTGCTTACATGGATGAAGATCAAAACAGTGATCTTTCAAATGGCCAACTCGGTCACAGTGTTGGCATTTCACAATCTGTTGTTGTTGTTGTTGCTGCTGCTGTTGCTGTGGAAGAGGGGCAGAGTCTGGAACAGCTGAAGCTGAACTGTCATGAGGAGCAGGTGAACTGTCATAAATGAATCCAACACTCTGAAACTGAATGGGCTTGGCATAGTCTGGAATATGAAAGGACAAGTCCTTGTCATATCCAAGACCAGTTCTGTGCTTGTTGTGGACAAGCTGTTCCCAAGGTCTGATGATGGGCTTGGGAAGTGCAGACTGAGTTTCTGCATCTGCATGTACCACTGCTGCTTTATGGGGTACTAAATCTGAATGAACTGTAACATTATTGTTTTGCTATTTATGGGAGTTTGTTTCATTGTTCTGAACAGAAACAGGTTCAGAATGATGACTCCACTGCTGTAATTCTTCCTGCTGCAGTTGTGATTCAAGCTGCAAAAACTCTATCTTTTCTTGTGCATATTGCAGACATGTTTGAATGTCTGAAAGAGAGGCTTTGTTAATTTTGACTATGCTGTTAGCAGTGGACATGATTAGAGTTCTCAATAACTCTAATATTCTTTCAAGCTTAGCCATTTTTCTACACCTTAAAAATCCTCCAAATCCCACAAAAAAATGTAAGCTGCTAAATATCTTCAAGTTGCACAAGAGAGCCCTATAGCTTAAAGGGAAAAATCAACCAGAGATATCTTGAAACTGTCAAAATTATACAAATATCACCAGACTTTCAAAGATTCTGTTCTTTAAATTCTGTAGAAATTTCACAGCAAGAATGAGAGGCTCAAAGTCCTTCCAACACAGATAAAATAGATATGTTTCACCCTTAAAATGCTCAGGTATACCATGATACGCTTTGTATGGATGCACAACTAAATGACTTCTTCCTTCTTTGAAATTCGAGCTTCAACTACAGGAATGGATTACATATACCTCTGATATATCAACTCTAATAATAACAGAGATCTGAAGTAGAATATACCAGCAAATGTTAGGAAGAACAGTGGCTGTAGATAAGTGTTATAACATCAAAGAAGCTCCATCATTACAGAGAAAACACCACAGTGATAATATATGCAACGTATTCAGCTCCAAGACAGAGAAATAAATATGGAGTGTCTTCAATATATTCACAGCCGCACATCCAATGAGATGAGGAAGTTTGAGACCCTCTATAGCAGAGGTACATTACCAAACATCACTTCCAATAGTCTATACTCATTAAGATTTCAAGCACAGGTACAGTGATATGCTGCTCAACTGAAACAACCACAGAAAATACAAGTTTGTAGCCTTGGGGCTAGATCATTCTTTATGCCACGAAGAAACAAGTACGCTGCCCAGGAAATGGAAGAATAGATTCCCTCTTCAGCACAGTCCTTGTATCATCATCAAACTCTGAAAATCCTCTGCTAACCACTGGAAAAGAAAGCTCAAAGCAAGCTTTAAAACAGATGCCTCCGGGAGCTCAGTCCTCGCTTCTAGAAGTCTAAAAAACACGCGATACTTCCTGGTGGGTAACCAGAATTTTACGTATAGAGGTGGCCCAGTGGTCAAAATTGTACAGAAAAACAGACTTCCGGGGTGGTGGTGGGTGAAGGGTGGAATAGGATATTGGATTGGATTGCAAAGTGAAAAGCTGATTAAGAAGCAGTTTGCTCAGCGTTGGCGCTGTCAATCTCTAATCTCAAAAATCCACACTCTCCACGATGCTTCGTCTTCTACTTCTCGTTGGTTTTCTCCACCATGCGGCTCAGCTCTTGACTCGGTTTGGTTGAGTATACCACGTGTGAGGAGGCGTGTCTGCATTACTTGTAGGCAACCATCTTCTAATTCAATTGGGTCCCTCCTAAACATATCTCTCTATCCATCCAAATGAACGGATTCTCGCTGTATATATATATATATATATATATATATATATATATATATATATATATATATATATATATATATATATATATATATATATAGATATAATGTATATATTCTCTGCCCAAAGTCCACGCTCTCTACAGCCCTGGTGGCAAATTCCTTTGAGCACTGCACCTAAAATATATCATAGACTCCTCCCTTAACGCACGGAAAAACATCGCGTTAGATCATAAACTGCGTGCTGGTGGAAGATGGAACAATAAACTAAAAAACCATCACATTTAACCACATAATAGGTGAAGGCATCTGCGTGACATTATATGGCTCGATAATGAGAAACCCTTTTTGGTCTTGTTGGCACTACTCCAACAATTGCAAATAACCAGAGAATAACAATCGTCACTGAGCAGAATGTAAAGATATTAAAGGAATCAGCATCAACACTGAATAAGTGGAAAAAGGGTCCCACATATGCTCAGATAGAACTGAACTTCAACTGCTTCAAGCTTTAAACAGCTATGATTTGAGGCGATTCAAATGTTAGGCACATATAAAATTTGAACACATATAAAATTTGAACAATGCATAGACAAACTTGATTCTCGTAACGAGTTTCTTTCTGAAGATTTCGTGGAAAACTTGAAGCGGATGGAAACTCTGTACGGAGCAAAGGACTTCGTTTCAACTTCTCAGCTCAGTTTGCTGTGGCCTGGCGCTTTCTATTTGACTAAAGTAGATTCCATGTACCGGCGTTTCTATTCCCGCAAAGTTATTAGTGCTCTTAATACCGCTGCCTCTACTTTGATGAGTTTAGCCCGACGTCCTCAGTAAACAACCCTCACGAGCCTCAGGAACATCTTGCTGCAACAGAAAGGGCCTATACACATAGTCACCATGATTTACACAGCAATCGACACGTTCTATGTGACGGACGAGCAGATTGCCAATTCCCCCTCGCGGAAAGATGGAATCGACGAACAGACGGAGATGACTCTCCGTTTATTCGGTTGCGAATTGATTCAAGAAAGCAGAATTCTGCTTAGATCGCCACAAGCAGTTATGGCAACAGGCCAGGTTCTTTTTCATCGATTCTATTTCAAAAAATCATTTGCATGCTTTAACGTCAAGCGGGTTGTGGCAAGTTGTGTTTGGCTTGCGGCGAAGCTTGAAGAAAGCCCTTGGAGGATTCTGCAGGTTTTGAATGTGTTTCATCGAATGGAATGCAGGCGAGAGAATTTGCCTCTTGAACCTTTAGAACCTCATTCCAAAAAATATGCAGAGATGAAGATGGACTTGAACCGAACAGAACGCCACCTTTTGAAAGAGATGGGATTCAAGAAAAATATCAAATAGCGCAGGCGTTCAAACCAGGCAGTGCGCAGTCTCAGGACAGAGGCGCTCAGGACAGAGGGAGTCAAGTTTAATGGCTTATTCAAGCACATTCAGTATTGCAGGCGAGCTACAAGAATCCGTTCATGTGGGCAGAGAAATCAACGCACAGGTATAACGGCCTCAGCGTTAGGTAGTGCCACCTTAACCAGAGAGGGCGAGGAAGAAATTATGGCATGGTCTGACTGCTCAGAGAGCGACAGAGGCAGAGGCAGAGTAGCGCTCTGGACAGAGGCGTTAATTATGGATAGAGCCCAATTTGCAGAGAATATGAAACGGTTTTGGAGTCTGAGAGCATTCAAATGAATATGTCAGGGCAACGCTCAGGTTATGATAGCGCTCAGGCGTTTCAATGTCAGGATGACAGCACAACAGAAGCGTAGGTACAAGGACAGTGCTGGACAGCGCCAGGAGCAGCTAACATTTAGCTGAAGAAATATTCGTGAGAAAATATTCCTGAGATGTAGAATTGATGGCAGAAATAAACTGCACAGAAAGGCCATAAAACAAATGGCTCAAATTAATTAGGCAGGGCAGGAATACGCCAGCTCTGATACCATGTTAAACACACATGGACAGCAAAGAATAGGAAAGATAAATCAGTGAGTACATTTTTTATTAACATCAGATATACATTTATAGTACAACATATGACTCTTGGGTTTCAGATCACAAGGTCTCTTGGACTGCTTTTGTCCATTCGACTTCCACACTAACCCACTTAGGATTAGGTGTCCAACAACCTTGGCCATTAATGCTTTACCCAGGACAGGTTACAGGTCTGCATGTGGGGGAATTTAATCTGGTGGAAAACACGATTTTGTTTTAGATGAGTTGGCACTATATGTGCTACCTCTCTCACTGGATGACTCACACCATTATTGACTTCCTCCTATACCTATCCTCCTTTCCAATGAATTTTTTGTCAACACGGGCCAATAGATTACTACTTGTACAACTTCGCCCATGTGAAACTAGTATGAGTGCCATAGTTCTTAAGATTTATTATTTCAAGTATTATCAAGGGCTGAGATTTATTTGGTTTAGATCCACAAGTCTGATGGTTTGGGTCTAACCCTAACCGTCCTTGGCTACCTATGTTCGCACCTGCACTTCATTCTCTGTTTTTTTGTGTAGCTTGATAGAGCGGTGGCTCTTACTTTTCTTTACCCTACTCGATTCTTAACCTAAACTAATTATAACCTATCTGAGACTGGTTTTCTTGATGCTACCACCTGAGCTCAGTTCAGCTCCGCTACCTGAGCATAAACCGACATAATCCTCAGTGTTGGCGATTCCATCACACAACTAGTTTACGAAAGAGGATTTGAGCATAGATGGGGAGACGATGAAGACTAGCTATCCGGGTATGCCACCATTTAACCAGATTCAAGTAATTTTTCTAATCCTAATGTTTCCTTCAGTTTTCCATAACGTTGTTGCTCATTTTCAAGTTCCATGATGTGTCATTTGATTTTTTTCCCATTCTAATGATTTCCTATTTACTGGTGTAGGTGTGGTTGTTAGGTCCCTATACTACTAGTGTAACCGCTTATTGTTATTAATACAACCCCATTATTATATTGTTGTGCCCATGTAGTCCCCATATTGTTATTATTGTGCCCAATAGAAGCCCACTATTGTTATTATTGTGCCCTTACATTATTATTGTTATGTCGGCTCTGATTATATTATGACCCCTTAGAATCCTATATATAGAAAGGAGGTCTTGTCATTTGTATCATCCAAGAATTGTTCATTTGTGTAATGTAAAGGAGGTTGCCCCCTTGAAGAGGCTTATTTCTAAGGCGTTGATCTATCTTTTTTATCTTTTTGTGAGCTGGTTTCATAACATTTGGTATCAGAGCTTTGGATTCTAGGGTTTTGCTGCTCCAAACAGGTCATCGTGGAATTTTAACCATAACTTTTTTCTGCGACGTTTCAGAAGCTAGAAAAAAACCATTTGAGACGAAAGCGCGTTGAACCTCGGGTCCAAATTTTATATATTTTCTCACTATATTTGTGGAGATATGATCTGAGGAAATTAGGATTTTTGCAAGATCTAGAATTTCATCTAAAACAGCTCATCATGGAATTTTCGCTATAACATTTTCACTACAAAGTTTCAGAAGCGAAAAAAAAACCCATTTGAGAAGAAAAATGTTGAAGAAGAGAAAGATCACATCGAGCATCAAGAAATGAATCCGACCATATCTTGTAATGCATTGGAAGAAATTACCACTCCTCAAACTCTCAAGATAGAAGGACATATCATGAAGAAAAAGGTTCAAGCAGTGAAAGATCCCATCTAGCATCAACAACAAGTTCTCCAACTTTTAAATGATAACGCCACTTTGGTGCAGAATCGAATGAAACAACAGGTAGATCAACACCACAATGAAAGAAGTTTTGATGTAGGCAATTGGGTATTTTTATGACTACATCTCAAGCAAGCTATTTATGAGAAGGAAATGTTGGCAAAACTACATGTACTTAAGAAATGGTAACCTTACCTAATGGCGAAGCAGGGTGGGAACTCATTCAAAAGTTACCAAAGATCCCAGTTCCAACAATATTGCAAGAACTTGACAAGGAAAAATCATATTGGAACCTAAAGCATTCACAAAACCGAGAAGTCGACAACTACGAAATCGATCAATTTCGGAGCATCTCATGAAGTGGAAGAACTTACCCACTGAAGATTCCACATGGAAGGATGAGAATTTTATATAGAAGCATCAAGAACTCCTCTAGCATTGAGGACAACACTTTTTGAAGGAGAGGGGCATGTTAGGTCCCTATACTACTAGTGTAACCCCTTACTGTTATTAGTACAACCCCCTTATTATATTGTTGTGCCCATGTAGTCCACATATTGTTATTATTGTGCCCCATAGAAGCCCATTATTGTTATTATTGTGCCCTTAAATTATTATTGTTATGTCAGCTCTGATTATATTATGACCCATTAGACTCCTGTATATAGAAAGGAGGTCTTGCCATTTGTATCATCCAAGAATTGTTCATTTGTGTAATGTAAAGGAGGTTGTCCCCTCGAATAGGCTTATTTCTAAGGTGTTGATATATCTTTTCTATTTTTTTGTGAGCTCGTTTCATAACAGTGGCCCAAGGCGTTGCCTGGACCAGTGTGGTCTTCTGGTCTAGAGGTTTTCTCTGAGCACTGAGGTAAGTTTTCTTTATGGCCCATTTTACATGTTCCTGGATTCTAGCATTTTTTCTTTTTGTTATTCGAACTTGGTTAACAATTTCATATTTCTCTCTAGGAGGGTAACCAACGTATTAGTTCAGCAAGCTACCTCAGGTAAAAGTTGTTTGCTTAGATCTTGATTCCCCTATACCCCTATTAACATATTCATTCCAAATTTCAGGGTTCTTCTTACCCATAATATTTCTCCATTAAGTAATAGGGTTTTTTGTTGTCATTACAGGTAAGCACATTGTTAGGATTTCATTCGGATGCTCTCGGAGGGGAGTGGGTGCTCTTCCTTTAATAGTTGCTTTTTGTTCCTAGGTTGGCGGTCTCATCACTTTGAACTTTCCCACTCCTTGGGTTTTCTACTTGTGAATATCATTCTTCTCATTTCTTTTCCACTGGAAAAGGACCCACATTGAAAGGCACAACTACACACCAGCCTGGTGTGATGTTTCCCTCCAGGCTGCATCGTTTCATAAGGGATATCTATGATGGCCCTCGAACCTTTCATTTGAATGTTTGTGCTTCAGTATAGTCAACTAACCTCTACTTGGTTGACAATCTTGAGGAATTGCAACGTACTGTCTCTATTTGGTTTTTTCATTTGTATGAGTGAACTAAAATATTAATTGAAATTTCATGGAATTGTGATTACCTTCGAATATTTGAAATCTTTGTATAATACATTTTGTTTCCTTTGGCCTTCTTACTTGGCTAGATCTTACCTTAGGCTCATGGATTAGCTATAGTGGAATATCATGCTATTGGTTAAGTTGCAATATTCACTAGGGTGTCTTCAAATTAACATGTTATCAAGAGTATTGAACTATGACTGAATAGGAAATCTCTTGTACAGAAACTGGAAACTGGAAACCATTAACTTACTTTCCTTTTTGTTTGTTTTAGTTAAATATGCATTGAATTGTTTCAAGAAATTGGTTAACTATCTATGCCTTCAGTGATTGTCAGCATGTTAATTCTCTGGAGTTCTACACAGTCTAAGGTTTCCTGGAAAGATAATTTGTATCTTGTTTTGTTATTATTGGGCCTTATGAAATGAAAATAGATCATAATAAAAGTCATTTTTCAATGATTCGGTTAGGAGTCACTTGATTCAGTAGGGGCTGCTTAGGCTGGTGTTTTGGGAAGTTTTAGTGTCTGTGGATAGATGCTTAAACCCCTAGACTAGTCGCTAAGTCTAGAACAACAGTTTAAAGAGTTCTCTACTTTTCCTATGATCAATAGATTAAATAAGAGGCAAAGAAGCCTACTCGTAGCCTTCGCTTGCTCCTTATCTCCCTTGGCCAATTCTGTCACTCCTCTTTGTACTTAATTCGATTGGAGAGTACCTGCACATAGACAAAAGACAACAACCAATCAAAGCATATGATAATGATCTATTGATTAAACATAGCATGGAATCAAGTACATGATACACATATGAAAGCATAAATGAATGACACAAGCATATGGAAAAAGCTTTGAACACTTTATTAGTAAAAGGAAGAGTTACAACCCATTGCTCGATTCAGCATCACTCCTCTATTTCAACCCCATCCTCTCCTCATAACAAGCAAGACATTTTGACATCATTACAATACATGGAATCAACTCAAATCTCATACTAACAACATCTCCCTATAATTCAATAATTTCCAGCCCCTGATCACTTAGATGAGTGGTATTTTTATAGGTGAATGAAGGAAATTATGCCATAAATGGTGATCATGAATGCCCTCCCGAACATAGAATTTAGTTCCATGGAGGAAGGGATAAGGGATTGATGTTCCTTAACTCCCTTCCTCATCCAAATACGAGCTCAAAGGAGTAGATAGGTTTGAGAAACTTCTAGAGGCATCCAATGGAATCTTTCAAACCCCAATGGAAATTCACTCAAATTCACCTAGCGCAAGCCAAAGAGGGACCAAGTGTGCTGCATAACACCCTATCAGTGTATGGTTTGCATTGCAGCGCACCCTAATGAAGGCCTACCTACGCTGATCTTCTTAGAGGCAGTTTCTGGATGATTTTGGTCATGAAACTTCTTGGGAAGCTAGGCATTCTGATGGTTTACTTCTTTAGGGCATGTAACAACTGAATTAGGGTTTGATGGGCCCTTATAATATTGATCAGTAGGTTGGGGTTGATTTTCCCAAATGGATCTGTAACAGTTGTCCCCTAAAGCATGAAGTCATGAATATGTATGTTGAGTGAAATGCTTTATCATGTGGAGAGGAGGTTTCGAAGTGGAAGGTGCCCTGCATCAATTACAATATATATATATATATATATATATATATATATATATATATATATATATATATATATATATATATATATATATATATATATATATAGATATATAGATATAGATATATATATATCATGATAATTTGATTTTTCTCATGAACTTGCTGAGGAAATGCATACCCATGCTCAGTTTATAAACTTTCATTACATGTACAAATATAGTCATCTACAAATATAGACCCATGAATGGATGACCATGAATGCAAGGCCATTGTACATTTGATTTAGTACTCCTGAAAATATCGCAGCCTGAATAGATGAAACTAGATTCAAGGTCTTCAATCTTGTTCAATCTTTTGCTCAAGTACAAGTCTAATCATGTGAATAGATGTTCTGAAGTCGAACATGGAAAGACATCGTCTGGTTACCAGCCAATGATGTAAGCCATTAACAAACACGAGAGGAATCACCGATAATGATAATGACCCTCAAGGTACTACAGTATATTTCGCATGGTGTGAATAAATGATTTGATGTCGAACACCATACAAAGTCTTTCGGTCGAAGGTCAGTTGTGTCAACCTATCGCCAAAAGTAAGAAACTTGCCATTGATGTATGCAAGCCTCAAGGTACTGAGGGGGTGTTCCTAAGTCAACTTCTTGGATAATGTGCTGATGTCGACAAGAAGCGACCCGTCGCAGGAGGGCCTTGATGTATCCCACGTCAACAACACAAAATGAGGTAAATGATTTTTGAGATGAAAAATCGACTGACGACACAAGGTTCAGGAATGGCAGTCATGAAAATTAAGGTTTATGGTATTGCAAAGGATGAAGTTTGAACTGAATGTCTTCTCTTGAACATGTCGGTGACACTAAGATGAATTGGTAGCATTGACCCAAAACAAAGTAATGGATGGTATGATAGACCAACGGTGTGATAACCATCAAGCTGAATGACCCAACCCACATAGTCACGATGATGAGGTGAAAGTGTCATGTTCAAGAGCGACTTTCTACCATAAAGTGTTTTCCCCTTTTTCCAATTTTCCCCAGTCATTGCTGACCAGTACCTCTTTATTTTTATCAAGCTTGAGGAGGATAACATATGCTTGTTGTATAATTTCACCCTTCGGGTGAATCCATCGCTATTTGATGCTTTAACGAGTCTAGCGAAGGTGAAACTCGGTCTTGTCTAGATGGACAAGTTTGTCGCTATTTGATGTTTTTAACGAGTTTAACGACAAATATAACTCGGTCCTTTTCATGTTTAGGGAGTTTGAAAACGGACGAAAAGGAAACTCCACAAGTTCTTTTTCGTAAGTTAATCTCCCAAGTCTAAAAAAGTGTAAAATAATACAAGAGAGACATCATTTCCAATCCGTTAACGAGCTGGAAAGGACAAGCGCCCTGTAATCTTTTCATGTTTAGAGAGTCTGAAAAGAGCTTAAAGAGGACTCCATTTTGAGGAACGAGTGGTGTCTAGGATAGCAACTGGTTCCGGTGATGTTGGAACTTCTCAAAACATGTTGATTTATGTGAAGAGGCTGGCTAATAAGACCACTCATTGCAACTGTTCCTCAAAAAAGGTAAAACAACCAAGTGAAAGTGTATGATCTGCCAAAGAGATGGTGGTGATGGAATGAAACAACCAAGGCTCAAAAGGCTAATAGAATGGAAATCACAAGGGTTAAAATGGAAATGGGTTCATTTTTACACAAGCTTGAACCATAGGGAACTATGCTTGGATTCAGTTTCATGTTTATACAAGCTTGAAATGAAAAACTATGCTTGAATTCAGTTTCATGTTTACACAAGCTTGAAATGAAAAAACTATGCTTGAGATTGGTTTACTTGCCCCTAGCATGATGAAAGGGAGAGTCTCTTGTAACCATATGGAAGTCACTGCAGTGAAGTAGGACAATTATCCAACTCCTTTTTGGCTTCATCCAGATAGGGAAAATGGTAAATGGAGTGATTCCCTTCACATAACCTACATGAAACTTAACTTTACCATTAGGTGCATGAGGAATATGCTTCATTGCATTCACCTAAGTAGACTACTTGCGGCTATCAAGTGGATGGAATGAAGGTTCATATACGAGATCAAGTGAAAGACTCGTCTGGGTTTTTATGAGATCTAATCAAAGACTCGACTTGGAACTTTGCTCCAGGGATCCTTGTTTCATTTTTTAATGAGCTTGACATAAGACAAGGAAATCCGCTCATGATTCCTTGTTTCATTTTTTAACGAGCTTGACACAAGACAAGGAACAATGCTCATAGGAGTTGTTTCATTTTTTAACGAGGTTGACACAAGACAAGGAACTATCCTCATACCTTTTGTTTCATTTTCTAACGAGGTTGACATAAGGCTAGGAACTATCCTCATAGGAGTTGTTTCATTTTTTAATGAGGTTGACACAGTAAAAAAACTATCCTCATACTCCTTGTTTCATTTTTTAACGAGGTTGACACAAGACCAAGAACTATCCTCGTATTCAATCACAACTCATAAGAGGTCATGAAGGAGAGATCTGGTTCCAATGCCCCCAGTACATGATGTACAACATCATTGAATTGATCGTCAGTTGATGTAGGTATGGAACAGTTTGCCACATAATTAACCCATGGCAGGGATGATACCATTGGTACAAAAGGACCATTTAGGGAATATGGTTGACTAGGAGCTATATTTGGACCAGGAAATGAAAGCTGGTCAACAGTGACAATTCTGCCTTCATGCTGGAAACAAATCACTCGAAAGAGCATTGAAACAATAGCTCCCATGCCATAAACATAGTTGCACCCAAGAAGTAAATTGTAATCTAAAGGGCCTGGGACTACCCTCACATTTAGATAAATGATTTTCCTCCCAAAGTAATAGGTAATTGATGGAGGATCCCTAATGGTTGACTGCTTCCTTTGTTAAAACCCAATAGATTCTGAGTAATAGGCACATGCAGTGGTGAACCAAGCGTTTGCCAAGTAGTTGAGGAAAGGATGCTCACTGATGCACCTTCATCTATAATAGTGCCAGATACAATCATATTACAAGCTTGTACTATGATCTAGAAAGGCACATAAGAAGGAAGATAGAATCCAGCCAGTCAATTCCAATCAAAGGAAGTGACCAGACTACTTGGAGGGGTACTATAGAAACTAGAGAATTAACCCCTTGAGTTATGAGAACGGGAGGATTTTCCTCTTGTCATAATGGAACAAGAGGTTTGCCTCCAAGCTCATTGGAATCTGAATAAAAAAAACTTGAGTGGTATCATATTCACTCTCTTCGGGAAAGGTACAATTAGTTGAAGGTGAAATCAGGTCAACTGTTACCTCGACCTGTTGATTTGGGTCAGGTATAGACTCATAGGATTCACTTTCAGAGAGAGTGATTCCAACCAATAGTTGATTTTGGTTAGTCAATTCATCAACTAGTGAAGGATTTAGGGAGAGTTTCCTGTAACCAAATGGAAGTCGCTGCGGTGAGGCAGTACGGTTATCCAACACTTTTTTGGCTTCATCCAGATAGGGAAAAAGGTGAATGGGGTGATTCCCTTCACATAACCTATAGGGAAACTTAACTCTACCCTTCTTTCCATGAACTTTATTACCACTAGTTGATGGTGTGTCACCAACATGATCTCCAAAGGTTGATGACACAGGATGATGTGAATGAGAAGACCATTCTTCTAAGATCCGAGGAATATCAGGACAATTTCGAAGAAGATGGTCTCCCACAAAAATTTTGCATCGATATCAAACTTTGTGAGGCTTGATGGATGATTTCTCATCAGATGTTGCATTCAAAGCAATGGTTGCTTGGTTGCCCCTTTGCTGAATTTGCTTCTTCTTCTTCTTCTTATTCCCTTTCTTCTTCTTCCTAGCCACCTGGTTACTAGTACCAATACTTTCACCAGGCGAAGAGGAAGAAGGGGCGGAAGAAACAAATGAGGAAGAAGGCAAAGGGTCAACTTTAGGATCAACTAGAGGTTGATTTTGTCCAGTTGGAGGTGTACTCGATTGTGGAGAAATCACAACATTTTGAACTGAGGTGGTTGAAAACAACCATACTGGCAAGCCAATGGTAAATCCTGAAAGGGACAATGTAGCCATATAAGGAGCACCAATATTTCCGAAAGGAGGAAAAGGACTAGGATTCCCCTCAAATTGAATTTCTTGATTGGTGGACTCCAGATTTGTCGCCATATGTTTCAACATAAGATCAACTAAGGAGTGAGCATGGAGGATGTTATCCGCGGTCAATTATTTTTATTTTAATCAAAGTAACATAACAAAACAAAAGAGGGATAATCTAGGCAAAAGGTTTACCAAGCAACTATGAATTGCAGAATACCTCCTGGCGAACCAAGAAGTACGGGCAGGCAATCTCCCCGAATGTTGTGTTCGGTGTATCATAGTGTACAAGGTAGCCGACTCGGTTACCTAAGGATGGATAGAAACCTAGTGTTGTCCTCCCATATATACCTGAAAGTACGTGGAGGCCCAATCCATATAAGCATTGTCTAATTCAAAACCACGTAGTGAGAGCATTCCCATATACTTTACGTACTGTAAAACTGCCCTATATACCCGAAGATACGTGGATGAGCTATGATATACTGACGTACGTGGAATGAGGTATCACACTCGAGATGTATTGCAGACAAGTTAGTGACAACTACTTTATTTTACGACGCTGGAACATGTCTCTAGCCTAGACCTCTAAATGTTTTTCATTAGGTGACAATGCTCCATTAGGTAAATTCAGACAAATTTTAAGTTGATCTTCTTTAGAATCTTCCTTTCAAGGTTCACCACGTGATGTATGTTTGCAATTCCTAAAATGCAACTAATATGATAAGCACTCTTTCCATTCAATTTAACAATGAAAATCCTTAGCTAGTAGGGATAGAGCAATCAGGGCTTTGACAAAGAGCAAAGAGCACAACTAATGCAATTTCCCTAGCTATTCATTATCAACACACACAAACTTTTTCGATGCAACATGCATGTATTTCTTTTGAATTTCCCTTAATGTGAATGAACAAAAAGGAAATATGCACAATCGATCAAAAATCTCTTTTCATAAAAATGACGATTTTGCGACAATTTCTCTTCAAGGAAAGGAAGACTTGACGACACTTTCAACGAATAGACTAATCATTTGCACACATTAATCAATCGATCTTTCATGAATGAAGATTTGACGACAATTCAATTTTCGAAGGAAAATACGATTTTACGACACTTTCTTTCGCTAAAGATCAATCGACTAAAAGCTAACTTTCGACTATAGATTGAAAATGACAAAGTAAATACATAAGAAACATTTATCAATCCTAGTCTAAGTAGGGCCAGATAAGGAGATGAAACACATTTTTAGAGACAAGACATCATTGACATTCAGTAAAACATTCAAACAAGAGAAAATTGGCTCAAAAACTTCAGCTCCTAGATGGGAAACTGACCCTTAAGGGATTAGTGCAGGCAGCAGTGAGAGACAGTGTGCTGAAGTGCACTGGGTCTATGCAGGAAGTGCATTGCAGTGCACTGTGTCCTTCATTGGGCTGCACTGGTGACAGTAAGAAATTTTGAAGACAATTTGGCACAGTTTTGGCTCAATTTTCAATGAAAGAAGACTGAAATTCAATGAACGACCACAAGTACAGTATGTAGAAATGTCTTAAGAGGCTGATAAGCTACTAGGATGGATGATTGCTCCCCAGTGGAGTTGCCAATTTGTTTTGGGAAGTTTTAGTGTCTACGGATAAACACTTAAACCCCTAGACTAGTAGCTAAGTCTAGAACAACAGTTTAAAGAGTTCTCTACTTTTCCTATGATCAATAGATTAAATAAGAGGCAAAGAAGCCTACCTGTAGCCTTCGCTTGCTCCTTATCTCCCTTGACCGATTTTGTCACTCCTCTCTATACTTAATCTGCTTGAAGAGTACCTGCACACAGACAGAAGACAACAACCAATCAAAGCATATGATAATGATCTATTGATTAAACATAGCATGGAATCAAGTACATGATACACATATGAAAGCATAAATGAATAACACAAGCATATGGAAAAAGCTTTGAACACTTTATTAGTAAAAGGAAGAGTTACAACCCATTGCTCGATTCAGCATCACTCCTCTAGTTCAACCCCATCCTCTTGTCATAACAAGCAAGACATTTTGACATCATTACAATACTTGGAATCAACTCAAATCTCATACTAACAACATCTCCCTATAATTCAATAATTTCCAGCCCTTGATCACTTAGATGAGTGGTATTTTTATAGGTGAATGAAGGAAGTTATGCCATAAATGGTGATCATGAATGCCCTCCCAAACTTAGAATTTAGTTTCATGGAGGAAGGGACAAGTGATTGATGTTCCTTAACTCCCTTCCTCATCCAAATACGAGCTCAAAGGAGTAGATAGATTTGAGAAACTTCTAGAGGCATCCGATGGATAAGGAATCTTTCAAACACCAATGGAAATTTGCTCAAATTCACCTAGTGCAGGCCAAAGAGGGACCAAGTGCACTGCATAGCACCCTATCAATGTATGGTTTGCATTGCAGCGCACCCTAATGAAGGCCTACCTGTGCTGATCTTCTTATAGGCAGTTTCTGGATGATTTTGGTCATGAAACTTCTTGGGAAGCGAGGCATTCTGATGGTTGAATTCTTTAGGGCATGTAACAACTGAATTAGGGTTTGATGGGCCCTAATAATACTGATCTATGGGTTGGGGTTGATGTGCCCAAATGGATCTGTAATAGCTGGTCATGAAATCTATGACAATGACTAGCTAATTCTTTTAATTTAATTTTCATTCTACTGTTGTATTTTATTTATGTGCTAGATTCTGAAACCGCATGCATCCTCTCTTGTTCTTTTCTCCTATCCCAGCATGTACCTGCATGTAGGCATTACAGTACTTTCACCATCTTCATGCACTATTTCTTACTAGTTTTACATACTATGAATCAACCATTTATTTTCTACACCATGAACCTATAACATCACTTATTAGCTTACTGGAAGATACTCAATATGTGCATGCAGTCTATGCTTGTTGGTTGTTATCTACGGATGTATGATGCCACTCATATACCTTTTATTTACTGTAGTTCACACCACCTCATGCACCAAACTAAAATATTCTAATGAGATGCATATTTTCTTTCTACAGATAATTTTAAATATTTCATTCAACCAGTATGCCATGCATTTACTCATCCATTTACTTCAGTATAAGTATCTGTATCAGGCATGCATGAAATTAGGAATTAACTCAAATCATAATCCCCAACCAAATAGCCAGCCTACTATACGCTACCATCCATATATGAAGAAGTTCCACAATTATTTCAGGAACAGATTCTACAGTATATTCGTAGCATTCAGTATTCAACCTGTACATTCAGTAACTAATATATACACCAACCATCACAAATTAATTCACGCATTTGCTTCTCGCCATAGCTATATAATTATTAATACTATTAAAATTAGCAGTGAGTACAAGATCCTCTAACCAGTACTCCAAAGCTAAAAATCTATGGCTTGCAACACTGATATATCAAACCTTGAATCACCTATGATTCCCCCTGAGCTATGATAACTTGCCAGGCCTCAATAACCTCTACTGAGCCTTGATAATGTTTATTTAACATTATATTGCTCATAGATTGTTTCTTGGCAGTGTCTTGCCTTTTGGGAATCTATATCCCCTTAGCCTAGGCTTTTCAATATTTTTTTCCTAAAAGCAAAAGCATGCTTTTCTCCTTGCATCACTTTTATCCTCGGTGTTTATTTCCCACCAAGATATAATATATATTTCCATATATTTTTTAAATTTAGGAAAATCAATGTGAATCTAATTCTTCTCAGATTCTAGCAAGTCTCATTTTCTCTGGTGTCAATTAGCATGATTTCTAGAAATAAAAACAACAACTTTATTTATTAATTTAACAATTATTCTTTCAAGCATAATCAATTTGTCTCCATCCCAGGAAAACCACTAGTAATAGTAACCATCAAACAACTAATTTTTTAATTACAACGGGGTTGTTATAGGCTAAAAGTCTCTATTGTGGATCACTTCATTTTAAAATATTTAAAACATTGCATTCACCCCATATCATCATAAGAAATTATGTAGAGAGAAAATTAGCAATAATAATGCAGCAAAAAATTCATAGGCTTGTCATGATATCTGTCATAGGTTTGCCAGGATATCTATATCATAGGGCTCAAGATATCTACTTCATATCTTTGTTATAATATTTTCTCATGTCACAAATAAGAAGCCCCCAAGAGGTCATTGGCATACCCAAGAATTGATGCCCGTTAGTGCACTATTACACCACAAGATTGATGCCCATTAGGGCATTGTTACACCAAAAGGCCGAGGTACAATTTCATAGCCCCATAGGATGGAATGGTCATATCACTACCAATGAATTACAGGTAATCTAGTGCATTTATTTGAGACACACAAACCTTTCCTTTTATCATATGAAATCCACGCAATTTGGAGTATTCTTGAACAACCTAAATATATATGTGAAAAATAAAAAATATTTAATTGTATTAATGTTACTTATGATTAAAGTAATACTCTCAAAGTTGAATCATTCAATTTTTCCTTGAAATAAAGGTTGGGCATTGAAATTTCCTTGCTTCATTAAAATGCGTTCTCAGGCTTATTGGCCAATCTAATTGATTCAAGTTGTATACTATATAATTAGTAATTTTACACATTAATTTGCTTCTACTAAGTTTATGTTGTTCACAAACCATTGATACTTTTGGGGGGGCACTGTGAACTGTAATTACTGCAACACTTTCATTTACATTAACTTCAACCTTCACTGTTGAAAAATGGAAACAAGAAATTGCTAAAAATAGAAGTGCTAAAAATAGCACTGCTAAAAATAGCAGTTTGGGTACCAATGCTGGATTGGGCAACAGGGAATAAAAAATGGAAGTGCTAAAAATAGAAGTTCTATTTTTAGCAGTTTAGTGTGGATTCCTATTTTAGTCAGTCCCTGGACTAGAAATAGGAAGTAAAATTTGAATTTGATATTAACAACAGTTTGTAAATTGATTAATTAATTTAGTTTGAGTTAATTAGTTAAGGAAAAACAAACTTGAAGTCTATGTAAGGACATGCAATAGTTTATCTGTTAATTGAGAAATTTATCCATCAGTTAAAGAGATAAGGATGAGTTGTAATTAGTTGGCTCAGTTAACTGAGTCAAGTCCAGTTAGATTAATTTAACAGGTAGTTAAATTAATGAGAGTTCAATTAGTTAATGTTTGCATGCATGTAACTACTATATTTCAGATAACTGAGTATTCACTCATGGATAACTCATGCATGTCAGTTCAGAGAGAGACCCAGTTGAGATCAAAGAAGGGACAGTGTACTATTAGTTGGATGAATATTTTTCCTATAAAGGAAGCTCATCCATGAGAAGGAATTATCTCCTTCAGGATTGCGTAGTTGGATCAGAGGTTAGTGAGTGTGTGAAGAGGAAAAATCACACAAGTGGCTGCATTTGACCCAAATCAGAATTGCGCAAAGAAATAGGAGGCTTGGAGGGCAAACCAGAGGTTAGATAGAGGGTTTTGACTGTCTATGAGCAGCAAAGGTATTGCAGAGAGAGCAGGATAGCTTTTGAGCTGATTCTTTTTGTAATACTGGTTATATTCCCACTTGTGTGATAATATAGAGATGGGGTTTTAGGCTGGTGCTTTCCTCTGGTTATATCTTCTGTGTTATGTGTGTTTGATTTCTCCATATCGGTTATATGTGTTCTTATTGATGTTTCTCATGTTCGATTAAGCTTCCGCTAAATTGGTTGTAGAAGTAGATCAAGTATTTTTCTTTAGTATATTGCATTATCAAGTGATCTACAGGTGGAAATTTCTACATGGTATCGGAGTGAGGTTTTGTAGAAAAATTTCTACATGGTATTGGAGCAAAGGTGATCAAAGCAGAGAACAATATACTAGAGAAGATCTCAAAGTTTTGAGTTTTAGGCCGCGAGTTTTCAAAGCAGATGTGAAATTTTTTGTGCAAAATTTTCAGAAAGAAATAGAATATCTGGATTCCTTGTGGAAAAATACCCAAATTCAAAAAAAAAAATGGCTGAATCGGAGTTTGGATGAGGGAGATATCACTGATTTAAAATCAGCTCTTTTCCCAGAAAATTTCGCGACGACGAGAAATATGAAATAAATTGGTGTGCTAGCCAAGAACATGTATGCACTTGAGGTACAAGATGCATGCAAAGCCTTGAGGAGCAACGCAAAGGTTAGATACTTGGTGGTTGAGAGGGAGAGTAAATTACCTCTCAACATGCAGCGCCAGAAGAAGTCTCAAACGATTGTGGAGGAGCCACGATTGGTGCAGTAGCTTCAGGAGGTTTTGGAGTAGCCACAACAGGGGAAGCTGAGAGGAGATTAAGTAGAGACATCTACTCATGTAGAGACCACCAGTAGGGGGAAACTTCGAGCCAGGTTTGCAGAGGGATCACATGTAGCCATACCTCTAGGTAGGAGGTGGGGCGATGTGGAGTGATCGTCCCATGGAGGCTAGTATGGGGGCAGGATCCTTGAGGTACCCAACCTCTTTGATTCAACTTTGCTACGAGAGCCCCGATGAGGAGTAGCAGGAATGACTGATTGGGTAGAGACAGATGCGGATGGAGCGGCAGAGAGAGCTACAGTGCAGGAATCCCAAGGCAGCGTAGAGCTAGCAGGCTGCAGCAATGCAAGAGGCATAAGTGTGTTGCACTAGTGCAGGATGGCACAGAGAAGTGTTCAACGGTGCGATATGCATGGAGATGTTGCAGTAGTGCAAAGGTCAAAGAGGGAGCACTTGTCAGCAGCAGGTAGAGCTTCAACATCAGAGTACGTTTCTAGCCCAACAAAGAAGTCAGTTGGGAGTTTTCTTTGTTTCGAGAGTTGTTGGAGCAACCACACTTGGTAGATGTGTTGCATGCAGAACATTCCGAAGGTATAGGATCGGGTTCGAGAGGAAGCCTTTCTTATTGAGAGGGAGTGTTGAAAAATGGAAACAAGAAATTGCTAAAAATAGAAGTGCTAAAAATAGCAGTTTGGGTACCAGTGCTGGATTGGGCAACAGGGAATGAAAAATGGAAGTGCTAAAAATAGAAGTTCTATTTTTAGCAGTTCAGTGTGGATTCCTATTTTAGTCAGTCCCTGGACTAGAAATAGGAAGTAAAATTCGAATTTGATATTAACAACAGTTTGTAAATTGATTAATTAATTCAGTTTGAGTTAATTAGTTAAGGAAAAACAAACTTGAATTCTATGTGAGGACATGCAACAGTTTATCTATTAATTGAGGAATTTATCCATTAGTTAAAGAGATAAGGATGAGTTGTAATATTGAGTGGTAATTAGTTGGCTTAGTTAACTGAGTCAAGTCCAGTTAGATTAATTTAACAGGTTGTTAAATTAATGAGAGTTCAATTAGTTAATTCTTGCATGCATGTAACTACTGTATTTCAGATAACTGAGTATTCACTCAGGCATAACTCATGCATGTTAGTTCAGATAGAGACCCAGTTGAGATCAAAGAAGGGACAGTGTACTATTAGTTGGATGAATATTTTTCTTATAAAGGAAGCTCATCCATGAGAAGGAATTATCTCCTTCAGGACTACGTAGTTGGATCAGAGGTTAGTGAATGTGTCAAGAGGCCAATTCACACAAGTGGCTACACTAGACCCCAATCAAAATTGCGCAAAGAAATAGAAGGCTTGGAGGGAAGACCAGAGGTTAGATAGAGGCCTTTGACTGTCTACGAGCCGCAAAGGTATTGCAGAGAGAGCAGGATAGCTTTTGAGCTAATTCTTTTTGTAATACTGGTTATATTTCCACTTGTTTGATAATACAGAGATGGGGTTTTAGGCTGGTGCTTTCCCCTGGTTATATCTTCTGTGTTGTGTGTGTTTGATTTCTCCATATCAGTAATATGTGTTCTTATTGATGTTGCTCATGTTCGATTAAGCTTCCGCTAAATTGGTTGTAGAAGTAGATCAAGTATTTTGCTTTAGTATATTGCATTATCAAGTGATCTACAGGTGGGAATTTCTACATTTACAACACTAAATTAGAAAACTTTAATTTTATTAATGTTACTTATGAGTAAAAAATAGTTGTCCTAGTTGAATCATTCAATTTGGCCTTTAAATGAAGGGTCGGTTTTCATTTTTGTGAAGTAAGCAAAAATTGTCTTGCTTCACTAAAATGCACACACAGGTGTCATTTCTTCGCCAATACAGTTGAGTCAAATTCTATACAATTTAATTAGTAATTTTGAAACACTAATTTGTTTGCAGTAAGTTTTTGTTGTCCACAAATTGTTGACATTTTTTGGGGGACACCGCGAACCATGATTTCTCCAAGAATTTCTTTTACATTAACTTCAACCTTCAGATCACTAAATTAGAAAAATTTAAGTGTATTAATGTTACTTATGAGTAAAAAATATTCTCCAAGTTGAATCATTAAATTCGGCCTTGAAATGAAGGTTAGGTGTGCATGTTTGTGAAGAAATCCAAAATTACTTGACTTCAGTAAAATGCACGCCTAGAGTTCATTTCTTAGCTAATCTTATTGATTCAAATTTTATACTATTTAATTACTAATTTTACACACTAATTTGCTTCTAGTAAGTTTTTATTATTCAAAAATTGTTGACACTGTGAACTGCAATTGTTGTAACACTTTCATTTACATTAAATTTGACCCTCAGATCACTATATTAGAAAACATTCATTGTATTAATGTTACTTATGAGTAAAAAATACTCTCTAAGTTGAATCATTCAATTTGGCCTTGAAATGATGGTTGGGCATGATTTTTTGTGAAGTTGGTCAAAATTTCTTTGCTTAGCTAAAATGCATGCCTAAGCTTCATTTGTTGGCCAATCTTATCGATTTCAATTGTATACTAGATAATTACTAATTTTAGACACTAATTTTCTTCGAGTAGGTTTTTTTTATTCACAAAATGTTGACACTTTTGCGGGGACACCATGAATTGCAATTCTTGCAACACTTTCATTTACATTAACTTCAGCCTTAATAACACTATATTAGAAAACTTTAGTTGTATTAATGTTACTTATGAGTAAAAAAATACTCTCCAAGTTGAATCTTTTGATTTGGCCTTGAAATGAATGTTGGGCATGCATTTTTGTGAAGCAATCCAAAATTGCCCCACTTCACTAAAATGAACACCTAGGTTTCATTTCTTGGCCAGTCTCATTGATTCAAATTGTATACAATTTAATTACTAATTTTATTCATTAATGGTCTCCATATAATTTCTGTTGTTTACCAATTGTTGACACTTCTGGGGGGACACCATGAACTGTCATTGCTGTCATTGCTCTAGCACTTTCATTTACATTAACTTGAATGTCGGATCACTAAATTAGAAACTTTAATTGTATTAATATCTGTTATGAGTAAAAAAATACTCTCCAAGTTGAAACATTCAATTTTATCTTGAAATGAAGGTTGGACGTGCATTTTTGTGAAGTAGGGAAAAATTGCCTTGCTTCACTAAATTCCATGCCTAGGCTTCATTTCTTTGTCAATATCATTGATTCAAATTGTATACTATTTAATTATTAATTTTACGCATTAATTTTTCAAGTAAGTTTTTGTTGTTTGCAAACGGTTGACACTTTTTGGGTGACACCGTGAACTGAAATTGCTGCAGGACTTTCATTTACATTAACTTTGACCTTCAGATCACTGAATTAGAAAAAATAATTTTATTAATGTTAATTATGGGTAAAAAAACACTCTCCAAGTTGAATCATTTAATTTTCCCTTGAAATGAAGGTTGGGCATGCATTTTTGTGAACCAGGCCAAAATTTCTTTACTTCACTAAAATGCACACTTGAGCTTCATTTATTCACCAATATCATTAATTAAAATTTTGTACTATTTAATTATTAATTTTACATACTAATTTTCTTCCAGTAAGTTTATGTTGTTCACAATATGTTGACACTTTTGGGGCAAGACCATCAACTGTGATAGTTGCAACACTTTCATTTACAATAACTTCGACCTTTAGATCACTAAATTAGAAAACTTTACTTGTATTAAAGTTACTTATGATACTCTCCAAGCTGAATCATTGAAATTTTCATTGAAATGAAGGTTGGGTGTGCAGTTTGTGAAGCAGGCCAAAATTGTCTTGCTTCACTAAAATGCACACTGAGGGTTAATTTCTTGGAAAATCTAATTATTCAATTTGTATTCTATTTAATTACTAATTTTACATGTTAACTTGCTTCCAGTAAATTTATGTTGTTCACAAATTATTGACACTTTTCGGGTGACACAGTGAACTACGATTGTTGCGGCACTTTCATTTACATTAACTTTGACTTTCAGATAATGAAATTAGAAAAATTTAGTTGTACTAATGTTACTTATGAGTAAAAGAATACTCTCCAAGTTGAATCATTCAATTTGGCCTTGAAATGAAGGCTGGGTGTCCATTTTTGTGAAGCAAGCCAAAATTGCCTTGCTTCACTAAAATGCATGTCTAGGCATCATTTCTAGGAAAATCTGATTGATTCAAATTGTATATTATTTAATTACTAATTTTACACACTAATTCTCTTCTAGGAAGCTTTTGTTGTTGACAAACTGTTGACATTTTTGGGGCAACACCATGAACTCTGATTGTTGCAGCACTTTCATTTACATTAACTTTGACCTTCATATCACTAAATTAGGAAACACTAATTTTATTAATGTTACTTATGAGTAAAAAAAATACTCTCCAATTTGAATAATTCAATTTTACCTTGAAATGAAGGCTGGGCGTGTATTTTTGTGAAGTGAGCTAGAATTGCCTTGCTTCACTAAAATGCATGCCCAAGCTTAATTTCTTGGCCAATATCATTTATTCAGATTGTATACTATTTAATTACTAATTTTCGTCTAGTAAATTTATGTTGTTCACAAAATATTGACACTTTTTGGGTGACACCGTGAACTACAATTGTTGCAACACATTCATTTACATTAACTTCGACCTTAATATCACTAAATTAGGAAACCTTAAATGTATTAATGTTACTTATGAGTACAAAAATACTCTCCAAGTTTAATCATTCAATTTGGCCTTGAAATGAAGGTTGGGCATGCAATTTTGTGAAGCAGGCCAAAAGTGCCCTGCTTCACTATAATGCACACCCATGCTTCATTTCATGGCCAATCTCATTCGTTCACATTTTATAATATTTAGTTGCTAATTTTACACACTAATTTTCTTCCAATAAGTGTTTTTTGTTCACAAACTATTGAGAATTTTTGGGTGACACTGTGAATTGTGTTTGTTGCAGCACTTTCATTTACATTATATTCAACTTATGTATAAAAGAATACTCTCCAAATTGAATCATTCAATTTGGCCTTGAAATGAAGGTTGGGTGTGCATTTTCATGAAGCAAGCCAAAATTGCCTTAATCCACTAAATGCACACCCAAGCATAGTTCCTTCTCTAATCTAATTGATTCAAATTGTATAATATTTAATGAATTTTACACACTGATTTTCTTCCAATAAGTTTTTGTTGTTCACAAATTGTTGACACTTTCTGGGTGACACCGTGAACTGCGATTGTTGCAACACTTTCATTTACATTAACTTTGACCTTTTAGATCAATAAATTAAAAAACAATAACTATATTAATGTTACTTATGCATAACAAAATACTCTCCAAGTTGAATCATTCAATTTTGCCTCGTAATGAAGGTTGGGCTTGCATTTTTGTTAAATAGGCCAAAATTGTCTTGCTTCACTAAAATGCACACCCATGATTCATTTATTTTCCAATCTCATTGATTCAAGTGTTATAATATTTAATTACTACTTTTACACAGTAATTTGTTTCGAGTAAGTTTATGTTGTTTACAAATTGTTGACACTTATGGGGTGACACTGTGAATGACAATTGTTGCAACACTTTCATTTACATTAAATTTGAACTTTAGATCACTAAGTTAGAAAATTTTAATTTTATTGATGTTACTTATCAGTAGAAAAGTACTCTCCAAGTTGAATCAATCAATTTGGCATTGAAATGAAGACTAGGCATGCATATATGTGAAGCATGCCAAATTGTCTTGCTTTACTAAAATGCACGCCTAAGCTTCATTTCTTGGACAATTTGATTGATTCAAATTGTAGAGTGTTTATTTAATGATTTTATAAACTTTTACATTTTTATACTTTAATTTTACCTTAAATATTTATGCTTCAAATTGAATACAACATTCTAAGTTTTCTTCAACTTGCCTTATGTGATAGTTGAGTATAAGTGGGAAATGTAGTTATGTAGGATATTTGTTAGACATGATTCAAGATTATATCCTAAGGTTAGGTATTGTCCAATCATGTCCCATTTCAAATTTATTACCAATATTTTAATTGGTTTGGCTTGGGAGCACACATTTGTTTTGACTTGAACATGGGAAGATATGATGAATTGCTACATTGGTAGACTTGGATTTTAGTGAGTAAGATTTCTTTTAGGATTATGAGTATGATGTGTTATATGAAATGTTTGTATCTTTAGGATGTAATGATTATTTTTTCACTACCAATTAATTACAAGTCCCGATGTGCATATATTTGATGCACACAATCCCTTCCTTTTACCCTATAAAATCAATCCAATTCGGAGTATTCATGCACAACCGAAATTTAATGAGGATGAATTATTGTCCACCCAAATTTAATTAGGATGTACTTCATGCTATGTTAAAATGCATGTTACCCACATAGTTCAATGGTATCTTAGGTCATGTAGAAATAGGAAGAGATTTCTAATTTGTAAATCATAACACATTGGTGACAAGTTGAAGAAGTTCACTATCATTTATCTTTTGTTTTTTCTTGTTTGGAATTATACTATTCTTGAGGGAGAGTAGAATTGTTGTGGAATTGATGCTCATGATGATGAAATTTTATGTTTTATGAGGTACTATGTGTTCTTCTGATATTGGTTTGAAGTTTTCCTCATTTAATATTTGCTTAACATTGAAACATTATGTATTTTCTTGAGGTATTTCTCATTGACCTCCAAATTAGAAACAAATTAAGGCCCATCTAACCTTTCATAGACACATAAAGGCTATATTAAATCTCTCCTTCTACACTTAATAATGTTTTTTTAGCTTTAATATGTTCTTAGGAAGGCTTAGATATAATTTCATATTATGTGCCTAATATTATTTATTTTTGCAAAATATTGAGAGAATATTGAGTAAATTTTGAATTAGATAATATAAGGACTTGGTTCCTATTATAGGATGGACCAATATTGGATAATAAGTTAGCATGATATTATGGAATTGTTGAATTGATTATGGAGCTTCAGTGACTAAGAAAATATAGGAATGTGCTCGCTGTCATTTATTGACGATTCCTACTATTGGGAACCAAATCCACTTTTTGAGGGATTTTGGAGGGGAATGATACATCCTTTCAAGGAGGATGCTTTCCCATAATTGTGTATAAGTACCAATTCTAATTTTCCTCCAGGAGCATGTATTTCTTAGTCTTCTTGTGATGAAAACTTGTTATTTAGCAGTTCTACTTTCATTTCCAATAGGGATGTACTTGGATTGATTCAAATAATGAAGTTTGGTTCCATTTTTTTCTTCTAAAGTTTGGTTTCCTTCATATGAATATGACTATCCTTGGGCTTGGCCACCCTAGGACCCTCAGAATCCTATTGTACAATTTGTTTATTTTCTTTGTGCATCTTTTTCACTTGCATCTCTTATTTACGTATTTAGTGTCCATGGTTCCTTTGTTGTAGGTCATATTGGTTATATGATTGAAGTAAGTTATTTTCTAGTTATTTATGAAGTCATAAGAATGATGCATCATTAGAAAACCTTTTTAAAATTCATTTTCATCATTGAGATACTTGGATTGGTATACTAGTTCACAATTCTTGATTTTTTAGAAGTCTCTTATAGCAAAATAGTAATAATATTATGTTAAATTTTAGAACATGTTAATGAATCTCTTTCAAGTTGTTTCCACTTGGGTAGATTAATTAAAAAATTCAATTTAATAAAACAAATTTTCGATATCATTTTCACTTGATCAGGTTAGGCATTTAGTAGGTTAACTAGCTCAGTGATTCTTGAATTTCTAGTTTTAGAGTAGTAATTTTCTGTTGTTTTTTAGTACATGTTAAAATGGGTATTTTTTAGTGATTCCACTTGTATCAGAGTCATAGTAAATCCTGATTAATAAAAAAAATTACTGCATAGATCATTTTCGTTCGATTTTCTTGGTCATTTAGTGAGATAAATTGGAGGACAGACTAGCTGGAAGACTAGGTATTTTAGTCTTTGCAAGCATAAAAATCATAATATTCTTGTGGTGTGCAGGTACTAACATTGATTTTTGGGGTTGTAATTTTCATCCTATATTCTTTCTACCATCATCAGCCTTTTTCTCCTCACTATACAATCCCCTCAAAGCTCTTCCACTGAAAATACATTACTGGGTCATGAAGGACATAGTGTGCATTTATTTTTATGCACGATGGTCCTCTAAGAGGTGCTAAGCTTAGAAAAACCTCATACAACCTTCATATACCTTAATATATCATTTCCCACCTTTATATCACCTTTTCCACCCAAAAAGTGCTCACAAACCCAATCCTTTAGCAAACAAGGTAATGGTGTAGCATCATGTAGCAACCTTGTAACATCCTATAGCATTGTGTAAAATTTTCCAGATTTGCTCCAAATTTTTATTTTTTCCTATTATCCTTGAACAATGTCCCATAGGCTATGAAACAATTATTGAGGGAGATCAAATACCACTTAGGACTTACCTTTTCTTCACTATAACACATTTCTGCAATTAGGGTTAGTGGACAAATTTCTGAATTCAAATATATTTTATTGATTTCCCTTTGAAATGCCTAATGAACTTTGTCACTAAAGCAAGTATTATTGAAAATAGTGATTAAATATTTATTTATCCATGAAAGATAGGCTAGGACTATTACTCTTGAATTCATGTTTCTTTTAGGGTTTCAATTGCAATCATTGTTATTCCATAAGGCTAGTTTCCTTTTCAATGCAACTTTTACATTATGCAATTAGATTAGTGTTTACATTCCTGCAAGTAGCATAGAATTTAATCTCTACAAGTAGACTAATGTTTCCATTTATAGAATTCATTTAGTATTTGATTTCAAGATATTCATTTAATTGCATCATATCAATGAAAGGACACACTGCATGTTGCACATATAGTGCTAACACCTCTTAAGTTTGTATGAACCCTAAGTTGATAATTTAAGTTGGTAGCCTTGGGAGTTGTAAAATTCATGTTACAATACTTGAGCTCATCACTTTTTTGCGTCATTGTTAGGGAGGTGTCAAAACATGCATTGTTTTCTTACCTAGTTGATTCATTTCTTTTACTTTCTAAAAAAACAAAAACAATTAGGCATATTGCATTGAATTAACATTCTTTTGAAAAAAATTAATGAAAACATAAAAAATACTTGTCCAACACCAAACCACCCGACTTGATCACATGTTGCAATAAGAATCACATCAATATCCACGTTTGCAGGTAACAGAAGAAGAGGTGGAAGAGGAGGTAAAAGAAATGGATGGAGATGGTGAGAATGAGGAATATCCTCTTAGATTTCCCTTTCAAGATACTAATATAAATATTCATATGAAGAAAATCCATCCATATTTCCTTCCCAACTTCCACTATACAAGGGCAGAGGATCCAAAAATCTTTCCCTTTGAATTTGAAATACTTTGCAGATATTATGGTTACTTATTAAACACTCAAAAATTGAGATTGTTTATGAAAACATTGAAGGATAGAACTCTTAAATGGTTCATGAGTTTAGGGACTAATTCAATGAGATCATGTAATGATATGCAAAATATATTTCTAGAAAAATATAAATATCATGATCTTAAAGAATAAGACTTTAGAATGACTCAAACAGAAGATGAGAGCCTTGAGGATCTAATAAAGAGATATATGTATAATGTTAAGATGACAAAATTACACAATTTAGGATTTGACACGGTAAAAACCCTCTTACTTAGAACAATTAGGGATAAGTGGATTGATCTCCTTGATCTCATGATAGATTTCATGTATACAATTTATTATTTGAAGAAATTTATGAAATATGCAAGTGCATATCAATATGAAGGGAAAGAGTAAGTAAATCATAATCAAGAATGGTAAGTCAAGATGAGCTTGGAGATCTTCTTGATAACTTTGAAACTGAAATTCTTAGTAATCTAAGTGAACAAATAGAAATGTTAAGAATGAAAAATGAGCAAAAGGAGGATGGTGATATCTTTTTTATCCATGCATAATCACATGCTATTAAATATTTCCAATCATTACTAGGGTTGAAGGAAGTTTATAGGGAGGAGAGTGGAGTAAGTCAATCACCAAAGGAGCTACGTTATGTAGCTCCATGAATACGATGACAGCCTTGTCAACTTGGTATGATTCAAGAACCTAATTCACAATTTCAAGGTTATGCACAACCATCTCAGAGTACTTGGAACACACCCTTTCCTTGTCAACCTTGGTCATCTAAACCCTAAAATCAATCTTCGAAACAAGGTTGCTAAAGACCTTATGGGAGAAATCCACAATGACCTCAATATTTTTCTTGATATCCTCCATACTCAACTCCATGTTATACATACCATCCACCTCCACCAAAAACACAACCTAGACCACATCCATCTCAAATATACACTCCCACTCAACTACCTATACAACCACTTCAAAACAAATCCTCTTGAGTTGAACAATATTCATCTTAGCTCAAGAAGAGTATTGGAAAAAAAATATTTTCTTGATGTAATTGAAGAAAAAGAAGATTCAAATTAGGATACCAAGGAATCATGGACTGCATTTCATGAAAAGTAGACATTAGAATCAAAGATTGAGAAAGTTTCAATATGCTTACCATCAGATCCTATATGCATTCAAGAGAATAATCAACAAAAAAATAAGATTTGAATTTCATGGAAGAAGAAGAAATACAAGATTATATGAATGAGCGAGTGAACCAAGGGCATCACAACTATATTGAAATATGGTTCGAGACAATCATCAAGTTGTTGAGAACTTATGGAATCGTATGTGTATTATTCGAAGAACACAACGTTTTGGGTGAACATTTCACCCATATTCAGGGGTAGGAAGCTTAACTGATGATACGAAGAGTGCTCGACCATAATATATAAAGAGTGGGGGGGAAGAATTAGTCATTAGAGATAGTGATATTAAAGGAATGTTGCATAAATGATTATTTTGACTAAAACTATAGAGAGAAATCATTGATTTAAAATTGAAATAAAATTATATTTTCTTATAATCCATAGATTTGTTAGTTAAATTAAAATCATTGAAAAAATAAATATAAATATATAAAAGGACTAAAATTAATAAATTATACTTAAAATTTATTTTTAATTCATCAAATTTCGAAAAAAAAGGGGTGGGGGTTGAGCAGGACAAACATTAGAATAAAAAAGTATTATTATTTGATTAATTATATCAAAGGCAAAATTATTTAATTATAAGATTTAGTGTCATATTATTATTAAAATGAAAAAAATATAGAAATAAATCAAATTGGAATGAAATTGGATTACAATATAAAGATTATGATTGGAGGTAGTCAAAAGTCAAAAGCTCGGCATTTGGAATGAAATATATAGAAATGAATAAAAGGATTAAAATGAATAAATTAGACTTAAGAGATTAAAAATTAATTTTTAATTGGTCAAAATTCAAAAAAGAAGGGGACAAATATTAGAATTAAAAAGTAATATTATTTTATTAATTATATCGAAGGCATAATTAATTATAAGATTTAAGGTGATATTATTATTGAAATGAAAAATTATAGAAATAAATCAACTTGGAATGAAATGGGATTAGAATATGTAAATGTTAAAACTATGATTAGAGATAGTCAAGAGTCAAAAGGTCAATATTTGGAAAGAAATATTATTTAAATTATTAAATACCCTAATTTTATTAATTATATCAAAGATGGTTAAATTGGAAGGCTAGTTTAATAAGAAAAATAAATTAATTAAACATTACAATGAGGAATAGAATTGAGTATGTAGAGAGGTATTAATCATAAGAATAATTCTTTGAGGAAGGGAATGGGGAGAAGAAAACTTACAAAGGAGAGAATTAGAGGGTAGAAGGCGTTACGAAGGGTGAGAATTTAAATTAGAGGGAAAGGGTTATCATCTAAACCCTTTCCCTCTAATTTAAGTTCTCACCCTTCCTAACCCCTTCTTCCCTCTAATTCTCTCCTTTGTAAGTTTTCTCCTCCCCTTTCCCTTCCTCATAGAATTATTCTTATGATTAATATTTCTCTTTACATAGTCAGTTCTATTCCTCATTGTAATATTTAATTGAATTAATTTTCTTATTAAACTACCCTTCCAATTTAACCATATTTGATATAATTAATAAAATTAGGGTATTTAATAATTTAAATAATATTTCTTTCCAAATGTTGACCTTTTGACTCTTCACTATCTCCAATCATAGTTTTAACATTTATATATTGTAATTCCATTTCATTCCAAGTTAATTTATTTCTATAAATTTTCATTTCAATAATAATACGACCTTAAATCTTATAATTGATTATGCCTTTGATATAATTAATAAAATAATAATACTTAAGAGATCTCAGACTTCTGCAATTATTCATATTGTTACAAATTTCCGGAGGAGAAATGTGTAACGGGTTATAAATTCATTACGCGGTTCACCTCTAGAAATTTATAACAGCAATAATACTTTTTAATTCTAATATTTGTTCCTTCTCCCCCCACACCACCCAACCACCCCCCCCCCCCCCCCCCGCACCCGCTTTTTTGAATTTTGAGCAATTAAAAATAATTTGTTATCTCTTGAGTTTAATTTATTCATTTTAATCCTTTATTTATTTATATATATTCCTTTCCAAATACTGACCTTTTGACTTTTGACTATCTCCAATCATAATTTATATACTGTAATCCAATTTCATTCCAATTTGATTTATTTCTAAATTTTTTTCATTTTAATAAAATATGAGCTTAAATCTTATAATTAATTTTTTTTCCTTTGATATAATTAATAAAATAATAAGACTGTTTAATTCTAATGTTTGTCCCACCCATTTTTTTTAAATTTTGACCAATTAAAAACAATTTTTAGGTTTAATTTATTCATTTAAATCCTTTTATATTTATATTTATCTTTTCAATAATTTTAATTTAACTAAAAAATCTTTGGATTATAATAAAATATAATTTAATTTCAATTTTAAATCAATAATTTCTCTCTCTATAGTTTTAGTCAAAATGATGATTTATGTAACATTCCTTTAATCTCACTATCTCTAATGGCTAATTCTTCCCCCATTCTCTATACATTCTTCTCAATCACTCTTCCTATCATCACTTAAGCTTCCTTCCCCTGTAGATGGGTGACGTGTTCACTCAAAACGTTGGGCTCCTCAAACAATACACACAAAATTCTAGAAGTTTTCAACAACAATATGTTACAGATTATGGAAACATACATGCTATTAATCATCAAGTTGTAGTATCATGCCCTTCTTCAACAATTTAAGATATCATCTCAATCAAAGAATTTGATCTCTCACATGTTGGTATATCTCAAAGTAAATCTTTCAAACTTGCATATGAGTGTATTTGTCTTCAAGGTATGTACATTTCTCCATTGGAAGTATTCATATGCTTGATAAAAAAAACAATAGAAAAAGAAAGATCTCTGGTGAAAACCTCCTTCAAGGCACCTGAGATTGGATCACTAGATGAAAACCTTTGTGAGGAGATTAGTGAGTTCGAAACAAGAAGAACTAATAAGGTCTTGGGTGAAAACCTCTTTTGAGATGCTCAGGTAGACCTACTAGTTGAAAACCTCACAAAGGCAACTAGTACGCCTAAACAAAAAAAAAAAAAAAATGAAAGAAGAAGATTTTGTTCTATTCCAATTGCATCTGTGTGTTTGCATGTAGATACTCCTCCACATACATAAGGAAGAGAAACAGGTCAATGCAAAAAAAAATTAAAGAGAATGGAAACAAATGGGCAATGTGGCAAGCAAAAAGTAGAAAACATTCAACCTTGGGCCTCTTACCTTCTATGAAAACTGCTCAAGAAGGACCAAGACCACATCAATCAATCACCCTCATCCATTTCCAACCTTCACCCATTATTCCCATGCCTTTTCCATTCATTTTCCTTATTGTTATATAGTTGCTATAGGATTGTAAAAAAAGCATATGGCAAAATTTTGTTTTACCATATCTTAATAATCATGGATCCATTAGCTGCTTTTTTTCATGGGGTGATGTATAAGGATGATGGTAACATGCTCAAGAAAGTTTAGCAAATTCTAGTGTATCCTTTTCGAGAAATTAGCCACCATCACCTACAAGCATTTGTATTTTTCCTCAATATTTGTGCATCCATTAGCTAAGATGTTTTATGGAGCTATGCATAAGTATGACAGAAACATTCTTAAAAAAATTCAGGTTAATCCAATCTGCTGTTTAAGAGATATGAATTAAGCAAGTTTGCTATAGGATTGTCCCATATTTTCTATAGGATTGTGATAAACATAGAAAATTGGTTTATATCTTATGTTTTCCATGGGGGAATGAAATCATAGGTACACCACACCACCATCGCCCATCCTCCATACCATTTAGCCACTTCTCCACCCAAATAATCATCTATGTCGATGCAAAAACCCCATTTTTACCACTTCTTTCATCATTTTCACCACAACCAAAGCTTCTAATCCTTTTCCATGAGTTTAAAATGAATTATAAGAGTTCTTGGATACATTTTATGAAGGTTATTGTAATAATAGGGGGGTCTATTTGAATACTACAGAAAAAAACCCAATCATATAGGAGTCTGCACAAGCCCTCCAAAACCTCAATCAAAAGAACTTGGAAGCACCAAAATGAATAATTGAGCATCATTAAGCATTAAGGGATCATATCATTATTCTTGGTAAGCCACAAAACATTTAATCCCCCTCCTAAAGAACCTATATTGTCAAGCTTCGATGAGTAAAGCACATTTCAAGAGAAAAAAATAAAAATTTCAAAGCAAAGCCAATACATGGAGAAACAAGCATAAGAAGAAGATGCATCAAGAAGCTAGTAGATAAAACATTATCTCTATTCATAAAACATGAAAACATCAAGTGATTAAAAAATCATCTTCAGAAGTAGCAAAGGCAACATATTAGCAACCTCAATATCACCTGCAAAAACACATCAAGGGTAAATGCCAGACATGAAATCCTCAAAGCCTCTCCTATGGACTTATTTTTTCTCAAAAACACATTGAATGTGTCTTAAGGAAAAGCTTGTTTATAGACAAAATTAGTAGCAGAATAATCTCAACCTTATCTAGCAGTTAACTTCACTTTTCCACCAAGACACCCACATGTGTGGGAGAATAACAACACAAAAGTGAAAAAGACTTTGAAAAACTGGGTTGTTATCATTTAGTCATGATAGAGGAAATGAAGTGCAAAGGGGAAGGCGGGCCCAACTAAGTTAACTCATAGCACTTTGAATTTATTTTTGCATGCAATGAAAAAAAGAGAAAAAAATTAAAAATTAAATATAATAAAAAATAAAATAAAAAATGAAAAGGAGGACCCACCACCTCTTGGAATCCAAACTGGTTTCTGTAAGATCCTATAGGCATTGGTATAGGATACATACATGATGCTATAGGATCCTACAAGTTGCTACATGAAGCTGACAGAGTGCTATATGATGCTCATTTTTTGCTAGAATTTCCATTAGACCCTAAAGAACAAAGGAAAACTACCAGGAAGGGTGTAAGTACAATTTTTTCCTCACCATCATTTGATATAGGAACTTAAGGAATTACTTCAATTCTCAGAAAAACACTTTATAGTTCTCACAATTTTAAATTTTAGAAAGGAAAAGCAGTGAATTAATTGAGTGTTTATGTCATAAACATGGTGGGATGAAAGAATAAGGTGTATTGAGCAAGGAGAAGTGAATTTTGATTTTTTCCTTCCCCTTATCCTTGTAGAACAAATTGTCCAATTTTCCTCTATTTCAATAACTTACACTGCATAGGAAGCCCTAGGATCTTGTAGCAATAGAAGACAAATATTGTGTTCCACTCTAATTAGAAATGTATTAAGCCATGGGAGGAGAGAGAAGAAGAAAAACCTAAGATTGAAGTGGAGAAATCAAAGAATGGATAACAAGAAAGGATAGACAAAACAAAATAGCATAAATAAAGGTTGAGCCAAAGAAAAAGGAAGAAATTAAAGAGCATGTAGGGTTCCATCTAGCAGAGGAAGCTACATCCACATCAGGAAAAGAAGATGGGTAGGTTGCTCGGAGGATGGGCAACAGTTTCAAAAGGGGAGTATGATGGGCCTCCAAATTAGAAACAAATTAAGCCCCATCTAATCTTTCTTAGGAACATAAGGGCTATATTAAATCTCTTGTTCTACACTTAATAATGTTTTTTTTTCACTTTAATATGTTCTGAGGAAGGTTTAGAGATAATTACATATTATGTGCCTAATATTATTTATTTTTGAAAAATATTGAGAGAATATTGAGTAAATTATGAATGAGATAATATAAGGACTTTCTCCCTACTATAGGATTGACCAATATTGGATAATAAATGAATAAGATATTATAAAATTATTGAACATATTTTGGAGCTCTAGTGATTGAGAAAATATAGGAATGTGTTCCTTGTCACTTAATGAAGATTCCTACTATTGGAAACTAGATCCAATTTTTAAGGTATTTTGGAGGGGAAAGCTACATTATTTCAAGGAGGATGTTTCCCCATCAATTTTTATAAGTACCAATTCGAAACTTCCTCTGGCGGCATGTATTTCTTAGCCTTCTTATGAAGAAAACTTGTTATTTAGCAGTTCTACTTTCATTTCCATCATGGATGTACTTAGATTGATTCAAATAATGATGTTTGGTGCCATTTTTAGATTCTAAATCTTTGTTTCCTTCATAGGACTTTGATTATCCTTGGACTTGGCCATCCCAAGAGATGCAAAGCCCTATTGTAGAATTTATTTATTTTCTTTGAATTTCTTTTTCACTTGCATCTCATAATTTTGCATTTAGCGTCCATGCTTCCTTTGTTGTATGTTATATTGGTTATATGATTGAAGTAAGTTTTTTTGTAGGTTATTTATAGATTCAAAAGCATGATTCAGCCTTATAACAACTTTGAAAATTCATATTCATCATCGAGCTGCTTGGATTGGTTTACTAGTTCACAATTCTGGAATTTCTGGAAGTCTCTTGTAGCAAAATAGTAGTAATTTTCTACTAAAATGTAGAACCCGTTAACAAAAATAATTCAATATGTTTCTAGTTGTATATATTCCTAAAAGAATTCAATTTAATAAAAAAAATACCCCATAGCATTTGAACTTGATCAGTTTAGGCATTTGGTTGGTTAACTAGCTCACTCATTCGTGAATTTCTAGTTTTTCGAGTAGTAATTTTTGGCTATTTTTTACCACATGTTAAAAGGATTATTTTTGCATGATTATTCCTGTATTGGAGTCTTATGGCATCCTAATCAATAAAAAAAAATACTCCATATAATTTTCAATCTATTTGCTTGGTCATTCAATGAGATAAATTAGAGGGCATACTAGCTGGCAGACTAGGTGTTTTAGTCATTGCAAGTATAAAAAACATAATTTTTTGTGGTGTGAAGGTAGTACTATTTATTTACAGGTTTAGAATTTTCATCCAACATTTATCCTACCATCATCATCCTCTTTCTCCTCCCTACATAATTCCTTCAAAACTCTGCCACTGAAAGTGCATTTCTAGGTCATTGAAGGGCACAGTGTGCATTTGTTTTTGTGCAAGATGGGCCTCTGAGAGGTGTTAAGATTGGAAAAAGCCTCATATACTTTCATATACCCTTTCCACATTTAGATCACATTTTCCACCTTTAAAATGCTCATGAATCCAATCCTATAGCAAAACAGGGCAATCATGTAGTAATCATGTAACATCCAATAGCACCATGTAAATTTGGCCATATTTGCTCCAAAAGCTTGATTCTTCGCTCTTAGTCTTGAATAATGTCTAATAGGTTATAAAACCATTATTTAGGGATATAAAAGACCACTTAGGACTCACATTATCTTTAGCACAACACATTTATGCAATCAGGGTTAGTGGAAAAAATTCTGAATTCAAAGATACAGTGATTATTTTCTTCATTTCCTTGTGAAATGCCTAATGAAATCTATCACTAAAACTAATATTCTTGAATATATTTATTAAAGATTGATTTATCCATACAATATAGAATAGGACTATTACTCTTGAATTCATGCTCCTTTTAGGGTTTCAATTGCAAACATTGTTATTGCATAAGGTTAGTTTCATTTTCGATGCAAATTTTATATTCTGCAATTAGATTAGTGTTTACATTCCTGCAAGTAGCAGAGAATTTACATTCTACAAGGAGACTAATGTTTCCATTTCTACAATTAGTTTAGGATTTTATTTCATGATATTCATTTAATTCCATTAGATCAATGAAAGGAGGAAATATTGCATGCTGGACATATAGTGTCGACAACTCTTAAGTTTGTACGAACACCAGGTTGATAATTTAAGTTAGTAGCCTTGGGAGTTCCAACATTCTTGTTGCAATACTGGGGCTCATCAATTATCATGGCATGTTAGCACCCAAGTGGATCTTAGATACTGAATTCTAGTATAAATATCCTAGTTCATAGTGAATCCCATAGGCCCCTTCATTCCCTTAAATCCCAAAATAATTAATCCTTAAGCAGTTTGTGAACACTTCCATCATCAAACATAAAGACATAAGCCTCCTCTTTGGACATAATCTATTTTATACCACATTATAATAGAGTTTAGTTTACACTTAAATTTTGGCTCGATACTTTCCTTAATTTAGATTATGTTTAACTCATAGGTTTTCCTTTTCAATGCATTACTTAAAATAGTTTCTTGAACTTCCAATACCTAATAGTGACATACGATTAGGCTTAGGATATATTTTAACTGACACATTCTGTGTTGATGCCTCAAATCCTATGATCCCCCAGGACGATAATTGGAGTAAGTGTTAGTTTTTTAAAGACATATAAAATTCCCTTCGTTAAGTTAAACTCATAGGTTTTCCTTTTCAATGCTTAAATTAGGGTCGTTTCTTGTACTTCTAGTACCTAAAAATGATATATGATAATCAAATGTCACAATTCCAATGGAACTAATGGTTTGTCCAACCGGGCCTCATTTTTACAGTTATAGTGAGTTTTAACTCACTTCCCAACATCATTTACGGTGACAATGGAAACTTAAATAGCGGGCATAAAAACCAAATCGAGAAATGGAATTGAGTTCCATAAGCTCCTGCAGACATGTTTGTTCAAGGGAAAGCTGGCCACGGGGCCCAGACCCTCATTTGGCACAATTCTCAAGATGTGGAAATTGCATTACATGCTAATGAGAAAAACCCTGATTGCGAAAATCGTTGATGTAGACAATGATCGGTCCATGGAGTCACCAGAGTGCAGTGTCCCTGGTGATAATCTCATGTCACGATTCCAATGGAACAAATGGTTTTTCCAACTAGGCATTGACTTTCTAGTTATGGTGAGTTTGAACTCGCTTCTCAACCCTATTCAGGGACATATGAAAAATTTCAACCAAGGGCATAAAAACTAAATCAACCAACGAAATTGAGTTCTTTCAAATCTTGTAAGTGTGTATTTTCAAGGGTGAGATGGCCGTGGTGTCTAAACCCTCATTCAAGACAATTCTAAAGACACAAGTGAATTATAGAATATTTTCAATCAAATTATGGCATATTTCATCATTCTATTTGATTGTAGACTTATGTACAAAGTTAATGTTGACACACAAAATAATTTGATATATTGAGAAGAGAGGGTTGGCACTTAAGGTTATGTAATAGAATTTACAGTTGATAGTTAAATTGTATAACAATTTTTTTATGATCTTTACTAACGTTTATTAGAATGGTTGCATGTTTCACATCATTGAAATGACATCTTAGTAGTAACTTAATTGAAATTTTATTATGGTATATATGTGCACTTCGATATCATGTAATATGATTATGGATCTATTTCATATGTTTTAATATTATAAATATAATAGATCCGCAGGATGGAATAAGAAAGGGTTGGTTGTTCTATCGTTGATCTTAGAGATAGGGTTTTGACATTGGATACCATGGCGGGACGCGTAGGAGGGAGTGATGCTCCCTCCTACAGTCAAGTAGTCACGGATAGAAGCAAAGACGCAGGAAAGCAAAGGTTCAAGAAACTGCTGGAAAAGACAATAGTGGCAAGTAACATGGACATATTGGGAGGAAACAGACATCAAGCACAGGAAGGGGATCAACAGGAAACCAGTAAGGAACAGGATAAAGGGGGCAGCAGTCAAAAACCCACTTCTATAAAGACAGCTGGGGTCTGCAAACCTAAGTCGAATATCATTCCTCGGGTCATCTTAAGTGACCCAGCGATTCAAGCACATAGGGATCATATGACGGAACATGCGGTCATATGCAAATTCATGGGGATATGGCCGACGGAGAGGGCACTGCATGTATGGATAAGGAGCCACTGGAAGCCAAAGGGGGAAATACATCTTCATCTGGGATCCAAGGGCTTCTTCACAGTAGTATTCACAAGCCTAGAGGATAGAGACAAAGTGTTTGAAGGAGGACCATATTTCTATGCTGCGGCAGGCCTCTACATGCGGCCTTGGATGATGAACTTTGTTTCAGAATGTGAGACATTTACATCGGTACTGGTATGGATCAGACTATACTCCCTTCCTCTAGATTATTGGCTACCGGAATCTCTGAAAACAATAGGCAACAAGCTAGGGCACTTTCTAAAGATCTCAGATGCGACTCTGAAAGGAAAATACACTTCCTTCACCCAGATATGTGTGGAAATGGACTTATCAGGAGCACTTCCAGAAGCGATAATTTTAGAAGTATATGATGAAGAATGGGTACAGGTGGTGGACTATGAGCACATCCCATTTAGATGCCACAAATGCCATGAGCATGGGCATCTATATAGAGACTGCCCAACAAACAACATGGAACGAAATGTGAAAACCACGGTGGATAAAACTCCTGAGGGTTTCACCAAGGTGGGGGGCAAAGGGAAAGGTGGAAAAAGGTCACAAAAGAAGATCAATGAGGAAAAACAACCGAGCCATAACAGCTTCAAGATCCTTGAAGAAGAAGAAGGAAACAAAGAAACAAACCAGGAAATGGAGAACACTATCACTGAGAAGGAAAGAGATGAAAGCATGGAAGAAATCATAGAAACCATGATGGAGATAAATAAGGACCATGAGATGACTCCAAGTGAGGTGGGAACGGAGGACCATGAACTGCAGGAGATTCTAGAGAGGGAAAATATAGATCTAGAAAAATTTCTGGAACAAGGAACGACCAAAGGAGTGGACTCCCTGCCAAAAGAGGAATATGATAGGGTTCAACAACTATTCCTATGGAGATCAAAATCGAAAGGAAATGGAATCAAAATAAATCATGAAAACTAGGAATACAGAGGGGTCAAAATGATGGAGGAGACACAAGCACTATCTCTGAAGAACCCAGGCAGGAAAAGGGGAAGAAAAAAACAGAAGGAGTTGCTGAACGAATGTGGAAAACTATTGATTAACTCAGGTAAGATGAAAGAGCTTACCAGCTACTCCTTAACTAATCTTTCTTAATGAAGCTCACAAATTGGAATATTAGAGGCTTAGGAAGTAGAAGTAAAAAAAGAAATCCCAGTAATAGAATAAAAGAAGAAAAACTAGATATGGTGTTTATTTAGGAGACAAAATGCACGATGGATAAGATTAGAGAAATACATAATAAATTGCTAATCAAGTATGAATATCTAGAGGTTAAAGCAAAAAAATCAGCAGGGGGGTTCTCACACTGTGGGATCCACAAAAATTTGGAATACTAGATGCTGAGGCATCTAGGAACTATCTTTCTTTGGTATGTCAACCTTTAGGGGATAAGGAGATATACATGATCACAAATGTATATGGCCCTCAAAAGCAAGAAGATAAATTCAAGCTTCTTACCTCCCTTGAGGAACTAAGAGCAAGATACCCTAATATGCCCTGGATCATTGCAGGAGACTTCAATATGATAAAATCTCTTACAGAGAAAAAAGGGGGCAACAGGCAGCTAAGTAGAGACTCCACGGCTTTCCAGAACTTCATAATGAATATGGGGTTAGTGGACACGGAAACAATAAATGGGACCTTCACCTGGAACAACAAGAGGGGAGGGGCTTCACAAGTCGCCTCTAAATTAGACAGATTTATTATCTCAGAGGAACTCTTTCTCTCAGGCTCGGCCATGACAGCTTCTATTCTTCCCTTTGGAGGTTTGGATCATTGGCCTGTTCAGCTGGAAGCCACTTTTATGGGCATACCAAAAAATAGACCTTTCAGGTTTGAGAATGCCTGGCTCTCTCATCCTAAATTCAACAATATTATTGACAAATGGTGGAATGAGGATCTAAACATTCAAGGCACCAAAATCTTCATGCTCCAACATAAACTTAAACATATCAAATCCAAGCTTAAAAGATGGAACAAAAGGGAATTTGGAAATATCTTCAAAGTCAAAAGAGAAGCTGAGCAGAAACTCTAGGAAATTAATAAGATCAACATCACAGAGGGCTTTACTAAGGAGCAGAAAAATCTAGTTGAAAATTTGTAGGAAGAATGGGAATATCGGTGCTTAAAAGAGGAGATTTTCTGGAGGCAGAAGTCAAGGATACAGTGGATAAAAGAGGGAGAAAGAAACACGAAGTTCTTTCACAAATCCACCATGGATCACAGGGCACACAACAGAATTACAAAGCTCAAAGACTCTCAAGGGAGAGAAATTTTCTCTCACAAAGACATGGAATCTCTCCTTGTACAACACTTCCTCAGTATTACAGAGGAGCCCCTAGAGGATAGATCCAAGTTCATCAACCATTTCACATAGTACATCCATCAACTGGTCACCAAAGAAGATAACCACAATCTTAACAGGCTAGTTTTAGAAGAGGAGGTTAGTGAGGTGATCAATGAAATGAAAAATGGAAAAGCTCCAGGCCTGGATGGGTTTAATGTAGACTTACTCAAAGCATGTTGGAAAATAGTCAAACAGGATATCCTTGAGGTGGTGGAAGACTCAAGAAGATCCAAGAAGGTACTGAGGGCATTTAATGTTTCTTTCATAGCTTTGATCCCAAAAAAGGAAAATGCCATGACTCCATATGGCTTCAGACCCATAGCCTTATGTAATGTGGTGTATAAAATTATTTCCAAGGTGATAATCAATAGACTCAAGCCACTTTTACCAGCTCTCATCTTAGAGGAGCAAACAGGATATGTGGAAGGAAGACAAATCCTCAATAATATTATCCAAGCTCATGAGGTGGTACACTCTCTCAAAAGCAGCAAACAAGCTGGTATGATCATTCAATTAGATCTAGCGAAAGCTTATGACAAGCTAAGCTGGTCTTATATAAGGGCAGTTCTAAAAGCCTATGGCTTTGACCACAACTGGATAAGATGGGTTATGGCACTAGTCACCATGACTAGTTTCTCCATACTGCTTAATGGCACTCCTTCAAGACTCTTCACACCCTCCAGAGGTCTCAGGCAAGGGGATCCGCTCTCACCCTTCCTCTTTGTTCTCATGATGGAAGGGCTTGGTAGAGAATTTAAAACAGCTAATGCTAAAGGAAGAATCTAGGGCATCAAACTCACCTTGGATGGAGCAGCAAATACACATCAACAATTTGTGGATGACACAATGCTGCAGGGCTTACCCACTGTCAGGGAAGCCAGAATGATCAAACAAATTTTGAACAATTTTTCTATGGCTGCTGGCATAGAGGTAAGCCTCAACAAATCAAAAGTTTTTTTCTTTAACACTAACATTGCTATTCAACATAATATCACCAGAATTCTTGGGTTTCAAAGGGACCAGCTACCTTCAAAGTATCAAGGCATACCTCTCACAAATAAACCTCTCAGCAAGGAAGTGTGGGAGCCAATTGTAAATAAATTGAAGGAAAAGATCTGAAAATGGACATGTTGGTCTTTAAATTTAGTGGGGCGCCTTGTGCTCACACAAGTTGTACTGCAGGCCATTCCCATATTTATGTTCATAACTCTTCCTGCTCCTAAAGGAGTCAAGCAACAGATCAGGAGCATACAAAGGGACTTTCTATGGGGCAAAGAAGAGGTAAAAAGAAATGGGCTTTAGTATCATGGGACAAGATCTGTAAACCCAAGAGCCACGGTGGCATGGGGCTTCATGATCCAGAAACCATCAGCAAGGCCTTGAGAGCCAAACTTTGGTGGAGATGGATCAAGGAATCGGCTACTCCCTAGGCTAAGATATGGAAGAAAAAATATGTAAAGAATTGGTAGGAGAAAGATCACATCAGAATTTCCGGGCACATAAAGGGCTCCCACATTTGGAACCTTGCCTGGGACAATAAAAGTATTGTTCAGCAACATAGTTTCTGGGAAATTCGATTTGGGAACCTAGCACGATTTTGGGAGGATAATTGGCAGCAGGAACCCAACTTGTATAAGGATGAATTAGCAACTCTCAAGAATGACATAGATAACAAAGGTCTACTTATGGTAAAAGACTTCTGGGACCAGGAAAGGAACAATGGAAAATGGAGAACTTGGAAGGATCTAGGCCACAATGAAGAGAGTCCTATGAGGGCCTAGGCAAACTCACGTACCCAAGATCTAGAGCATAGGAGAATTTTGGTATCCTCCTTGCCTGACCAACTAAGATGGGGAAAGAACAATGAAGGAAACTTTAATCTCAAAGAAGCTAAACAGGTAGTAACAGGATTTAACTATCCTAATCCTGATCAAGTTTGGAAGAATCTTTGGCAGAGCCCCCACTGGATGAAAATAAAACTATTTATTTGGCTAGTTCATCATAGGAAAATCTTAACTTGGGAGAATCTCCTGAAAAAAGGATTCATTGGACCTTCCAAATGCTACCTTTGTGACTCACAAGAGGAGACGATGGATCACCTTCTTAACCTCTGCCCATTCACCTCCATCATGTGGGAATGGGTGGCCTCAATCTTTAAGCAAACTGATAGGGACAGACTCAACATCTCCAATACTTTGAAGAATTGGAGGAAAAATTCTCAAGGAATGAAATTATTAATAGAGCCTGGACCCTGGTTCCAGGCTTTGTCATCTAGAATGTCTGGAAAGAGCGCAATAGTCGAATCTTCAAGAACAAAGCAAGCAAGCCACAACACATAATTGACCAAATTTTAAGGCAGCTCAAAGACACAGTTAGCAGCCTGTTGAGGACACTTCCTAAGGACCCTCCTCTGCCCCAAGATGCGAGTATTCTTCTACATTTGGGTCTTCAATCCATAAGCCCACAAGGTATTATCAAGGGAGTGAGCCAAATAAATTTAGATATAAACATTTGGAAGCCTCCTCCATATGGTTTCTTAAAGGTCAATATAGATGGAGCATCTAAGGGCAACCCAGGGTTAGCTAGTTTTGGGGGTGTTATAAGAGATGAACAGGGTCAAATTAAGAAAATCTTTCATGGCCACTTGGGAAAGGCAACTAATAACATGGTGGAACTCATGGCCCTAGAGTAATGCTTGGAAATATTGGTGGATTCAGATTCTCATAATGTTATCATTGAAGTAGATTCAAAACTGATTATCAGAGCATCCAAGAAAATATGTAATGGTACATCACTGGATAAAGTGTCGAAACACTAGAGGCTCTCGCAAATATTTCACTGTATCTACTCCCACCTACAAATCCTAAATATTGTAAGCTTTTTCCATGTGAAAAGAAAAGCTAACATGGTAGCAGATCGTTTGGTGAACAAAGGTGTGATTAAAAAGGAAAGGGACACCCGGTACGTCTGGGAGTTGATACCCCTAGGCAAACTGTTAGAGGACTGTCTAGGTCAGGCTGCCAAAGATATGGAACAATGGGAAAGGTTGAGATCAAAGGAGGAAAATGAAGGAAGCAGGGGCATAAGGATAGATTTTGGAAGTGTGGCAGGTTCATCACAGTGATTCAATGGATCAATGGATACACAGTGATTTAGCGAAAAGCAGAGAAAATGGGGTTTAAGCATAAATCCATCATAAATCCATCCAAGGAGCGAGAAGTGTCCAAAGGGTGGATCGACGGTCATCGCTCAGCGGTAAAGCACGAAAGTCCTTTTGCGAGGAAGTGGTTTCTTATACCACAAGTGGTATTTTGGAAGGGGCATAAGCGAGAACTGGTATTCAAAGGATGGCTTCCGATTCCACTCGGCAAGCGACACGTAGCAGCGGGAAGGAAGAGGATACCGCTTTTCGGGCGGGTATTCCTTGAGCTACATGTCCACTTGAAATATATGTAGATCGTTGGATCCACGAAGGGATGATCAACGGTGGAGGGTCGAATGCACTGGGAATGCGGACCCGCCTTTTTATGGTCGCGAATGTAATTATTTTGAATTCCGAACTTTTAGGTAGTGGGGTCAGGTGTTTTTTTATATTATTTTACCTGGGTTAGCCATATATATCAATTGTGGGGTTGGTTCCAAGTGTTAAAGGTTCAAGCCAATTCTGCTTTAGTTAGGTCATGTGGGCCATTTTTTGGTAAACACAAGGAAGTTTGGTTTACCTTGTAAAATATGTAATGTAACTGTTTCGGTTAATAGAAAGATCCACTCTTATTTGACCAAATATATATATATATATATATATATATATATATATATATATATCTATATATTATAAATATAATAGAAATATTAATATTGCATGAAATAAATAATAATTTTTCATTTTGAATGTTTTTTTCACAGAACATGGATCTTCTAGAAGATTTTTTTGAGCCCAAGATTAATCTAGATTATGTTGGGTCTAGTTCAAAAATTCAAGACAATGATGATGAGGTATATGGAGAGGACACGAAGGGAAACAATGACGATGATGATAAAGGATCCCTCAGATCAGTAAAGGATCCTATTGACCCCAAAGATATGAAAGGGGTTTATATTATCCCTTGCTCCTATGGGACCCCCTATATTGGTGAGACCGGTCACTCCATTAATCAAAGGATTAGTGAGCACGCTGCTGACCTTAAGCATAGAAGAGCTAAGTCTTCCGCTTTAGCTGAACATGTAGAAAAAACCAATCATCATGTTTGCATTGAGGAGGCTAGTGTTATTGCTAAGGTTTCGCATTTCCATCATTGGAAATTTAGGGAAGCTCTTGAGATTGAAAAGACACCAAGCAATCTCAATAGAGATGACGGATGGAAAATTAGTAGGTGCTGGGTCCCAACACTCTCTTCTTAGTCGTTTTTCTTGTCTCTTATTTTATTATTATTTTTATGTTTATTATTAATATATTTATATATATATATATATATATTTTTATTTTTATTTTTATTTTTTATTTTTATTTATTTATTTATTTATTTATTATTATTATTTTTTTTTATTTTTTATTTTTATTTTTATTTTTATTTTCTCGTCTTTTTTTATTTATTTTATTTTTATTGATTTTTATCAATAAAAATTTTATTTATTTATTTATTTATTTATTTTTATTTTACTTAATTTTTATTTTCCCGTTCTAGTTTATTTATCAATTCTAACTTACTTTCATCTTAATAACCCATTAATATATTTATATGATTTTGTAATTTAGTCTTACATTATAAGGTAAGGTCCGTTATTATTATATAATACCTTTCAACTAACTAATAATACCTGTTTTAATTATTTTTATATATTTTATATTTTTATTTTATTTTATTTATTTATTTATTTATTTTTTTATCCGTTATTTAATCCTTTCCTTTTAATACTTTTTTACTAACTGGAATTATTTTACATATTTTTTGTATTTTATTTTTTTTCTATTTATTTAATTAATTAATTTTATTTTTATTTATTTACTTTTTGTTTTTATCTTTATTATTTATTTATTTGATTATTTGATTTGTTTATTTATTTTTAGTGTTAACTTAATTTGTTTTCTCTTGTTCTAATTTATTTATTTATTAATTCTAAATAACCCATTAATATATTTACATAACCCATTAATATATTTACAATATAAGGGATGGTCCATTATATAACTACTTTAGTTTTAATTATTAAATAATGATACCAATTTTAATTATTTTATTCTATTTATTTAATTAATTAATTTTATTTTTATTTTTTGTTTTTTATCTTTATTATTTATTTATTAATTCTAACTAAATAACCCATTAATATATTTACATAACCCATTAATATTTTTACAATATAAGGGATGGTCCGTTATATAACTACTTTCCTTTTAGTTTTAATTATTAAATAATGATACCAATTATAATTATTTTATATATATATATATATATATATATATATATATATATATTTTACACCTAATATAACTAAATTTGACCGTGGTCCTAAAGTCAATTTTTTGCCCAACTAACCGTTGGTGGCTGTGCTCTAACTATTTAACATGCTAAGCTGGATCTGTTTTTTCAACTTGTCCTGACGATGAACCACACTGGTTGGTTCGAAACGCGTCGACAAATGGTTTCTCATGTGATTTTCGCCGAAAAATCTATCATAAAGATGATGAAATTGATTATGATCATAATTGTAATGATCATGATAAACATGATGATGATGATGAGAAATTTGCTGGTAGTAGCCAGTGACACTGATCATATAGACTCCATCATGGATCATTGTTGATAAATCATTATGATGCCTCTTTTCATGTTTATTAGCATATGTATCATTTTCACTTACAGTATCATATTGATTTGTATAATTTTTACATGTATAATTTTGAATTATATCATTTGGACATGTATTATCCGAGCCTACATTATGTGTAGCTAGTCACAAACCAATAATTTTGTTTATTAATAATATAAAAATACCAATTATAGTTAAAAAAATCATCTTGTTATTATATTCCAATGTTGTGGTGTGGTATGTAACTATCAGAAACCTAAAAGATATCTACTTTGGAAATATCTATGATGTGAATCTAGGACTGCATTATGTGTAACTAGTCACAACCAACAATTTTACCTATTAATAATATAAAAATATTGGTTGTAGTTAAAAAAAAAGATCTTGTTATTTTATATATAATGGATGTTGTAAAATTTCCCCATGATGGGTGTTCACACTGTGCTAGTCTAGATAACTAGACAACCAGTATATGCCGTCATGAATTCCAAGTGATGAGCACATCGACATGAAAAGTAGGTAATCATTACAATGAAAAGTGGGCAATCATTGCAATTAAAATGTGTATGATGAGCACACATGATGACGTGAAAAGCAATATCCTCATGCTATTGAGTTGAAGGCGATATCTGCCCAATTCTCTAAGGCCATTCTCCCTCAACAATTGTATGTTCTCCTAGTTCAACATTTAGTGAAATTGTATGTTCTCCTAGTTCAATAATTGGATTTATTTTATACGTTCTCTAGGTTATTTGGTTATGGTTTTGTTGTCTCTTCTTGCATGAAGCTCCTATGAGGTCCCAGATAAGTCTCTCTTTTCTCAATGCCAGGCTAATATAGCAAGACAATCTGGGCATATGGGGGTCTTGCAGAGCCTCACTGGGAGGTGTTCGGAAGTCGTGTTGGCTGGAGGTGCTTGGGAGCATGTTTCAAAGGATAGATAGTCACATCAACCAGCCTCTAACTAGGGTCAAACTCAAAGTATCACACATGGGCCCTTGTATAATTCAATGTTGTCTCAATTAGTAGAAACATAGAATTGCAGTGTTGTTCTCTTTCACATGCCCAATGTAGTAGAAGATAGTTGAATAAATACAGTGGGAATTGGTTTGGATTCCTCTAAGAATAAAAGGTACGACTAGCATCACAAGGAGGGTGTTCTATTTCGATACTCTAAGAAGAAGTATGGAACTTTGAGGGCCTTCCATCTAGATTGTGACATATGCAGGAAAATAGAGACATTGAATTGCATGTGTGCAGAGGAATAAAGGAGTTCACAGATATTTTGGCACTCCAGCCTACGTAGTGGTTTTAAGGAATAATTTTGGGATTGTGCATTTCTCTAGCACTTGTAGTGGTAAGGATGGAGGTTTGTTGCTCATGGTTGGAGTATTGTGGCTGGAATCTCGTGGTGGGAAGTTTTTTTTGGCATTACATTACACCAAATCCTTTGGTTGTGGTTGGCAGTGCCAATCAAGTAGTTCTCTTAAATGAAATATTTTCATAGTAAAAATATCCTTTTGCATCTACTTCTATGTATATTAGCAAGGTGAATATTGTAATGATGCCTTGACCATCACGCCACCGTTGTTGTAAAAACCCACTCTACCTTACTTACCTCAGTGGGATAGGTGTCACTCGCTAATCCAACTGCTCTTGTGCTCTTATAGGAATGGGATAATATTTTGTTTTTCCTTTATTCATTTCAATTATCATTGCTTGCAGTGTCCAATTAATATTTTTAAATGCATATATAACAAAATACCCATATAGATCCATATACATTACACCCTGTGCTTGATGATTCTGACAGCACCCAATTGAATCTAACAACCACAAGTTACCCACAGCGTCTCGATGCTTTCAGGTTATCTCTCCTTATGCCTCCCTAGATTATCCTTTTGCGACATGTCATCTCGTTTATCCCCATTTTGAAGATTTCCTACGTGTTCTCTTTCGTTAACCATTGGGGCCCCACTACCAGGGTTACGTGGTTAGTGGGGCAACACTTCCTCCTTCCCACTGGCCCATAAATCTGACCGACTAATCAAGGTTTGCACTTTATCATCACCACTTGAGATGAATCATTGAACAAGATTCCTTCCAATCGCTTTCATTAAGCTCCACTCTCTAACTAGTTGGGTGGGTCCCTATGGATCACATCCTCTTGAAACCTTAGTCTCAAAAATTTCCTTTGTTGCACTCCCTTATACCTCTAGGTGGGGCCACTAGGACATGTCACCCTGATCCCTTCACCTCGACACTTCTGTTAAGCACTCCTATTGCACCTCCGGGACACGTGGAAACTTTTATGAGGGCCTGACGCCCATCCAATGGGATGTCTCTCTTCTTTTGAGATGGAGTTCCAACTAGGTTGATGCCTTGTTATCCTGTCACCCTTTCCTCATGCATCCTCATGAATGACTAAGAATTAGCTAATCAATCCAACTTGTTAAGTGGTCCACCTCTCAACCAATGACATAACCGCTAGGCTCGCCTATCAACCAACTCATCCTGGTTGACATCATCCCAATTGATTCCACTATTGTGCAAAACAAACCTCTGGGGTATTGGTTTCAGGACATGTAAACTATTTGTGTCTAATCATGATGAGGGAAAATCTGGGCATGAAAATACCAAGTGTCCATGACTAGGGTTCCAGTAGGTTAATGGATAAGACTACTTACTTCATTATAAGACTAAGTCTCTACCATCCTTGGCAATGAAAATGCTCTGTGCATAAATTCTTCATTCAAGTATCGTTCCTTTGAAAGCTTGTACATGGTGGCTTTATGATCATCTAGACTTGCGATAGCATTCCACCATGGATAATTAAGAACCCACTGGTGCTATCCTCTTGACCTCACGTGAGGGATATTCTTCCCTAGCCAATGAGAATAGGGAGTTCCAGGCATGCTTGCATTGGTCATCCCTTGAATTCCCTCTTTTGAAGACTAGTATCGAACTCCTGAAGGGCTTCCACCTTTCCCACCACATGTCAGGGGTTACATGCTCCTAGGAAATCATGTAAGAAACTCCATGGCACTGCTCAGGGGTTTCAGGAAAATTTTGCTATTAGGAGGGTCATGTAATATGCATCATCAACACCCCTAGGGTGAGAATGTAGGCTTCTTAAAATGTAAGTCTGAGAGGCCTCTAATGGTTCCAAGCATCTCTAGCTTACAACTCCTTCACCATATAGACATTACTTATTTTTTAGGACCTCTAGGGAATTCAACCCCTATGCATGGAATAAACACCGATGTCCAGCATGAGGTAGATCACCAAAAACACAAATGAAGTAGGGCTACTTCTTGTTGATAATGCATAGGGGTATCCTTCATGAAAATACCACAAATTGATGTAGTTAAAATAGGAAGTCATTCTCGACATCAACACATGCCTCATAAACTAATTTATAGTCTAGAAACTATTATAAGTTTGTATATGAATATAAATATCTATGTATGCAGACCTTTTCAAATAGGCTTTCTTCATTGTATCTTTTTCTATACGGAATTTATGACTACAGACAGAAGTATCTTCCCTAGACCTACTGGCATGGTCTAGAACAATAGAGAGAAAATAATATAAAGTACGTTAGAGAAATTATAGAATGGAAAGATTCTTACTTGTGATCTGTTGCAAGTTCCTCTCTCCTATTGACATATAGGCTCCAATCATAGTTCTGATCGCTATAATTAGAACCTGCACAAACAATCAACACGAGCTAAAGATCCACAACATCTATATAACATTGTCCAATCATTATATTCAATGGATCAACATAGCATTGAAATATATGAATGTAAACATAACATAACAAACATAGGAAAATGGCGAGATTTTACAACCCAAAATAAGAGTTCATCTTGTAGATATATCCCTAAGATGTCTTGTCCTTCCTTGCATAAAGCACACCTAAATGTCACCCTAATACATCGAAATGATAACTCTCTTTGGATCAAAGCAACAGCATGAGGGTATGATTAGTCTCCAAAAGCCAACCTTGATGTTGTCGATGGTTTTAGATTTATAGGAGAGTGTGGTAGTTTAGCAATTCTTATCCATTTACCAATCTAGGCTTGAGATCCACTTAGGAGGGGAGGATGAACTCAAGGTATAAGAGGTGAAATATCCAAGGTATGATCAGATAGGATTCAAATTTATTATCCAAGGTAAATGGTTGTAACAACTCCCAGAATCTTCTGGAAGAGGAATATTCAGGATTGTTTTTATTTTTCCTGACTTTCAAGAATCAGTGCATCCCAAAAAAGGGACAACTTGTTGCTAATCAGAGTCGATGCAGAACTGAGCATCCTGTTGTTGAATGCAGGTTCCTAAAGGGCCCTGGTGTGATGGGCATTAAAAGCCCTGAAATGTGGCAGTCAAGCTTAGAAATTTAGGAATTTGGGAGAGTCATTATTAGGGCTTTGTGTATGGATGATTACAAAGTGTTCATTGATGTTTATTGATCTATTTTGTAGGCCTATTAATCAAATGTGATAAAAGTGTCCTATAACACTTTTATTTTGTAATAAAGGATTTAGGAGCTAAACACTGTACTAACTAAAACTAGATCTTATGGACCAGAATGATGCCTTTACTATGTCCATATTTTTATTATTTATCATTTCATAGTCTATTTCAGACCCCATAGGGATTATTCCCAAATATTTTCACATTTTCTTAGCATATTAATCATTCATATTATATCAATGGAAAAATCATACATTTCAAAGGCATACAATCTTACCCAGAGAAGAATTATAGTATGTTTAGAAAATTCGTGAGCATAATTTCAATCCATATTTCATTACACATTTAGTACACACACACACATTTATATACCATTTTAATCCAAGAATACAAACACATGTTTAGTGATGGTGAAAATATATGGAATACTTATCTTGCAATATTTTTGGCAATTGAGTCTCGGACTATAACGTGCCACCCAACCATAGACAACTACAACCAAAGTCACTTGCAACTCTCACTTTTGAGTTGGATTCCAGAGACTGAGGGGGGCTTGCTTAAGGGATTAAAAACACCACTACCCCTTGAAACAATGACTCCATAAGACAACCTTCCACGACCCACCAAACACTCAACAATATAATAATGCACAGGGAGTTCAGAGGCCAATTTTGTCCTCCCCAAAGAGTAGTATCAGTGATTTACCTCCTTTCGAGGAAGTAAAAAATCCACTGCTACCACCAAGACATAATCAGTTGACATTTTGAAAAAAATATTTTACAAATATCAACTCAAAAATTGATCTCTTCGAAAAATGTATAGGGCTCCAAAGACTACTGTATCAACCCACAAACTCTAGGGGACCCAAATTGTTACAGGGCTCCAAAGACTCTATCCTAACCCACAACTTCTAAGGAATCCAAGTTCTTATATGCATCCAAATATTTCTATCTCAACCCAAACCCTCCAAGGAACCCAAGTTGTTACAAGGCTCCAAAGACTCTATCCTGACTCACAACCTCCAGGGAACCCAAGTTCTTCCAGGGCTCCGGGGATTTTGTCTCTACCCATAGAATCCAGGGACCCCAAGTTGTTACAGTGCAACAAGGATTCTGTCTCAACCCATAGCCTCCAGGGACCTGCTATAGGGAAAACCCAACACCCCCCATTATTGACTTAATGACTCAAATAATGGGGACCCTTTTGTAAATTTTTGGCTAAACATCTTTTATGATTTTCATTTAAGTTAATTGACTTATAATTTTATCATTTTTTATTTTATTTCCATTGGATTTATGTTTTGATTGTTTTAATTAATCCGATTTTTCACAATCTTTCCATCGATACTTGTTTCATCTCATTTGGTCAACCAATTTGTAGATGACACTCCTTTGAAGTTTGATCGTTTTCTCGCTTGAACTAAAAATGTAAATAAACGTATAATATTTGAATTTTTGTAACTAATTGAGTTCAATAGTTATTCATTGTAAATATTGACTTTTAGTTAGCTTTTATTAATTTTTCATTTTTTCACTAACAGTCCTACAAAATGACCCAGCTAAATCATACAACAGATGAAAATGTGTTTCTACTCCAATTTATTATTCTAAAACAAATTGCCAAGACCAGCTTCTCAAAATTGCAAAGTGGCTATAGTCCAATTTGTAGGATTATTAATTCCACGTGAGACCCACTTCATATCACTTTCTTCCTTCCAAAAACTACGATTTTAAAACTGAGATTAAAAAACGCGATAAAAAATTATGATGTGATATTGCGATTGCGATACATCACAAATCACAAATAATTTTTTTGTTTTTTATGAAAAGTATTAAAATTTCTATACACGATTTTTAGTTTTATATGGGGGTTAAAACATTTTATCCTAGAATTTCTCACACCTTATACCTCCCAGACCTACGTCACCTCACATCACCCTTCACTTTATCCCTCCACCTCATTCGCCTCACCATCACCTTCACATCACACCTTATCACTCCATACTCCACTAATTCCTCACACTCCACCCTCCTCATCACTATTCCTAATATAATACGTGAATGTTAAGTGGTTTTGTAATTTTGAAATTTTTTAATTAATATAATATTATATTAATATTATAATATTATATATTAATTATAATTTTTATATATATTAATTATAATATTAATATAATATTATTTTAATTAATTATTAAACTTAAAATTTTAATTAATTTTGCTAATTAAATACTTAATAAAAATTAATAATGCAATTATAATTAATTGTTATTAATTAATTAATAACAGCTATTGAATTTAGAAATAGAATTTAATAAAAAAATTCAGATTTTTAGCTCAAGCAACAGAAATTCCAAATTTCTGGGAATTTTAATATACCAACTTCAAGAGCTCATAAATGGAGTTTTACTTGGCCAAATGAGACTCATTGGAAAGATTAAATTATGGAGAAGAATTTCGAAGAGGTGTTATTGACATATTTGATAATTTATTGGGTCTAAAATTCAGCAAAAGATCAAGCTCCGAATTTTTAAATAAAGCTAATTTTTCTGAGTTTTATTTTCTGTGTTTTCATTTGCCCAAGCCTCTACTGAATGCAAATCCATTCATCAATGATATCTTTCATCAATTAAAATATCACAAACATCAATAGAAAGTTCAGATTTCCTTTTCAATTATTTATTTAATTGAATTTAATTAAATTTCTTTTAATTCCATATTTGGAATTTTGATTTTTTTTTTCCATTTTAATTTTGTCTTGATCTGATTTTATAGGAAAATAGTTGAAGAGATGAGAAGAACAATATATCAATCAATGAGAAGGCTCCAACAATACAAGAATGAAATTTTGAGTCAATGAAAATTGATTAAACATATTTCTTCTTCAACAAATTTTCCTATTTTGAATTCTTTTGTAACTATTATAAATAACAGATTGTAGAATATAATAGGGGCTTCTCTCCTCTGCAATTCTGGAATTCTAAAAGCACTTCTGTAATAGGGATTAAGAGTTGTAGGTGGGAGGAGTAAAATTCTCGGATCTAAGGATTATTAAGGATTTTTTTTTTGCATTCTGAATTATGTATGAAGGGCAGGGTTTGCACTATTGTGGCTCTTGTTTTGAAAGCAGAGATTCAAGTGTTGTAATAGACTATTAGAGACCGAAGTAGGAGAAATGGATTCAATAAATTGGTATTTATAATACTATTATTTTAAATGCTGGTTTCATTTTATGATGACAGGAATGTGTCAATTTACTTTCATATTTGTGCACTTTTGTTAGTATGGGTAATTTGTCTCTATTTTATGTTATTATTTATCTCTGCTCTTATGGGCTGAATTCTAATTTTTGAGTAACAATTTACTCATAAATTTGTCTTTTAACACTATTTTAATAAATAGTGATATATTGTGAACTTTTTCTGCATATTATTGTTTAATTATTCAAGTTACTGATTAAATGATCAAAATCATTTTGCGAACTTCTTCCTGGGTGTTGTTGGTTGATTATTTTAGTTAAGAGGTTCCTAAATAGGATGTGTTTGGTATTCATAATGTCAGTTAATTGAACTACTTCGTTAGCTTGATATTCATTATAAGCCAGACATATTTAAATCTCAATACTTTAAATATCTTGCTCTTGGTTGGGTTAGATCTATATCTACCTAATTGAGATAGGATTAGGATTTAGTTCATTTTTCTTACATTATAGAATAAGTTTGCATTTATATTAATTTCTAAATTCTTTTAAGTCCTCTTCCCAAAGAGGCAAACTTTAGTTGTGGCTTGGTTGAGCCCCAAATTAGCTTAAGGATCATTTTCTTGCTTGATCAGCAAGAGGGTTGATCTGTTGTCTCTTCTCCATTGGTGAATGAGAATAATATTTTAAAGCCATTAGAGATTGAGAGAAGGTAACTGAACCTAGTTGAACCAGTCGTAACCACCATTCCAAATGGAAAATGAGCTGCTTTAAGGTCCGGACTGAGTGGTCATCCCCCATGTTGTTGCAGTGAATTTTGAGGCTTCAACATTTTGGCACTAGAAGGAGGGCCTAAAACTTGTTTTCTAAGTGGAGTCTTTGGATTCTAACATCTTATTATTTATTACAGTGGCTCTTCTTAAACTTCCATTTTGGAGTTGTATCCATGGACGTGCATCTTCCAATACTCCACCTGAAGTGGTAAGACTCTTGTCTTAGGTAAAATTTAATGGTAAGAGAAATTCTTCTGCTTTTAATCATGCCTTTCAATTTATTCAAGAATTTTCGAATTATGATTTTCAATAAATTGATGAAGGCATTTTATGCAGAATCTTTACTCTCACATTCACGTCAAAAGCTAGAAACCGGTGTCGAACTCTTCCAGTTGCCTCAATTCACAGCTAGGATCAATTTGTTAGAATGCTCCTTTGTAAATTTGATGACTATAACTATGAACAAGTATGTGGTGATATTAAAGATTTACAAAGATTTGAAAATGAATCTTTGATTGATTTTACCATCAAGTTTTGCTTAAATTGTTTGAAATTTAAAATTGAAGAAAAACCTACGGATGAGGAATTATTAGATTGCTATGAACATATTTGCTCTCTTCCTCCCATTCATAATCCATGTGAAAGTATTTCAAGCTTTGCTCAAACTCCTTCCAATTATATTAACACAATTGAGAATTCCAATATGAAGATGCAAACAAATGATGATGAAGTGGGATCTATTATGTATGATCAATTTGTTCATTTAGTGCGCACTTCTTACAGTATTGATAGTGATCAAGATGCACCTTCACATGTAAGTGAATCTCAAACACAAAGCTTGGATAATTTTACTATTCAAGTGCAAGAAGATACTAGCAATAATCTTGAAAAAGATACCGCTTTAAAATCTAAAAATCAGTACGTGTTAAATTTAGAAAATCATAACATAAATCAGAAAGTAGAAGCAATGATCGAAGTTTCTAATAATACGCAGCTTGCTGTACAAATTTCTGAATTCTTTTTCGGTGAGTGAATCCCAAATTCAGGACAACAAAACAACATTATTCAAGAAAGCACAAGTACACAAATGAAAGATCTCAAATCTAAAATTTACAATGAACAGAATGCACAAGATTTTTCAAATAGAAATGTTTTTAAATCCATTGCTTCTGATTCTCATTTTTCCCTTTATCCTGATTTTTTTTCTGATCGCAATTTATCCCCTCTTAATATTAATGATATTTTAGAAAACAGAGAGGTTGATATTAATGAATTGACAATTAGTTTTTATCAAGATAGAGAATTAAATATTGATCATTCTTCTGGCATTAATGAACATGTGCTTTATATTCCTTCTTGTTTTGATACATTGGATGAGATTGAAAGGAATTCCAATGAATGTCGTGAGGTCATTTATGATAGTTACTTTGACATTGAGGATATAGATTTGTCATCTTCACAATTAGATCCTCATAATCAAAGTCGAATCAAATGTGAAAATGAGGAACACTCAAATTCAGAAATTGTTTCAAACGGTTCTCATTTTCAAACAATTAATCATACTCATGATTTCAGCATTCGAGAAAACATTTCAATCTATGATTTATATGATGATCAAGATCTCATTCCTATTCATAGTCATGATTCTCTTTCTAATTTACAAGTTGGTATTATAAATCATTCGAATTCTATTATTCTGGCCAAGTCTTGTGAAAAGGAATATATTGTAAATCAATCCCAATTGCGCTGTAACAATAATTGTAACAGTAGTGTAAACTATGATTTGATTTTATTATTTTTCCTTCATTTATTCCATTTAAATTTAGATTTGTTTTCTATTTTTAATTTTCTATTTTTAGATAATTTGTGCTGGCATATTGAGCAACTCAGTATTCAACACTCAATTGAGGTGTTGTCTGAATAGGAAAATGAAGTTTCAGATTCTAATCGTGAACATCAAAAGCTATTTCTCTTCCAATTTCAACTGATGTTCATTTCTTATCGATTACTTCTACATTCTCAAAGACAGTGTGAACAAGAGAGTGTATTTTGACAATATGACCAGCAACCTAATTTAATTAATAATCTTTGTTTGTATCTAACAGGTTTCCATCGGTTTTTCATGGACCACTTTGAAAAATATTTGGAAAGTTTTCCTTCACAGACGATTGTTAATAGTTTAATACTTGCACATAACACTAACATATTTATACATGCCATTGAATCTAAAAGATCATTTTCACAATATGGCATGTTATCTTCTCTTTTGAATCCCTTCCAATCATCAATAGTAGAAATTCATCAAGGTTTCTATGATCCAATTGAAATTCAATTGGAAAGGGCATTTCAAGAGAAGGTAATTGTAAATAAACTGCTAATAGTAACTATACATTCTAAAATCAGACTTATTTTCCTTAGTTTAATTTTATTCATATTTTTGTTACTAATGATTGATTTGTACATACATGCAGGAATCAAAATGCTTACATGGTTACATTGGAAGTATGACTATACCTAGTCATGTTTCCTTCATTAAGTTAGAAATAGGAATAGATTAATTTAAATTAGATTTATTTTCTGTTTGCACTTATTTCATTATTTCAGATTTTCAATAAAGCAAGTAATGAATCTGACTTCTTCCGTGCCTCCCCTTTCATTTTTGAAAAAACAGCTTAGTACATTTTAGAGGCTCTTGAAAAATCAGATCATACATATTTATGAAACCTTTAATTGTCTTATCTTGCAAAAAAATCATCTCAAAAATCATACAGAAATTCCAAGAATTTGCTGCAACTTGACAATTTTGGATTCATAAGTATTTCTGAAAAAGAACTCGCCACCACTCATGTTTTCTGATGTAAATTGGAGGTGGATGCAATTTGGAAAATTCATTACTTATCATTTTAGATTAAAAAAGTAGGTGATGTTGAACATATGAAAACTTTGAGAAAATTTGGGAGAACTTGAAGACTCATAAGGTAAACTTTTCAGTCAATTTTCTTCGAGATATATATTTATAGGCTCATCATCATCTATGGTTAGTTTTAATTTTTCAATGGTAATTCTTTATTATTTTTCATTTTTTTTTGCAGGTTTTCATTCATTTTGGAGACTTGAAACAATCAGGCAACTATTTTAAGTCTACAACATGTTCAGGGAAGTATTAGTTGTTTTGTCAGAATTTGAGGATTCATTAATTTTCCTTATATATTTCATTAAAATTCTGTTCATAATTTTAAAAACATTATCAAGATATTCATGTTGGATCATTATAATATCGTAAATCTCCTTATAAGAAAGTCGCAATAACATCTTCATCTGATCGAATAATCTGATGGTTAATTAAATTATTGAATGGACCTTTTATAGAAAGGAAAATTGAGTTGGGAACTTTTATTTCAAATACTTTAATAACAACCGAATCTTGTTGTATTATCATATAGCATTATTAGAGCATTCTAATGTCGAGATATTTCATATAAAGCATCAATTGAAGTATTGCGATATCCACCAAATTCCAAACATGATAACACATTTAATTCTAGTTCTAAAAGATATCGCATCCGTTTATAAATAGAAAATTTGGTTGAAGTGCATGTGTTAGAAGTTCCAATGTCCTGGACTTGATATGGCATTTAAATTCAGTTTTAAAATATATCATATCTGCTCATAAAATCACAATTTCAATTGAGACATACATTTGAAAGTCCTGATATCCCAGATCTGATAAGAGATTAAATCCATTTAATAAAACTATCGCGTCCGTTCTACATCTCATGTCATTGGCTTTCACATATGAATGCATCAAATATCTTTGATCATGCGATACTCCCATCCTCTCCAATCTCCAGTAAAAAATTTCACGATATGCCACCATCCATGTCACATCATCCATATCACAAAATTTGATCATAAGTATTCCCGATAGGAAACCTACGATACAAGATTCTCGATATAAGTCCTCGCCAATCCTTCATATCGTAATTTTTATATCACGCATATAAGACGGACCCACCAATTTTCCATGTCGCCCATCACATCCCCGCAATTGCAAAATAATATTGGCATGTCATTTTAACAACTTCTATCTTTGATTCTCTGATATTGCGATCACTCTATCAAATATATTCACATCGCAATGGTGATATCACATTTTCACTTAGTGTATGCCCATATCGTAAATTTGTTATCGCAACAAATATGTCGCATCGCAAAACTCAAATGAAGTCTCACCTTAAGATTCACCGATGCGATAAACTATGATATGTCTCTCTGCCATTGTGAATTAACTATCATATATTACTCAATCACACATTGGCAAAGGTAAAAATCGCAGATTGAAATTTTTGCATGGGAAAGAAACTTGCGATGCAAAACATCCAATAAGGTGTTGTGTTGTATAGAAGATTTTAGGGCACTCTTGGGAAACCACTATGGTAATGAGGCAATTGATAACAAAATTGCAACATGGTTAAATCATTTTTATTTCTCTTATATTTGAGTTTTAGATATATTACTTTATATTTAATATATGAAATTCAAGACCTTCCCATATACATATCTGCGTTTCATTATCTTGGATTTGGTCTTAATTCTGAAATATTGATGAAAATCATGGAGTTAATATGAAACTTATAATATTATGAGAACATTCATCACTGTGATTCATTAAAAAACATCATTTCATTCTCATCTCTGATGAATTCAGTTCACTTCAGATTCGTGGAACATGAAACATTGTTTTCTTCTAGTTTGTTGCTTGTTTTAGTTCAAATTTAATAAGTGATGATTGTGGGTTAATAAGATTTCAATTAGTTCAACTTCTTCATGCTTTTAATTCTAATTAAAGTAAGAAGTTAACTAGTATTAGAGAAAATGATATCTTTCAGGTAAGATTAAATGCAATTCTCCAATGGTAAGTTTCATGTACCCATTCTCATTACTTTACTTTTGTTTTTAGTTTCGTTTTTAATTTTTGCTGATCTTGAACTCTGTTTTTGCAAGTCTTCATGAACCTATTGCGCCTCTACCAGATCAGTGTTGAAGTTCATTTTCTTTTGTTTAGTTTGCTTTGAGATTTTTGAAAGAAGCAGTAATGATGCTCATTGAATAAGCTAAACTGGGGAGTTTCTGAACCTTTAATTGTTTCCTTAAGCATTTCTTTTGTTAGAAAATGGTTAAAAAGATGCTTTGAAACAAAACATTGACACCAGATAGAAATTGTTTGGTTATTGCTGAATTTTGTCATCATAATTATCGGAAGCCAAAATGCTTATAACTCTGCAAGATAAAATTTATCTAAATCTCAACAAAAGAAGAAACATTCACATGACTATTTTCTTTGATCTCTTTTGTTGAGACATTTGTATAAGTAGTCTTAATGGAGTTTATCTGTTAAATTTGGGTTTTTATTTTAGTTTTTTCTTTCTTTAATTTTATTTTGGTTTGTTGATTTCTCTTCTTACTTTAGTTTAGCAATTCTCTTTCTTTTCTTTTTAGTTTTGATTTCAATTTGTGACTCTGCTATGATTTATAAGAAAAGCATTTTTCCTCACGTGATAGCGATTGACATACATGGGAAATCTCTTAAATCTATCCATTTCAGTGAATTTCATTTATCATTAAAGGCATATCCTTATGAAACCATAAGATCATCTGGCTTTAAATATTTTTCATGGAGGAACACACATCCTTTCTAAGTGATTCAGTTTAATTTTTCAAGGAAAGAATTGATTTGAGTTTAACACAATGAATGCCTCCCACCCTTCCACATAAAATCCTCTGAGTGATAGCTGCAGGGAAATAATTTGGAGCAAACATAATGAAAGTATTATGTCCATTAAACATAAATCTCTGTTACCATCCCACCTCTTTCACTCAAATACATCATAAATTAAAAGCTTGCAAAATGTTATTATCAAAAGAGTGATTAAGGAGGAAGCATGGGGAATACAAGTAAACCTGTCGGGGTTATGAACGCTCGTTGGCAGTGGGACTAGGCTTGTATGGCATAAATGACAACTTCATCGGGGTACTGTTCAGGCTCGCTGGCAGCGAAGCGATGTCAGAGACAATCATAAAATGTATATATGCTTTATCAAAAACTCTTATCTCTACCTTGTTCTATTATTATATGAGGTATTTTTAAAATAAATTTTCCCAAATTTGGATTCATGACTTTTACTCTAGTCTGTTTTGAGTACTTATATTTACAAACTCATATTACTTAATCTATTTAAGTGGGACCTATGAAAATGTTTTACTATTAGACGGTTTCCTCAACTCCATTATTTTTAACCTTTGGGTAAACTAAAGTTCATTATCTTTAACGAGAGATAACTGGTTCTTCCAAGTGTGTCGCCATTGTTGTAGGGAAAACCCCACACCTCGCATTATTAACTTATTGACTCAAATAATGGGGACCCTTCTGTAAATTTTTGGCTAAACATCTTTTATGATTTTCATTTAAGTTAATTGTCTTACAGTTTTATCATTTTATTTTTTATTTTTTTTCATTGGATTTATGTTTTGATTGTTTCATTTAATCTGAATTTTCACAAACTTTCTATCGATATTTGTTTCGTCTCATTTGGTCAATCGGTTTGTAGAGGACACTCCTTTGAAGTTTGATTGTTTTCTCGGTTGGACTAAAAATATAAATAAATGTATAATATTTCAATTTTTGTAACTAATTAAGTTCAATAGTCATTCATTGTAAATATTGGCTTTTAGTTAACTTCTATTAAATTTTCATTTTTTCACTAACGGTCCTACAAAATGACCCAGCTAAATCATACAACGGATGAAAACATGTTTCAGAATCCTGGTAATTTACTCCAATTTGTTATTCTAAAACAAACTGCCAAGACCAGATTCTTAAAAGTGCAAAATGGCTATACTCCAATTTGTAAGATTATTAATTCCTTGTGGGCCCCACTTCATATCACTTGCCTCCTTCCAAAAATTGTGATTAAAAAACGCAATCAAAAATGTCGATGCAATATTGCGATTGTGATACATCGCAAATCACATATCGCAAATAAAATTTTTGTTTTTTATACAAAATATTAAAATTCCAATACACAATTTTTAATTTTATTCAAGAGTTAAAACATTTTATCCAAAAGTTTCTCACACCCTATACCTCCCAGCGTTACATCACCCTCCGCCTTATCCCTCCACCTCACTCACCTCACCATCACCCTCAGGTCACACCTTATCACTCCATACTCCACTAATTCCTCACACTCCACCCTCCTCATCACTATTCCTAATATAATACGTGAATGTTAAGTGGTTTTGTGATTTTGAAAAGTTTTAATTAATATAATATTATATATTAATTATAATATTATTTTAATTAATTATTAAATTTAAAATTTTAACTAATTTTGTTAATTAAATATTCGATAAAAATTAATAATGCAATTATAATTAATTGTTTTTAATTAATTAATAACAGTTATTGAATTTAGAAATAGAATTTAATCAAAAAATTGAGATTTTTAGCCCAACCAACAAAAATTCCAGAATTCTGGCAATTTTAATATACCAACTTCAAGAGCTCATAAATTGAGTTTTTACTTGGCCAAATGAGGCCCCAGAAAGCTCATTGGAAAGATAAAATCATGGAAAACATTTCTGAGGATATCTCGTTGACAGATTTGATCATTTATTTGGTCTAAAGTTTAGCAGAAGATCAAGCTACGAATTTTTAAATAAAACTAATTTTTCTGAGTTTTATTTTCTGCATTTTCATTTGCCCAAACCTCTTCTGAATGCAAATCCATTCGTCAATGATATCATTGGGCAACTAAATCATCATAGACATCAATAGAAAGCTCAAATTTCCTTTTCAATTATTTATTTAATGGAATTTAATTAGATTTGTTTTAATTCTAGATTTGGAATTTTGATTTTATTTTTCCATTTTAATTTTGTTTTAATTTGATTTTACAGGAAAATAGTTAGGGAGATGAGGAGAACAAGATCTCAATGAATGAGAAGGCTCTAGTAATGCAAGAATGGAATTTTGAGCCAATGAAAATAGATTAAACAGATTTCTTCTTCAACAAACTTTCCTATTTTGAATTCCTTTGTAAATATTATAAATAACAGATTGTATAATGTAATAGGGGCTTCTCTCCTCTGCAATTCCAGAATTATAAAAACACTTCTGTAATAGGGATTTAGAGTTGTAGGTGGGAGGAGTAAAATTCTCAGATCTCGGGATTATTGAGGATTTTTCTTTTGCATTCTAAATTATGTATGAAGAGCAGAGTTTGCACTATTGTGGCTCTTGTTTTGAAAGCATAAGTTCAAGTATTGTAAAAGACTATTAGAGATCGGAGCTGGAGAAATGGATTCAATAAATTGGTATTTATAATACTATTATTTTAAACACTGCTTTCATTTTATGATGACAGGAATGTGTCAATTTACTTTCATATTTGTGCACTTTTGTCGGTATGGATAATTTGTCTCTATTTTATGTTATTATTTATCTCTGCTCTTATGGGCTAAATTCTAATTTCTGAGTAATTATTTACTCAAAAATTTGTCTTTTAATACTAGTTTAATAAATAGTGATATGTTGTCAACGTTTCCACATATTATTGTTTAATTATTCAAATTACTGATTAAATGATCAAAATCATTTCGCGAACTTCTTCGTGAGTGTTATTGGTTGATTATTTCAGTTAAGAAGTTCCTAAATAGGATGTGTTTGGTATTCATAATGTCAAATAATTGAACTACTTCGTTAGCTTGATATTCATTATAAGTCAGACGTATTTAAATCCCAATACTTTAAATATCTTGCTCTTGGTTGGGTTAGATCTATATCTGCCTAGTTGAAATATGATTAGGATTTAGTTCCTTTTGCTTGCATTATAGAATAAGTTTGCATTTAGATTCATTTCTAGATTCTTTTAAGTCCTCTTCTCAAAGAGGTAAACTTTAATTGTGGCTTCGTTGAGCCCCAAATCAGCTTAAGGATCGCTTTCTATCCTGATCAGCAAGAGGTTTGATTTGATGTCTCTTCTCCATTGGTGAATGAAAGTCATATTTTAAAGCTATTAGAGATTGGGAGAAGGTAACTGGACCTAGTTGAACCAGTCAAAACCACCATTCCAAATGGAAAAGGAGCTGCTTTAAGGTCTGGACCGAGTGGTCATCCCCCATGTTGTTGCAGCAAATTTCAAGGCTTCAACAAGACCCCAAGTTGTTACAAGGATCTAGAGGCTAGTATCTCAACTCACAACCTCCAGGGAGTCATAGATCCAACCCCTTCACTTCTGTTCTCTTTTTTCCAACGTTTCCTAACTCTGCTCTCTATTGAATGATGCTCAAAGGATTTCTATCTTTCCTCAATGAATGATAGAAATGATAACCCTTTTTTGTGAGTGGGAGTGGTTAAAGTGTTTCTTCCTTTATTTTTGCATGAGTCAATTGAGGAGTGAATGTTTCTCATGAGGTATGACCTCCTCCTTTTCTCTCTAATATTTTTTCTTTCTATGTAGGGATTCCCATCCTCATCCTCGTTGCCTTGATCACTTGAGTCTCATCATAGTTTCCTATCTTCTTTCCTTGTTAAGGTTCTTAGGCACATGGGTCTGTGTCCTTTCCTTTATGGCCCCTTTTTTAATTCAGTAACCAATCCATTAAAATTGTCCTTTAATGGTTGTCTCAAAATAGTCTGGACTTCTTGCATAAGGAAACCTTTATTATCCCAAGTAAGTCATTTCCTCATCTTTGGAATCTTTGTCCCTTGGACTCAATCCTTAACATATTTTGTGAAATATTTACATTGCATTTTTATGAGGAAACTCATGTTGGGGATGTCACAAAACCCTACCCCTTGAGGGAACATTATCCTCGGTGTTCTCCTACTCATATGTAACACAGGCAAGAAAAATAAAACATGTACTATTTTATGGAGCTTTATATATAAATATATTAAGTATTTTAAATTATATATACACATTTTCCTTATCTAGAAAAAAATGGATATGTTTCTCTCATGGAGTCATCCATTTCCAAAGTGGTTTTCTTTGGCCCAAAGTGTCTCCACTACACTTTGAATTTCTCTATGGCTCGATTTGAGAGCATGAGACTCCTCTAGTATAGAATGCATAATGACTCTATTTGGAACTCTCCCTCTAGTTCCACTCGTAGCATATACCAATTAATCACAATATTAGAATTGTGCACATATATTTTAAGCAAGGAAACACGGAAAACATCATGAATTCTAACCAATGGAGGTAAGGCTAGCCTGTAGGCCACTTGTGTTAGAAAATTATATATTATAGAGCAACGAAACAAATAAAATATATTGCAGAAATACAAACACAGAAAACACATAAAACAAGAGAGACACAGATATATGGTGTTCGCCCAATTTGGGCTACGTCCATAGAGAAACAACCAATCCTTCCTTTATATTATCCAGCAAACTAAAGAGATACAACCTACAGCAGATCCGCTGTAATTCCCTCTTCGCTCTCAAACTCCTCTCTCTTCCTCACTCAGAATACATATCTACATAGACGCAATACAATTCCCTCATATATTGCGAGGGGTTGCCTTCTAGGGCAAAAAACCCTAAATTAAACATAACTTCTACTGTCAGATTTCTACCTAATGAACAATTCATATTGACTATGAAATTACAACATTTTACAAGGCAATTTTACATCTATTTTTAGCTTCGAGGGTGCTACTCCCCATCCCCCGCTGGGGGGGGCTCCCAAAGGTCGCAACCGCCCCCCCTGGACCCCCCTGCAGGGTATATGTTACAGGCGATGTTGCCACCACATTATGATTTGTGGTCCAATGTGGCAATACCTTTGAATACAGAAGATAATCAGGTTCCATACACAACAACTTGTCCAATCCTTTCAAGGATCTCAAAAGGCCCACAATACCATGGTACCAACTTGGCACATGAGCCAATATTTAAGTAACTCTTCTTGGGTTTTATTCTCAATTAAACATGTTCTCCAACTTTGAACTCTTTATGCACCCTATGTTGATCTGCATAGCTTTTCTATCTATCATGTGCCGCCTTTAAATTTTTCTTGATGATTTGAATTTGCTACTGCATTTCCTTTAGCATTTAAGGCCAAATAAGGACCCTATTCATTAGATCAATCTAGCTGATAGGAGTATTGCAACTCCTCCCATATAATGCGTCAAATGGACCCATCTTGATGGATTCTTGGTATCCATTGCTGTATGCAAACTCTACAAGTGGAAAGTAATCCTCTCACTTCTTTAGCTAATGCATGACATACATCCTAAACATGTCCTCAAGGATCCTATTCATCCTCTATGTTTTCCCATCAGTTTGTGGATAGCTTAATGTACTAAATGTCCACTCTATCCCGAAACCTCCAAATAGTTCCTTCCAGAACCTTGAAGTGAACTTAGCATCTTTGTCTGAAATAATTTTCCAGGGAATTCCATGTGGTCTCACAATCTCCTTTATAAATATTTGTGCCACCTCATTAGTGGAGTAAGTAAATTTAACTACTACAAAATGAGCCATTTTTCTCAGCTTCTCAATTACCAGCTTGATTGCATCATGCTTCCTAAAGGTTCTAGGAAAAGCTGTAATGAAATCCATTGAGATTACTTCCCATTTCCATTATGAAATGGGGATATGCTACAATAATCATGTTGGATTCTTGTATTCAAAATTCACTTGCTAGCATTCTATGCATTTAGCCACAAAATCAACAACTTATTTCTTTAAGTCTGGCCAATAATATTACTTTTTAGTGGCCGTGAGGGTCTTTTAATAACCTGGATGGCCTGGATAAGGCTTGACATGAAACAATTTCATTATAAGTCTCTTTAAGTCATCACTGCCTAGCGCATAAATTTTGTTTTTGAACTTGATTAGGTCATCATCAGTGAGATGATATTCCTCATCTTCATCACCTCATAACAAATTTTCTCTTATCTGCTAATATGTTTCATCATGTTGTGCCCCATTCTTGACCATTTCTATTAGGTCCACTTTCTAAGAGCTTATAGCTTCCAAGTGATTCATTTGAATTCATCTTCTAAGAGCATCAACAACTTTGTTTTCCTTGTCTTTAATGTACTTAATTTCAAAGTTTAACTCACTGAGGATGGTAGCCATCTTTCTTGTCTTACATTTAGCTTCGAATACTCAAACAAATACTTGAGCCCAGTATGGTCTGTCATAAGGGTGAATTTCTCTCTAAGGAGGTAATGCCTCCACATTTTCATAGCATGAATGATGGCAATCAACTCTAGGTCATGAGTTACATATTTTCCTCCTACTCATTTAATTTCCTGGACTCAGAACACGCTACCTACCCTTCCTGCATCAAGACTCCATTGGTTCCTTCCTAATACGCATATGTGCACACTGCAAAATATTTGCGAGGATCCCCAATCCTCAACATTGGTGCGTTTGTGAGCAGTTTTTTTAATCACTCAAAGCTTGCTGCACACAGAGTTTCCCACTCGAATTTATTTCCTTTTCTCTACAAAGATGTAATAGGATGGATTGTCTTGGAGAAATTCTTAATAAATCTTCTTTAACAACCTTTGAATCCCATGAATGATCTGACCTCATTCACATTGTTGAATTGAGGCTTTTGTGATCCATATCAGGTTTACGAGAGATTTTTCGGCGTAAATCACAAGATCTATCATTTGTCGACGCGTTTCGAACCAACTAGTGTGGTTCATCTTCAAGACAAGTTGAAGAGTCAAATCCAACTTTGCATGTTAAATAGCTTTGAGCAGAGCCTCCAACGGCTAACGGCTTTGGCCTAGTTAGCCGTTGGAGGCTCTACTCAAATCTATTTAACATGCAAAGCTGGATCTGACTCTTCAACTTGTCTTGATGATGAACCACACTAGTTGGTTCGAAACGCGTCGACAAATGATAGATCTTGTGATTTACACCGAAAAATCTCTCGTAAACCTCATTAAAATTCTTTGGTGTTGGCCACTCCATTATGGCTTTGATCTTCTCAGGATTAACTGATGTTCTTTCTTTGGAAACAATATGCCCTAAATAATGTATTTGTGACTCGAAAAAAGATACTTCGTTCAACTTTGCATAGAGGTTGTTCTCCCTCAACAATTGTAGCATTGTAGCCAAATGTTTTTGATGTTCTTCCTGTATTTTTACGTACAACAATATTTCATCAACAAACACAATGACAAACATTTCCAAATAAGGATGAAACACATTCTTCATTAACCACATGGACGTGCTAGGGGAATTAGTAAGTCCAAAAGGTACCACTACAAAATCATAGTGCCCATATCTTATCATTAAATAAACCTTGTGAATGTCCTCCTCCTTGATCCTTATTTGATGATATCCCAACCTTAAGTAAATCTTGGAGAACAATGTTGCTTCTCTTAGCTAATCAAAGAGATCATCAATTCTTGGTAATGGTACCTATTTTGTATGGTCACCTTGTTTAATTGTTTGTAATCAATGCATAATCTAAGGGTTCCATCCTTCTTATATACAAAGAGCATAGGTGCTCCCCATGGAGACACACTTGGCCTTTTTGTGGCCCTTGTCCAACATCTCTTTTAGCAGTAGTTTTAGTTCCAACAATTCATGGGTACTCATCCTGTATGGTGCCTTGGATGTTGGTGTTGCTCCAAGTACCAACTCAATATAGAAATATAGCTCTCTATGAGGAGGTAATCTAGGAACCTCCTCTAGAGACACATCTGCATATTGTTGCAGAACCGGGTACCCTTTCAATATTGTCTTTTCCTCATTGTCATCATCATTCCCACCCTTCTCATCACTTAAGATTTTCACTGTAAATAACTTGCATGCCTTTTTCCTGCTACGCTTGGCTTGCATGACCATGATAAACCTTACTGACGTAGGTTTTTTGCTGCCCTGCAAGACCCTTTTTCCCCTTGCTCATCCAAGAATTTGATTTCCTTTTCATAACAGTCCACCTAGGTCCTATGTAAGTACAACTACTCCATGCCCAAAAACATTTTATATTCACCCAATGGCAATATATTGATATGAGATTTTGTAGGCATGCCATTAATCTTGAACATACATGATCTCACCTACTAGTTAATCTTTCTTTTTTATCCAGTTGCCAATTGAACCAACCATGGTTCTTCAGGAAACTCCTTAACCAAATTACATGTTTCAACATGTTATGAGCTAAAATACATATAATTAGAACTTTGATCAATTATAATAGTAATAATTTAGTCATGCAACTTACCTTCCATATCAATAATGAATGCTTGGTGGTTTTCTTGGTGGTTGTCCACGACTGCATAAATCCTAGGCAATTCTCGAGCTATTTCACCCACCATGCAAGCTTCTTGGGAATTGTAAATATTTGGCCCAATGTTCTACAAGTGTGGACAGTCCCTTCTTCTGTGGTTTTCACCACATGTCCAACACCTTAGTAGTTTTCTACCTTCGAACTTAGGCTATCATGTCACTGGTTATTGCACATTTTTCTTAACAACAACATTAGCTTTATGCTGAGATTGTCTTGCATGAGTTGGGTGCTTACCTTCTCTCTTTTTTGACATTTTCTTGGGCCAACTCTTCTTATGTCCAACATTTTTCTTTTCTTGTGAGTTTCTTTTGATTTCTAGCCAATGTTTTTCTTGCTCAAAGAAGTGCTTCAAGTTCTCAATAACATCTTCAGAGTCAATAGTTCCAACAACTTAATTTTATCTCTGAATTCCATAGGAATCCCACTGATAAACCTTTGAATTTTATCTTTATTATCCTTGATATATGGCACATGCCTTGATAGTCTTAGGAACTTAGTGACATATTCCTCATCTGATAATTGCCCATCCTAAGTTCATATAGTTCCTTTGGCTTGCCATCATAATAATTCTCAGTCAAGTATTTTTCTCTAAAGAGATTTTTAAATTTTTTCCAATTTAACTCTTTCTAAATAATTCCTCTAACATTCTTCAAATCTTCCCACCATATGTTTGCTTTTCCTTTCAAGATGAAGGTGGCAATTCTAGCTTTTATACTTTTAGAATAATCCTAGATTCTAAAAACATTTCATCATGCCCAATGATGGGCCTCCAAATTAGACACAAATTAAGGCCCATCTAATCTTTCCTAGGAACATAAATGTTATATTAAACATCTCCTTCTACACTTAATAATGTTTTTTTATGTTTTAATATGTTCTTAGGAAGGTTTAGAGCTAATTGCATATTATGTGTCTAATATTATTTATTTTTGCAGAGTATTGAGAGAATATGGAGTAAATTTTGAATGAGATACTATAGGAACTTTCTCCCTACTACATGATGGAACATAAAATATTAAATGAACTTAATATCATGAAATTATTGACAAATTCTAAAACTCTACTGATTGAGAAAATATAGGAATGTGTTCAGTGTCATTTAATGCAAATTCCTAGTGTTGGCAACTAGATCCACTTTTTGAGTGATTTTCAAGGGGAAATATGCTTCTTTTCAAGGAGAGTGCCTCGTCATAACTTTTTATAAGTATCAATTCGAATTGGCCTCTAGGGGCATCTATTTCTTAGTCTTCTTGTGGAGGAAACTTGTTATTTAGCAGCTCACTTTCATTTCAAGTAGGGATGTACTTGGATTGATTAAAATAATGAATTTTGGTACCATTTGTAGCTTCTAAAGCTTGTTTTTATTCATAAGAATCTAATTTCCCTTGGGCTTGGCCATCCCAGGACCCTCATATTCCTCTTGTACAATTTATTTATTTCCTTTGAATGTCTTTTCCACTTGCATTTATTTTTTTGCATTTACTATTCACGTTTCTTTTGTTGTAGTTAGTATTGGTTAAATGATTTAAGTGAGTTGTTTTGAAGGTTATTTATAGAGTCACAAGAAAAATTAATCCATATAACATCTTTTAAAAATCATATTAATCATTGAGCTACTTGGATTAATTTACTAGTTCGCAAATCTAGAATTTTTGGAAGTCCCTGGTAGCAAAATAGTAGTAATTCTCTGCTATCTTTTTAGAAAGTGTTAATGAGCTTAATTTGAGTTTATTCCACTTGTATTGGGTCATAAAAACATTCAAGTTAATAAAAAAAATTAACTGATATAATTTTAACTTGATTTTATTAAGCGTTTGGTAGGTTAACCAACTGAATAGTGCTTGAATTTCTTGTCTTTAGAGTAGTAATTTTCTGCTATTTTTAACACGTGTTAACATAGGTATTTTGGAGTGATTCCACTCCAAACGGAGTCCTATGAAATCCTACTAAAAAAATAAAAAATACCCATCTCATTTTCATTTGATTTACTTGGACATTCGGCAAGTTATCTCACTCTTGTAGCAAAACATGGCCTCCTGTAGCACCTCTTGTAGCACTCTTGTAGCACATGTAAACTTCACCAGATTTTATCCAAAAGCTTGGTTTTTGTCTCTTAGGCTTGAATCATGACCCCTAGGCTCTGAATATGTGATTGAGTAAGGCCAAAACACCTCTTAATCGTTGCCTCTTTTCCATTGCAATCGCCTATATAGTTTGAATTAGTAGACAAATTCATGACTTGAAGAGCATAATGATGATTTTCATGATTACTTATGAATAACCTTGTGAACTATATTGACAAAATCTATATAGAATGCAGTCACTTAATAATGATTTCATTTTTTTCATATATATTAAGCTATGGTTTCCATTTCCAACATTGTTATTTCTATTACATAGTCTAGGCTTCTTTTTGATGTACCATTTACACTTTTCAAATATGTCAGTGTTTACATTTCTACAAATAGGATTAATTTACATTAATGAAAAGTAGAATAGAATTTCCTTTCTCCAAAAGTAACTAGGATTTCCTCTCTACAAAAGAAGTTAGGTTTCCTTGCTGCAAATAAAGCAACATTTCCATTTCTACAATTAGTTTAGGCCTTGATTTCATAACATTCACTTCATTGCATTAAATCAATGAAAGGTGGACACATTTCATGTTGTACATATAGTTCAGACACCTCTTAATTTTGTACAAACCCCGGGTTGATAATTTAAGTTTGTAGCCTTGGGAGTTGTCGCATTTTTGTTGAAATACAGGGGCTCATCACCCAATATCCATACTCCTGCATCCTCTGATTTCTTCATTTTCCCACCCAATATGGGTGGCTTTGATTTATTGAATTCCTTAAACATGCCATACTTTTCTTTTCTTCCTGAATGGTGATGATGGAAGTGATGGTGGTGTGTCTTGGTATTAGAACTAGATGGTATTCTAGAATGATGCACATGTGTGTTGATTCCCCCTCTCGGGGTGCTTAATGGTGCATTCGCATTCACAATATCCTCACTCTAAAGCCTATGCCTCTTTTTGAACCTGCTACCATCTAACCCATTTATATTTTCTTCTTATTCGTGAAGACTCTTTATGTCTCTGTGACTAGCCCTCATTTCAGATTGCCTTTGCCTATGCAAATCTAAGAGACTTTCCAAGATAACTGCATTTATCTCAACTTGTCTCTCTTGAGATCTTACCAACGTTTTGTTATCTCTCTTTTAGCTTCTAACCTCAGCCGTTAGTTTTCTTAGGGTATCCCACCAATGTGAAGAGTGATTCCCTCCCCCTTGGTCCACTGATGTTTCTTCTTCATTAACCCTGACCCCATCACTTCCATGTTATAATTGATAAGAGTTGTACTGCACCATACTAGTCATTTTTGTTGAACTATCACTGTTTAAGGCTACTTGTGATGTGTTTTCATTCACACACATTATTATATTTTCATATAATAGAGAAGATACACAAAAAGTTACCATAAACTTTACTCGTTGTGCAATCTCTTCTACTCCTACTCTGAAAAAACAATCATGTTAGTATGCTACCATATTCAATAAATCATATATATCAACCATACAATAGGAAATTCCATGTTAGTGCATAATTGATGAATAAAAAACATATTTATGCCCATGGGCCCGCTCATACAAAGTGACTGACTATCTGCAACGAAAGCAACCCACATTGGCACATGGTTATCAACAAAGAAATAATCACTAAATCAATCAGGCGTGTACTTCATTACTTTAGATCGAATTTTAGCACCTAAGGAATTACTTAGTAAATTTTCAAAAATCATCACTTTCTTGTGATAATACACATACAGTCTGAGTCTTGGACCTAGGTGCTCTGATATCGCCTGTAAAAACCCACTCTCCCTTACTTACCTCAATGGGATTTGTGTAACTTGCTAATCAAACTCCTCCTGTTTTGTTAGAGGAATGGGATAATATTTTTTTTTTCATTTATTCATTTAAATTATCAATTCTCATGTACGGTAGGATGCAACACTTAAGATTCTCAATTCCTTCCTAGGACCTCCTAGCTAGGGCCTTTCAACATCTCTTTCTCTCTCTCTCTCTCTCTCTCTCTCTCTCTCTCTCTCTCTCTCTCTCTCTCTCTCTAGCTATATCTATATCTATATATATATATATATATATATATATAGATATATATATGTATGTATAATTGGAACCCATGTCACAATTCCATGGTTCGAGCCTCCACTTAACATTTTTAAATGCATATATAACAGTATATCTATATAGATCCATATACATTGTACCCCATGCTTGATGGTTCCCATAGTGATTAATTGAATCCAACGACCATGAGCTACCCACATCATCCTCATGCTTTCAGGCTAGCTATCCTTATGCCTTTCAAGACGATCAATCTAAGACATGTCATCCCATTTCTCCTTGTCACTACCAGGTTTACGTGTTTAGTGAGGTCGCAGTGCCTCGTCCCCACTGGCCCTTCATTCCGACTACTATCTTTCGCTACATGTTATGCCTCATTTATCTCGACACTTTCCTTTTCTTCACCTCTTGATACCTTTGGGGTCATCCCATTGGGATGATCTGTCAGGTGGGACCACCTCCCCACCATTTAGGGTGTGCACTCTATCGTCACCAATTGACTTGTGTCATCCCCCAAGCTTCCTCCTAAACACTTTGATTAAGCTCCACTCTTTAACCAATTGGGAGATCCCTTTGAGACATGTCATCATGATGCCTTGGTCCCTACACTTTCCTTCATTGCATTCCCTTATAACTCCAGGAGGGGTCGACTAGGACATGTCATCCTGGTCCCTTCACCCTAGTGGTTCCCTTGGGCACTCCTCTTATACCTCTAGTACAAGGCCTTTGGTACACATGGAAATTTTTCTAAGGGCCCCAATACTAGCCAATGGGACATCTCTCCACTTCCAAGCTCGAGGCCCAACTGGCTTGGTGCCCTATCATCCAGACACCATTTCCTCATGCATCCTCATGAAAAACTAGGAATTATCCCTTTGAGCCAACTTTTTAAGTGGCCCACCTTTCAACCAATGTTGTAACCATCAGGATGGCATGTCATCCAACTCATCCTGGTTGACGTCATCCTAGTCGATCCCACTGTTGTGCAAAACAAACCTCCAGGGTAATGGTTCTAGGCCACGTTGACTTTCTCCATCCAATCACGATAAGGGAAATTATAGGCATACCAACACCAAGCGTCCATGAATAGGATTCTACCAATTTGACGAATAAGGCTATCAAATTCATTATAAGACTAAGTTTAAGACCTATTTCCCAATAACACTGCGATATGTAGAAAATTTTCATTCAAGTATGATTGCTTTTACAACTTGTTTGTGGTGGTTTTACGAACATTTGGACCTGCGCCAACATTCCACCATTGCCTATTAAGCACCTATTGGTGCTATACTCCTTCTCTTATGCGAGGCTTATTCCTCCATCATCCATAGGGACAGGGAGTTTCAAGCATGCTTTCACTAGTGATCCCTCGATTGCCATTTTCTGAGGACTAGTAGTGAACTCCTAAAGGGATTCCATCTCTCCTGCCACATGCGATAGATTCCATGCTCCTACGAAATCCTATAAGAAGCTCCATGGAATTTGTCTATTAGCAAGGACATTCAATCTACATCATTAGTGCCCCTAGGGAGAGAATGCAGGCTGCTTAAAATGTAAGGTTGAGAGGCCTCTAATGGTTCCTAGCATCCCTTCATCTTACAACACCTTCATCATCTACACAGTGGCACTTCTCAAAGACCTCTAGGAAATTATACCCTAAGGCATGGCATAAACATTGGTGTCCAACATGATGTGGATCACCAATAACACCAATGGAGAAAGGGTACCTTCTTTTGATAATGCATGGTTGTGGAAGCCTTCATGAAAGGACCACATATTGATGCATTTAAAAAAGGAAATCATTCTTAGCATCAACACATGACTCATAAATCAATTTATAGTATAGAATCTATTATTAGTTTGTATATGAATATAATCATATGTATATGCACACCTTGTCAAATAGGTTGCCTTCATTGTAGCTTGTATTTTGTAACAAAGGATTCAGGTGCTAAAGGCTATAACAACTAAACCTGGATCTTATGGAGTAGTTTGATGCCTTTACTCTATGAACAATTTTATTATTTATCATGTCATAGTCTAGTCTGAACCCATAGGGACTATTCCCAATGATTTTCGCTTTTTATTAGCATATTGATCATTCATATTATATCATTGGAACATTCACACATTTCAAAGACATACAATCTTACCCAAAGAAGCATTATACTCTGTTTAGTAAATTGACGAGCACCATTTCAGTGTAGATTGCATTACATATTTAGTCTAAGAATACAAACACATGTTTAGTGACTGCGCAAAAACATAGGAATACTTATCTTGCAACATTTTGGGAAACTGAGTCTGGGACTATAACTTTCCACCCAACCGTAGATAACTACAACCAAGCTAAGTTATAGTTGTCACCCTTGAGCCAAATTCCAAACACTAAGGGGGGATTTCTTAAGGGATTGAAAACACCACTTCTAGCTGAAACAAGAACTCTAAAAGATCTCCTTCCTCCACTCAGTAGTATAATAATTCACAAGGAGTCCTAGGGCCAACAACATCCTCCCCAAAGGGTAGTGTCATTGATTGACCTCTTTCCGAGGAAGTCGAGAATCCACTGCTACCACAAAGACATCATCAGGAGATATTTAAAAAAGTAACTTCTACAATTATCAACTCAAAAATTGGTATATTCCCAAGATTTCCAAGGCTCCAAAGACTACTATCCCAACCCACATCCTGCAAGGGACCCAAGTTGTTACAAGGCTCCAAAGACTCTACCCCAACCCATAGCCTACAGGGAACCCAAGTTGTTATAGGGCTCCAGATATTTCTATCTCAAACCACAACCTCTAGGAAACCCAAGCTGTTATAGGGCTCTAGAGATTTTATATCAACCCATAGCCTCTAGTGACCCTAAGTTGTTACAGGGATCCAGAGACTAGTATATCAACACACAACCTTTAAGGAGCTAGAGATCCAATCGCCTTAACTTCTATTCTCTTCTCTTCAATGATTCTTTATTCTTTTCTCTTTTGACTGTTTCTCAAAGGATTACTATCCTACCTAAACAAATGAGAGACATAATAAGCCCATTTTTGTGAGTGGGAGTGGTCAAATCCTCTCTTCCTTTATTTTTGCATAAGTCAATTGAGGAATGGATGTTGCCCATTAGGCCTGACCTACTTCTTTTTTCTCTGATGTCTTTCATTGTTGCATAGGGATTCACATCCTCCTCCTCATTTCCTTGCTCATTCGAGTCTTATAATTTTTTCTTGTCCTCTTTCCTTGTTAAGGTTCTCAAGCACACGGGCCTATGTACTTTCCTTTGTGGCCCCTTTTTTAATTCAGTAACCAATCCATTAAAATCAAGCACCAACCAACCTTTAACCATTGCCTCAAAATAGTCCAAAATTCCTATATAAGGAAACCTTTGTTATCCCAATGAAGCCATCTCCCCAGCTCTAGAATTTGTGCACCCTAGACTTACCCCTTAACATATTTTGTAAAATATTTACATTGCAATTTTATAAGGAAACACGGGTTGGGGCTTTCACTTTTCTGTAGTGTCTATTATGGTGGAAGTTTTTGGTTAGCAGATAGAAAATATAACTTTTATACTCTCCTAGCGGGCATGCAGGTAGCAAATCCTATTACTCTTTGTAATACTCTATTCCAATAATTCAGCGACGAACTTCAAACAAAAACATGGATGTTGTAGATTTTATTTTGATGGAGATTTAATAAGTATAGTGATTAACTGTTATTTTGTATGGATGTCCATTTCCTTAAAAATTCTTTATAAATGGTATACTATAAAATATTCCAAATTCAATATGAATTACTCTATAACCATATAAGTTATTTAAGAGGCATGATACACTTAACTAATTTAATTGAAATAAACAATCTTAAATTAATAAATGGGAGCTATAAAGGAAGCAACGGGAGTTGTCAAAACTAAAGCATAATGTGGCTCTAAAATGGAAGTAAAATTCGACATTAAATTAGAAGCCATACTTGGAGCTATTACTGGCTCTAAATATGAAGCTAAATTGGTTACTTAACAGGAAGAAACATTGGAGACTAATTAAGAAGCAAATCCCAACACTAAAATGAGGCTAACCATGGAACTAAAAAAGAAGCGAACCGAGGCACTAAATAGGAAGAAAACCTTGCAACTAAAAGGAATAAAACCATGAAGCTAATAAGGAAGCATAAAAGGAAGCAACAATGGAAGCCAAACTAGAAGCACACCAAAAGCAATCTCGGAAGAAAAACTTGGCATTACCTCAAAATGAAAAAATAAAAAGAAATTTAGGTAACGAACAAATAAGTGATAAGGGAAGCAATAGTAACAACCAAAATTTGAATTTCCTAAGAAGAAAAAATAGAAGCAATTAAGGTTGCAAACTAATAAGTAATAATGGAAGCAATATTAGAAGCCAAACTTGGTGTTCCCTATGAAGCAAAAAAAGAAGCCATTCAGGTAGCAAACCAAGAAATAATAATGGAAGCATTATTAGAAGTAGCAAAAGACACTATAATGGAAACCATATTAGAAGCTAAAGAAGATGTCATAATGGAATAAAACCTATATGCAACAAGTGATGCCCTATTGGAAGCAAAACTCGAAGCAATAGATGATGTTATATTGGAAGCATAACTTGGCATAAATTAGGAAGCCAAAAAGAAGTTATTTTCAATCCCATACTAGAAGCAAAACAGGAAGAACAATTGGGAGCAAAAATAGAAGTAAAAATGTATGCAACAATGGAAGCAAGAATGGAAGAATAGTTATGAGTGTTGAATCTGGTGGTATTACAGGGGCTATTTCTGGCACCCAAGTAAAATTCATTGTAGCATCGGTTTTTGCACCACCAATTGAGAACAATTCACAACCTCAAATACACTAATTTTTGGCATTATTTTTAGTGCTAATGGCATGTTTTTCTATAGTGAACCTGAAACACTCCAAAATTTGTCCTTTATGTCTATTTTCTACATCTTAACTTGGATTAAATGCACTCTAATATGTGATGGGACACCCAACCAAGATAATGTTTGTTTGATTGTGATCTATAGTGATATTTCTATTTGGACTTGAACTATTTTTGGAACCATTTTAACCTACATATGGTCTCTTGATGATAGACTTAACACTGTATTATGGAACATTGATTAACAACATGAAAAACTCACATATATCTCTAGAAAATATATTCAAATGTGTTCTACCTGTGAAAAAATAAATGAAATGCTAAAAGACAGGTTGCTCCATTTCATATGTTACTATATGTTTCCTTAATGAGCACCAAGCCTTCCAAACAACATCCTCATTGAGAAATGACTATAAAAGTTGTCTTAAACTAGACAAACCACCATTCTAACCCATTGTTTCCTTGTAGAACATAGTGAAGATCATCTAACAAATTTTTGAAACAAACTTCATGGAGAAGTTGAGTTATGAAACCATGTACCATGGACCTAAGTTCCTTTCCTAAAAAAATATTTTTATCTTCTATCGATTTAACACTACCTTTTCTTGCCCACAATGGATTGACGAATCTATGTTTACTACAACCATAATATTTCTCTTTACTTAAGGTATACATATAAATTTTACTGAAGCTACGATATGTTAGATGTACAAATAAGTATATCATGACCATGTTCATCCAATAATAGGAAACCATCTGACCACAACCTTGAATCATCCCAGCAATACTTATCCAATATTTCAACACCTAACCAAAAAACAGAAAAGCAAAGAACGTAACATTCATTCAAGTATAGAAACAACAACACACAAGTATAAGAAACACACAAGGTGGATTCATTAGCTTTATTCATATGAAAAATTTTATAATGTACAACAACGAATCATGACCAAATATCTACAACTTATTTGTAGAATGTCATTAAAAGGCACAACTACCTACAAGAGTTATCAATCCAACCATTGAAGAAACTCTATGCCTAACTCCTTTAGGTACTATTATATTCTCCTTGCATATATCTAGTGTAATTCACCCTACTATGCAACGTCATAAATTAGAATTATCAATATTTCTTTTAAACTTGTGCAAATGACAAATGCTTTTTGATTTCCTTAGCACACTTGAGGTGTCCTCTTTTTTTTTTATGAGACTTGAATTTCACTTGTAAGCCTTGAAACTCAAAGGTAGAACCAAGTGTTTCCCATCAAATTTTCATCCTTTGCAGATGTTTTCATTAACCTTCCACGTTTTTCAAGTGCACTCGAAAAGAGCGATGAACATGGCCAAATGTTTCTAAAGGTACATACACAAACTCAAGGATGCTTAATATCTTCTTTCTAAATGTCTACCTTGTGCACATAAAGAATCACAACTCATATAAGAAAGCATGGAATGCTTCACATTTCATCCATTGATTAGGTAGACAACATTTGGCCTCGCAACCATTTGCAATAATCCTCCACATCGACCTAGGTAGTATGCCTATTGTGATACATAGTCGGAGGCTTACAAATTCACTTTTCTATTGATTATGACAATGGAGGAGAAAATAAAAGCTACAATATATAGTTCTAGAATGAATGTAGGTGTTTCCATGGGATTGTGATATATATATATATATATATATATATATATATATATATATATATATATATATATATATATATATGGATGAATGTCATAAGTTTATTTGTGGTTTGGTAAATTTCATACAAATATCTAAAATGGCTTAAGTGTTTTCATTTTTATAATTTCACCAAAATTTCATGTTCTGCTTGATTAATATATTTACTAAAATAAAAAAATTCTACATTTCACTTAATTAATAGTTTTTCTAAAACTCAAAGTTTTTACACCAGTCTAGAAGCCATGTGAAATTATGTCCTTGAACTTCGATTTTATGGAATTATTGATGATATTCAAATTTGTACTAAAATTTAATATATTTATTAGTGGAGAAAAGGTAATTTTAGATTATCCTTCTCCTCCAAAAAATATATAACTATCACGCCATGGAATCTCTAGTGAAAATTGAACAATTCTTTAGCCAATTGTTTAGAAACTTAGCAATAGTCCCAACCAAGTATTAGCCCTATCATTGTAGCCAATGTTAGACAAGTACTGATCCTATAGAGTAAAATTTAACTTGGAGTAGGATCATTAGCCTAATATTTTCCATAGATATCAAATATATAGATTGCACACCCCAATTGTAATAGGAGATTTCACTAAATCTATCTAAGGAAATAGAATATGCCATTAGGTATAGTTTATGGTGAGTTATTGTGAAGATTTAATCACCTCAAAAGAAATTCCAAAATAAGACATATTTGACAAGTTATCTTACTCTACGCTTTGTTGGATGTCCATCAACATTCCTAACTTATATTTTAACTAAATATTTATTAATTTAAATAAGTTAATATTTCTATATTTTTATATTTATCATGCCACTTCGTTTCTTAAATATTCACTTTTAACTAGCATAAATACATCTTACTAGTCCCTGCAAATTGCAACACAAGGACTATAGTGATTTCTTGAGCATTGATGAGCTATTAATTAATCTTTTGAGAAAACAATTTCATTCTTTAACCAAATTTTATGGTTGGCAATTTCCCTTCATGAAATTTTTAACCAAAGTTTTAGATTTTCCCTCTTATTTCAAACTTCATGTGCCCAAATGTTATTTTAGGTAGGGAAAGTTATTTTATTGAATGTTTTTTAAACAATAGTTGGTGCAAGTTATTTTATCCAAAGTTTTTTCAAGGTTGGGGCAACACCTGTCACCATTGGATACCACTATCGTTTAAAGTTGTCACCAGCTGAGCTTAAAGCTCTACCAGTTCTTAGCCCTCTACCATGTCTAGTTGCATTTTTCCCATGCCCTCCAAGCACTTGCAAAGACTCTTGTGGAGTGATTCTTTTAAGCATAAGAAGTCAACAATGGCTCTACAGATGCAAGAGGTTGCTAAGGTTTCTGTGGACTGCTAAGATTTCTGTGGAGGCTATCATGAAACCATAGAAGGATCAGTGTTCACCACAAAAGGACTAGAGTTCAGTAAGATACATGTCCATATGATAGTAATTAGCTTAATGTTGAAGTATGTATTATTGTTGTATTGTTGTTATAAGGAATGCACCAATATACAAGTTTCTTGGGCTACATATATTTATCAGTTTACTTTTACTTGCAAAAATACCTAACATGTCATTCTTGCATAGGTTATATTAATTTGATGAACTCAAATTTCAAGTCATGCGCCTACTTATTATATGATGTTTTCTTCATATCTATGTAATCCAATACTGAATACGAAACATGAAAAATTTATCTCTATCTCATTTAGAGTATAAATATCTCTCTATCTCGGTCAGTTTAGGCTAGTTGCTATAACGAATTCATAGTGTGTGAAAATATCAATGTTTCATAGCCTAAATATCTTGAGGTATTTATCCTGGGTGGAATGGATTTTTTTGAAACTGAGAGACGTTAATTCTGGTAAATTTACTATAGAAGCAGGGAATGCACCTATGAAGTTGTTGGGTATCAAATCTCAAATTTGCAGGGGATTCAATGGAGAGAAGCCTATTCAAGTACCAGATAGATAATTATTGGAAATGTTCAACTACTCTAGATTGTTGCAATTCATGAGGGTTCGTGAAAGATTCCCCAGAAGGTAATTTATCGCCAGTTAAAGTTTCTTCAAATGTAGAAGAACAATTCAAAAATTTAGTTTCAAGTACAATTTGAGTGACGATACTTGTAGAATTTTTGCAAGTAATTTCATCCCAAATACAAGGCCATCACTAGAGTTCACCCCATTTTTCATGGAAGAATGAGGATCTTCCAAGCTAGGATATCTTTCATTAGCAACAAAATTTGACCCTGTTGAGGAACAAATTATGTTCTATTCGTCCTCTACAAACCCCATGAAGGTAGAACCAACAATACACCCCCAAAAAATATTATCCTCCATCGTTTGTTGTGTATCTCATAAGCCTATATTGCAAGTTCAAACTATTGGGTATTTTTCAAGCTAGCTATAGTTCTGAGAAAGTTATAAGATATCCAACTGACACCATGGTGTTGTAGTATAGAAAGAAATTGTAACCAGTGCGAAACTTATTTGGAAGAAATGATAATGATTTGCGATGGTCGCTCTCCTAAGGTATAATAAATAACCTTACCCCACCACAGATATCAATTTTTGACTTTGTGTGACTCCAAAATAAGTAGTTATGAATATGGGAAGCCATGTGTGGATAGTTGGAGGGATTTCTTGGGAGGACATATTTTTGTTGCCTTGGACTTTCATTTTATGGTGGGGTTACACAGATTATATCCTAAATATGAAAGTTCATCTTCTTCTTTTTTTCGATCATGCATGTTGGGTTATTGCAAAAGAGAGAAGTTGTAGGGTTGTAGGCCGACGAAGTCATACAAATGGTAAAATTGTGGGCCCAGCATGTCCGATAAGGTGATTTATATTTATTTTATATATGAAATCTCTGCATGCATTACAGGTGTCTTTTGCAAAGGATATAAGAGAACGTAGACACCTTGGCTATAGCATATGTTCTCTATACAATTTTATACTCATTCCAACTAATCTTTAGTTGTTAATGCAACTAAATCTTTCATGAATGGGATACATGTATTTCTTAAGTCTGTGGTAAGTATGTTAGTGTTAGGTATATGTTATTGGTCGTCTACTGCAAGTATCCTATTTTCACTTTTCTATCATTGAAATTCATGATACTCTTGAAGCTAGATTACTACGAGTAAACTTGTAAATGAATTGGTATTTTGTATCAATGTGGAAATTGCAAGCCACACCTAATAACATTGAGCACTAAACTTTCTTTGAGCTCTATGTTGTATGAGAGCAAATCAATTTCATAAATTAAATAGAGTCCTGCTACCTTTTTGTCCATTTCTCTACACATTGAAATTTCTTGCTATATGTAATGGTTAACACCATAATCAACCAGTCTCAAGGTCACATTCAAAACAAGCTAGCATAGTCTAGTATTTTCTATTACATGTTTCACGTTCTGTACTAAATCATATTTTTATTTATTATGTATATGTTTAAAATATAATAGTAATCCTAGTATGTGTTTATCATATATGAAAATGGAAAAGTGATATGCTCAAGGAGATGGTTAGAATGGATATGATGGGAATTTACACTGGTTTTGAAGTCATCTTTGAATATTTCATAAAATCTCCTTTCTAGTTTCATTTCATACCCATCCTTTGACTATGTCTTTTGAACTCTTGGATTTGAGTACTTCAAGTACCCTTTTTTGTTGTCAAACGAACCTAGAACATTGATTTCAGTTTTTGCAAATCTTGAATAGATTGTTATAACGATTAAAGATGACTTGGAATTTTTGTGGTTTTCTTATAGTTTATTAGTAGAGAAGGTACATAAACATATAGCAAGTTTAATTGGAAACCTACTTGTGGACTTAATATTTTTCTTGATGAGGAGATGTAATTGTTGGAGGTACCAACCACAATCATTCTACTAAAGATTCATACAATGCAATAGATTTTGGTAACTTTCCTGAATGGAAGTTAAGCATTCGAACTATGGATCTTGCTGATGAGAATAGGTTCGACTTTGATCCTCTTGGTGATACTGAAATTTGTATAGAGAATCTATTTCCCTTACAAGTAAAGTACATACAAGTATTCATGATTGAAATTATCAATCATATAATTTGTAATATAAATTCTTCTTCACAATTTTCGAGTCCTCGTAGTAATTCAATTTTATATGCTCTTCAATTTCAAACTCTTTGCATTGAAACATAGTTAAAAAATTAGATCCTTCTCTTGTGTATCCTATTGGGAGGATGGTTTTGAATACGAATATTGATAATGTTTTCAATGAGAATGAAAGATTGACATTCTTCCCTAGAGTTATTGTTCCCAATATCTACTACACTGATGACAAAATGTTTCATACTCGAGTTTTTTCATACTTTGACACACATATGCATAGGCTCGAGCTGAATTAATTTCTACTTCTTTTGAATGCACCCAAGTGTTCCCATCATAACAATCATCATGATGGTTTTATGAATTTCATGCACAAAGGTAAGGAGTTGTGTTAATTACTTCCATGCTAGTATATTGATCTTCTCTCTTTTGTATTTTGTTATTTAGCTTTGTTTGATATTCACCTTATTGCAACTTAAATATCAAATAAATTTTATTACCCTAAACTAAAGATAAAATATGCCATCTAAAACCCCCTATATAGAGAATGATTTAAGGAAACAATTAGTACTAAAACCCTATATAGGAAATTTGCTAGTATACATTTCTTGGAGTGCTAGAATTCAATGGAAATCTCATTTTTCTCTATTGCTTCTCTTTTTTTTCGTTTTCAAATAGGAAACTAAGGATCACTTTATACATATATTCGAGAAAGTGAAGATCATTTTATACATATGTCTACTAAGATATCACATTTGTCTAATGAGTTGCATCTTATGATCATCATACCACTCCTTGTAGGTGATATAATCTACTTGGTATTTTGACCTTTGACATTCAGAGATGTTGCTTGTTCTGTGAAATCTAGTCAATGGTACCAGGTCAAAGGAATGTCAACTAACTCAAGAATAATACCTCATCCTAAAATTCCCATGGCATTATGTCCTTTTTTGTTATGTGATCAAGAATGTAATCTCTAAAATATAACATATTTCCATCCTTAGTTAGGCTCTCATCCTATCTCCGCTAGGTAGAAAGTTGGTAAGGTTGTGGTCTTATCAGAGTTATGTAGAAAACTATATATTAATTTTTTACACATACTTTACAGTATCGTTGAGATACGTAGTAAGTTGTACCTTATTATTTTCATACAAACTCATGTACAATGTAGCTCAAATAATTTCTTCGTCTTACATGAGATAGCACCCAACCTTCGCAATCGCCTTTGGCTCTAAGTTGGGATGTATAGTGTAGCTCATATGAGCTCCAGGTCTTACATGACCTAGCTCCAGGTCTTACATGACCTAGCTAGGAAATTATAGATATCCTTCTAAAATCACCTTTATCTCTAAGTTGGAAAAGGTATATCATTGATGTAAATATATTTTTAGTGAGACCATAAATTATAAGATGGTAATAATACATGATAAACAAATTTGGTTTTCAGGAATGAATATGGTAGATAGTGAAAACTTTAGCAATTGGATTTTTTTCTTAGCAAGTTGAATTTTGGTAATCCAGTTGGGTGTAGAGAATATATAAGAAATTTCATGGGTGTAGATAATTTATGATAAATTTTATTTTGGGATAGTTAAAATGGATTGGTCTTGAATAGGTTCACAATCCCCATAAGTTAAAACTTGTTTATGGATTATCATTATTTTGGTTCATTTTTAAATGTAGATAATATTATTACCATGGATACTATTTGATTTAAGAATTGTACCTTTTGTAGCATTGGCTCCAAGGCCATCACATCCACAATTCGTAGGGCATACACAATCTCTGCAAAAGTTCACACAAGGTGATGGTGACCTAGAGCATCCATCTGGTTCATAGGATGATCTTAGTTTGGGGAAAAACCCTATGTTAAAATGCATGCATATTTGAAACCTACAAAATTAGACATCTTGACCTTTTTTTTTTTTTATTTCCTCACTTAAGCCATGTAATAACAGAGGAACTTAGGTGACTAGGGGATTATTTGTTTCACTCTTGACTAATTTTTTTATTTCTTAAATACCCCGCTTAAGTCATGTAATAGAAGAGTAAATTAGGTGACGAGGGGAGTATTTTTTTATTTGGTTAACATAATTTCATATCCCTTTCATCACCTTTTATCATGGCAAGGTGGTGGGCAAAGTATTCCTTTTTTCATTGTTCTCATGTTGCTGCAGTGGTATAACTTTTCTCATGTTTCTCCAATGGTATAACTTAGGTCCATCTTAGAAATTGTGAGCTATTTCATTGTATGTGAATATATTATCAGGTAAAGTGCCCAAAACCTTGGTATTTTTTCCTGCACTCTGTTTGGGTCCAAGTCATAACTTTGCTTGTGCCATTATACTTTCTTAGCTTGGTTTTATCTCTTGTAGGTTTGTTTCATGCCTTTTCCACCTACTTCAAGAAATGTTTGAGGTCTTGTGCTCTTGGACCATTGTTAATGTTAAACCTGTAGAGTAATCATCTATGATTTCATAACTGAAAAATATGAAGACCTGATACCTTAGGAATTCCAAATGTGGAAATGTTTCCCTCCAGCCAATCGCTCCCAAGGGGAAATGAAGAGTCATTATGTTTCTTCATCTGCTAAGATGAAACTCACAACAAAGAGAATGAATGTTATTAAGATATTGAATATATTTTTTCCATTCAGATGCAGTACTTTAGAATACCAGATATACTCAAAGCATAGAGTATTGTTTTGACTTCAAACACCAAATTCTAATTAAAACTATGGTAAACAAGATAATGTGCTACAAATTGACATGGGCACTAAACCTTAATAAAATTTTACTGAAGAAATTGATAAGATCTATGGTCTACTTATTTCTATGCCAATGGCTTTCAAATATGCGATGTGGAAGAAGGAAATATGTACAGGTTCTGGTGCCAAACAAGGATAGTGTAGTGGCATTCCTGCAAACTCAACTATCATTTACTTCAAAGGCATCTGAGTGGTGATTCAAAGATCAAAAGACAATATTCTTGATTACAATGGATGGAAAAGTCAATGATGTAAATTACGGATATGGATTTAGGGTTGGCTATGACAAAGGTGTCAGAGGTCTGCCTCATGTAATGAATAACAATTTTTTTCCCATTTTTCTTTACTTATACTCATCAATATGCCATAGGTGCATACATCAATTTGGGTTCTAGTAAGCTATTTAGATAGTTTGATGTAGCTCTTGTGCACTAGAACTGATTGATATATAAGAATGTTGAAATTGGGGAACCATATCAGGCTTGGCAAGTCAATAAAAATTGGTTTTCTTTAAGATTGTGCTTCACCACAAGCTTATAATGCATACATCCCATACAAAAGAACCACTTAAACATGACAAGGACTACTGCTGCCTGCAACCCTTGTTCCTTTATGTATAAATGGTTCATAATAATAACAAAAATATTGGTTGTGCACTCATTAAGGTTCTTCAAGTTATTATTTTTTATATTGATTATATCAATATTTTCCTTATATTATCACATTTATACCAAATATCATATATCCATATTAATGATTTGTCTATAAAGGTTGCAAAGTAAAAATAAATATTAGAGGTGCAAAAATTTTATTCTTGAAAGATTTTGTATTTACACTTTTAGGAATTGTATCTCTTTCAAGGCTTATAAATCTACAATTATTACTACTATTATTATGTGGCACACATTAGACATCAACCTAGGCTATTGAATAATGCACCTTGGTAATAACATAAGTGTCTTGTGAGAAGCTATTGCTTTGAAATTTTGGCTTAGTACCCATAACCATACATAGTTGGTGCATGGTTACATTGAACATGAAATTCCCTCAATTATTTCCTTGGTTATATAATTTTTGTTGAGAATCCATTATCAAAATGTAGTTGGTGTTTACCATTATTCCTAACAATCATTGTTGACACCCATATTTGCAAAGAGCATTGCTACAACACTATGTACAACTATTACAACATTGTTCATATTTTATGATCTTTACTTTGTCATAGATATTCTAGTGTAATAGTTCATTAGAACATATCTAATAAATAATGGAAATCTTTATTGTGAATGTTAATTCCTTTTAGATCTCAAATTATTTATTAACTATTTTTATGCTTAAAAAAATTAGTTGAATGTGAGAAATATAGAACAAAAAGAAATAAATACACAATCCATGTTAGACACAATTTTTGTCTTTAGATAACCTTATGAGTGAAAATCCAACTAGAAGGTGAGGTTTCTCTACTCTCTTTTATTGAACATTTAAATTTGCAAGTAGAAGGAAAGAGGTACACTATATGGAGTAATCTCAAACATGTGGCCTATGAGACTACTAAAGAATATTAACCCCCTCTATTTTGTCGATCTACTTTCCCACTTCTAGTTTCCCTGCTTAATCATGGAACAAAACACAATATCATAGAATGGAACCCCTACACCTCCTAGTGTCCCGATATTTAACATAACTCGATAGCCAACTTGGGATAATATTTGAATCTCTTAACCTTCACCTAGAATTATGGTTTGAACATTTTTTAGCCTTCTTCAAAGTCCACATATGGCTAGCGTCATGTATGCAAGAGTAATGGGGCATGATGTGGCATTCACTCATACCATGGTGGTCAACAGTGTAGGTCAACTTGTGGGAGGAATAACCTTCGCATACAAAGTTTGTTTCATGCAATTCTTACATGGTTGGGAATTTTTCTAAGTGTATATCAATGTATCAACCTTTGAATTTAAAGCAAGAGAGTTTTCATGCCGAAAAATGTCATTTAATGCCTCAAAACAAATATGGATGTTTCAAACCCTAATTCTCCAAACTAAAACCTGTCAATAAAAATAAACTTGCAATTTCATTCCTTTATTATTTCCACTCTAAAATAATTGAGATAGATGAAAAATAATATAATGGTCAAAATTCAAATCATTCTATTATCTAAATTTCTATCAATAACATAAAATCTAGAACATTACTATAACTAATTACATAACTATATTTTTAAACAAACATCATAAATAAATTCCTTATTAACATAACTATATTTTTAAACAAACATCATAAATAAATTCCTTATTAAAAACATGTTTTTTATTGGTTTATAGTTGTACCACTCATATTTGATTGGGATTTAAAATTTTGAATTATTAAAATTATCTTTTTTGTGAATGAAATTTGTTTTCACTTCTATTTTCTATATATTTGCAATAGAATGGTTTTATTAGTCCCTGCCATCTGGCATTCGGCAGGGACTATTGTAATCGATCGGCAGGGACTTAGCATTACTTCTTAGTCGCTGGGGAGGGTTATTCGGTCATTAGTCTAAAGTTTGGAAATGTGCTGTGAGGTGATGTGCCTACATAGCCAAAGTTCTATTGCGCCCGGAACCTTTGCCATCTTATTTGGCCTCTTCCCGAGGCGGAAGAGGCCCGACCATAGCTTAAAACCAATTTAAGCCTGCTGCATTCTCGCTAACCGTCAGACTAATGCCAGCATTAAATCTGAGGCATTTTATGTTCTTATTACATTTGAGGTATCTGAGGAGGCTGAACCGGTTCATATCGTTGTTGCAATGTGTCACTCTGCATGGACAACAGATGCTGTCTTTCTTGCCTCTTTGCTGTGATACATTCCCCGCCCACTTTCCCTTGCTGCATAGCTGAGCTTGTATTCTTTTGTGCGTCTGGAGCTTTCGTCTTTTCTCTGAGGCTCGCACAATCTCTGTGGTTCTCTCCTGAAACATTCTTTTCTTTCATTGCTCCCCTCTTGTTTTAGTTAATTAGTCTCTATCTTACCCACCTACCTTTCCATGGAGAATGTTTTTAATTATTAAAACAAAAATTTAGTTCAATGAAGAATGTTTTTAATTATTAAAATAAAAGTTTAGTTTACCTCCACTTTGATTTGTTGCAAATTTATTTAGATGCAAGTAGTACACTTGACAGTAGATCAAGCTTGAGTTGCACCTACTTAATCTTGATTAAAATTAGTGTTCTAAATTACAAAATATTTCAAATTATTAAAATAAGAATTATGGGAATGTATCCCCTTCACTTATTTTATCCACATTTACCTTCAAATAATTAAAATATATATTGAAATAGTTAAAATACGTACTTTGTTAATCGAGTTTTCCTTCACTTTTATTGGTTACAATTTGGAGTTGATTCACCATGTGAGTGGATATACCATTTGTTGTTTGGTTTAGATTGGGAAAATGTTTTGGAAACGGAGTTTATTTTTATTTTAATTAATTATATAATTGTGATGTATTCATGGAGATTTGTCCATATTTAATATTGATAAAAAATTATATTTTAAATAAATGAAAAAAACCATTATTAAAATAAAAATTTGGAAAATAAAATTATATTTTATTTTTATTTGTTGATTAATTTTACATTTTATAATACTGTCTTTATTAATGTTAATTTATACTCCTATAATACTAATTATAATTTCTATTTTTAATTAAAAAAATTGAATTACTACAAAAAATTATTATTTTTGAATTAGCTGCCGTTGTGACAAAATTGTCCTTTGATTGATTATATTAAACTTATACTCATTTAATATTAGTTAGAATTTATATTTTTAATTAAAAAATCGAATTACTTAAAAAAAATATGTTTGAATTAGCTGCAGGTGTGACACCTTATTTTATCTTTTAAATAAATGTTCTTGATATATTTGTTTTCGAAATGGAATTTATTTTCACTTTCATTTGTTCCACTCGTTAGATATTTTTAGTTGATTGGCTTTAAATAATTGTCGACTTTGATTGGAATCTGTGTTGTGATTGAAAAAAAGGAGGTTTCAAATATTAAAATGATTTTCGAAAATAAAGGAAAGAAAGAAATAAATTATTTTAACGTCCACGAGGCTAAAGATAGTCTATGGGACAGATTGCTTCTTCATATGCTTGATGTATTCGGCCCTTTTTCTGTGAAGCTTCACAATAAATGCTCCTAGCTTCTCGACAAACCCCTCGTTAAATAGACTATCCTAAGAGCTAGCTACAAGCATATCTGCGTAACTTCCCCTATTGTCTTTGAAGACCTCACATTCTAAAATGAAATGTTTTTATGTTTCCACTTTTCTAAAAGAACAAAAAATGCATACCCTTTCCTCCCATACTTCCTTTGGCCTTTTCCAGCACCCTGTTTCATAACGGAGTTGATGAGAATTAGGCCTTAACGAAGCAATAAGAATTTTGGCTTTCAAGAGATATTGGCCTCTATGTATGCTTTTGGTTGATGATTATGAGTGGGTTTAAACACTTCAATATAGTAATTTTTCTTTCTTCCTAGCTCCTTATCCCAAGTACATTTGTGGAACTTTTCCATAACAAAAGTTTTTATCTCTTCGTTGTTTATGGGACACGCGTTCAAGCAAATACCCCATTTACTAAACCATTTGTTATTTTGTTGCATCCAAATTTTTTTTCTCTTGCACAATCTATCATTAAAGACAACCTTAGGCCATCTACCCTCTTCTATTTGCTCAATTTTTTCTAAATACCTTATGACTCGCACCATAGCAATTGCTTCAATAGGAGCAGTCCCTTTTTCACTTAACAAGATATCATAAGGAATTGTACTTTTAATCTTAAATTTGTTTGTAATCAAACACTTGTGAATTTTCTCAATTTGTCTCCACTGCATGTCAGAGGTACTGGTAGCCCACAGTTCACAACCATAGAGAATCACCGGAATCACTAGAAGCCCAAAAAGAGTTTGAGTGGTCTTCCAGTCCCATAACTCTACCTCTCTAACCCTATTTTGAAAAGCATAAAATGTTTTCCAACACCCCAAAGTTCTTTTCTTTCTACAACCATTCCAGCTTAGATTTTCGTTGAAGTCAATTCCGAGGTATTTGTAATCCGCAACTTCTTCTAGAATGTTGCCTTCAAAGTAGAACTTATGCTGGTTATGTTTTCTTTTCTTGGAGAACACCACTACTTTCGTTTTGCTGATATTGACTTGCATCCCCACACTTCTACAAAAATTCTCAAGGGATATTAAGTGCTCTTGCAAACCAAAAGCTGATTTAGCAATCATAATAAGGTCATCTACATACAAAAGAAGCTGAACTTATAACAAACTTGCACAAATAGACACCACCACCCCCTTGCGAATTTAACCACTCCTCAAACTTGTCGATATATAAACCAAAAAGGGTAGGAGACATTGGGAAACTTTGCTTGACCCCGATATTGCTTCCAGAACTTTCAAAGATGCCTGCTGAAGTTCTAATTTTGACTTTCACCTCTTCATACAGCCTATGCAAAACTACTCTCAAATTTTTAGGAACCCCAAGTTCCTCCATTCTCTCCCAAATTTTATCCCTAGGAATCGAGTCAAACGCTTTTCTAAAATCAACAAAGCAACAAAAGACTTCTTCCTTTTTCTCCCAAACTTTTTCAATGATGTGCCTTAAAGTTATGCAATGATCAACTGTGGAATGTTTAGGTCTAAAACCTGCTTGCCCTTTAGCACGCTTATCTCTTTCTTCTGCCCACTTGCTAATTTTGTTTTCTAGCATGCTTCCAAATAGCTTTGCAAACAAAGGGTTTATCATGATGGTCCTATAATTGGAGGGATTATCGATGTCGCCGCTCTTGAAAAGAGGTATTGCCAGACTAGTTGTCCAATCTGTGGGGAGCCCTTGTTGTATGATGTTGTTGAAGATTTTTGTAATGTGAGGTGAAAGAATCTTTGAGCCCCACTTTAGATATTCCGCTTGGAGTTCAGCTAACTCTTTTGCTTGTCCAACACCCAACTTCTTGATACCCATCTCTACCTCTTGTACCATGAAGAGTTCAGTATCAGTGTTGACCAAGGGGGGAGGGTCAACCTTGGGAACCTGCTCATAGAGTTGTCTTGCATAGTCAAACCATATAGAAGTTGTAATATTATTTCCAATTTGTATCTTTTTTCGGTTGGAGCTCCTTCCAAAATAATTTGGGATTATTTTTGCCAAGGAATATTAGTTTTTCCCTCCTTGAAACCATGAAATCAACCTTTTTCTTGCTTACTAACTGCTTGTAAGATTTGAGCTTTATGTTATCCTTGTTTGACTCTTTCCACATTCTCCTTGCCTTTTTAAATTCCTTGTCAAACCAAGCATTAACCGGAAAGCAATTTGTTTCAGACTTCTTAATTTTTGTTCTTTTGCACTTTGCAAGTGCGCATTGAATTAAATGTGTTAATTCATGACTATGAAGGCTGTGAATTGTAATTTTCTCCTTCTCAAAGAGCCTCTCTAGCGTCGTTTTAAAGGTATTACAATTTTCTGGGGTCAAAATAATTCTGCCCTATGGGAGATTTTGTTGGACATGCTGAATTTTTGACTCTAATTGTTTCTTTCCAATCCAAGAGAAACATAAATAAATTGGCTTGTGATCTAATTTCAAATTCCATAGCTGATCTCCAACCAAAACTTTTTCCATTTTCTCACACAAACCATGCGAGCAAATTACATAATCTACCACACTTGCTCCATTGTAAGTATTGCAAGTGAAATTACCAGACTTTGCCCATCTAGTCAAGCCATTAAAAATGACTAAATCAAAGGCCCCACATAGAGTAAGCAATTGTTCACCAAAGAGATTGCAGCCCTTGTCCTCTAAAATTATTTCCCACTAATGGTTACTTTCTTCTGTAAGCCAAATAGGGTCACAATCATATTTACAACAAAGAATGCTAGCTTGCTCACTTGCAGTCCTAGCATTGAAATCACGCACTATAAGGACTTCACCTAGCTAAGAATATGTTGCAATATCCGCTTTTAAAGCTACAAATGGATCTTTGTTGTCAAGCCCTCTACCTTTGTAGATTTTTGAAACCTGTGGCGTAAAGTAGCATGCTACAATTCTGATGTGGTTTCCATTTTCTGATCTTTTAAACCAAATGAATTGCTTATTTGAGTCTTCTTTTTCTAACTGAATGAGATGACCTTCTTTCTCCCTTACTAAAACCATGATACCCTCGTGCCCTTTGCCATTCCCTGCTGCCTTGTTCCACACTGCCATCTTCCAGTATCCTTCAAACAAAGGTGTCTTGCACCCTTCATGCTCATGTGTTTCTATGAGGCAAATTATGTCTCTATTTTCCGCAATAGGCCCTAACCCAAGTCCTCGTCTCCAGGTGAATTTAATTTCCATTTGTGCGTCCCTGTGCACAAGAGTTGAACTCGTGTTTGAATAAAAATGAAAGGTACACACATGAATGAATGGAATCGATGTTCCTGCTACATCGGTTCGCAATATTTTAATGACAATCTCGTGACAATTAACGCTTTTATAAAAGGGGGATTTTAGTCAGATAGTAATTTGATATCATCGATTATAGCTTTGTAACGAGTGTTTTGTTTCTAAGGATTTATGTTTTTTTTAAGGAAATTTTGGGTTCCTGTATTTTTAAATTATTTTGGGACAATTTTTTTTTTATCTTTATGATACTAAGAGGGTTGAAAATGAAAAATACTTTCTCTTGAATCGCTTAGTTTTTACTCACACACTTTATCATTTCCAAAACACTTACCCACTACCAACCTTCTTCGCTTGTTAAGTTAGCAAAACTATAGTGATCTAGGAAATAACATATTAAAGAGTCGAAATTAAACTCATTTTTTTAAATCCAATAGACCACAATGATCTTAGCGGATGTTAATAATGATCATCATGATTTAGTTAAAAATTAATAATAATAATAATAATAATAATAATAATAATTTATATAATTTAAACATTAAGAAGTATTTACATTGTAAGGTGTTCCCTCTTGGAAGATCTGCCCCAGCTGCCACTCTGCACTCTTATGCGCCGTCTGACCCAATGTTAGACAATTGAAAGTTCTGCCACCATTAGATCCCGCTGCTTTAACTATAAATTGAATCTTGATTAGTGCAACCATTCCACTTGTTAATCCTTCCATCGATGCATTCCTCACTCACTCCAGTTGGAACTCTACTCTAGAGAGCATAAGCACGGGAATTCCCATGATCATGTGGTCTATGTTGGCAGAAAAACCGTTTATCTCAAGGTTCGTAGAACACCTGGGTATAGCCATCAAAATGTGCATGGATGAGACTACTGTGCCAAATGAAGAGGACGTGAAAAATGCAGTGAACATTCTTCTGGTGCAGCAACTGAGCAGGCTTGCCAAAAATTTTGTGGATAAAGACGAATCTTCTTACAACAACCTTCAGTGTTTTGTTCAAGAAATACATAATATGCACAAAAGCTCCATTGCCACCACAGGTCGCCCAAGCAAAAGGGTAAAGGAACCATGAGCTGTGGTGATCTCTTGAAAGATATATATATATATATATATATATATATATATATATATATATATATATATATATATATATATATATATATATATATATATAGATTGGCCGCATCTCATAGTTTACAAAACTCATTCACATTTATAGAGTAGCAGCATGAAAATTGTGTTGTAACTTCCATTGGACTATCATGAGATCCAAACTTTCATTTAGTTTTCTAAGTTGGAGGAAGATAGGTCTATGTTAATTCCCGTGGGGATAGAATTGAATTGAAACTCTATGTTACGGAAATTTTCTTCCTTCTCTGCCGGAAATTTGACTAGTATAGCAATCTAAATCTCTCTCTTATACACATATTTTCATTATTATAGTCTATCATATTAATCGAGTGAGCTATTGAGATTCAAGTGTATGCTCTAATATTTGTTTGAAATTCAAAGTCAATGAAATATCATCATTTAATTCATCTATTTGGTATTAATAAAAAAAATATAAAATATGGGGAACAAACATAGCGTAGGATTTCAAATTAAATTTACAAAACAATCATAGAGTAGAGCTACTATGGAATTTTAGTTTTTTAATTAGAAGTGTATTAGTAGAGCTAATAATATGTGATACGAAATTTTATACATTTAATTACAATTGTATTATCAATAATTATTAACCCATGATACAAATTTAATTTCTTTAAAGTTCTTAGTATTGCTTATATTAGTTAGAAATAAAGTACTGAGATTTATTTTAATGGTATTAATGTCTTTTTCTTTTAATTTAATTGAAAAAATATCATAATCACAAGTATTGAATTAGATTTATTTTTTATTTATATCATAATTTTTTTAATATTTATTATTTTTTTTGTTATATGATTTCCTAAATGTATATATATTAACTTAAATATTAATTTTTAGCTCTATTATAATAAATTTTTAAAATAACAATTAGTCAATTTTATTGTTTAACATAAAAGAGTGTTACACATTTGTAAATGGATGTGATATACTCATATTTTTTTAACTATATACAGTACATTGATTCTGAATCCAAAATGGTCTCATACAATTTTTTCATTATTTTGTATGGTTTATTGATGATGATGATGATGATGATGATGATGATGGTGGTGGTTAACGTCCACTAAGACCAAGTTGGTCTATCGGACCTATAATTTTCTTAGTTCTTAATTGTCTGTCTTCTCATCTTTCTTATTATTATTGTAGTTTATCATATATAAAAAAAATTAAATGAAAATTAAAATATAAAAATATAATAGAAATGGATTTTTTCAAATATTTAGAAATTTTATACAAAATTATAATAATATATTTAAGATAGATTTTCATTTTTATATAGATTGTAAATTTTATATATTTACATCGTAAGGCGTTCCCTCTAGGAAGAACTCCCCCAGTTGCCACTCTACACTCTTCTGCACTATCAGATCAAGTGTTACACGATTGAAAGTCTTCTACCGTTACATCCCATTGCTTTAACTGTGAACTGAATCTTGATTTGTGCAACCGTTCAACTTGTTAATCTTCATTATAACCCGTGAACATATTGCAGGTACTTCGTTGTTAAGAAATTATTCCCTTCTAGATGTTAAAGTTCTTCAATGCAAACCCCATTTGGAGGCATTGTCTATGGGGCAGTTTTTGCAAATATATCATAATCTTTATCGAGGCTATGCAACAGAAGGGGGAAGTTAGAATTGAAGGGAGACGTGGAATTTATTTTCTTCACTCTTCTGCAATTTAACTTGGTATCATAGCAGAAACCCTCTGTTGAGTGAATTTCATAGTCAAAAACCTAAGTTATCTGTCCATTAGTCGAGTAACTATTTAGTTAGTGCTATGTTTGGGAAGATGAATCACAAATCAGGGAACAAGAATTGTTCACCTTGTCAACATATTAATTTTAGCTGGCGAGATTCATGTCAAAGTTGTGGGGATTTGAGGCCTAGAGGGTCATATCATATTCCTCACTCTTCAGTTGCATTTGAATAATCAAATAATCAATAAAGAAAACATCATTTTCACTGTGTTGATCCCCTTGACTTGATTCAATTTTGATGGAAAATGTATTTGGGGTGAGGACAATGACAATATAATGGGCGATGATAGAACTCATTTGCAGTTCGGAAAAGATGAAACATATCCAAGCCAAATTGGAGGAGGTAGTGGGGCATGACCAAATGGTTGAAGAAATTGAAGCAGAGAAACATCCTTATCTGCTTGCCATGGTGAAAGAAATGTTATGATTGCACTTGGTGACTCCTTTCCTCATCCCTCATAGACTCGATAATTATTGTGAGGTTGAGGGATTCGTGATGCTGAAGTACTCTCAAATAATAGTCAACGTGTGGGCAATCAGAAGGGACCAATAAATATGGAAGGAACTCTTCAATCTAGAAGGAACCCTTCAAATTTATTCCATATATGTTTCTTGATAAGGAGACAATTAGTGTGCATTACAGGGGAGGAAACCTTGAGCTAATTCCATTAGGTGCAAGAGGGAGAATGTGCATGGGGCTTCCTTTGGCTATTCAGATGATCCATCTACTATTGGCATCCCTCCTCCATCCATTTGACTAGATTCTTCCCCGAGGCATGAGTGCTGACAAAGTGGACATGGGCAACAGGTTTGGACTCACACTCGTGAAGGCAGTGGCATTGGAATAGATTCCAACACCACGCCTACCTTTGGAAATATATTTATTAGATTAAATCTAGAACAAAACTGACTCTGCAGAAGCTCCTTCCTCAACATAGCTTCTATCATTTTGATCACATTAATGAACATCTTCATCCATTCAATTCGTTGTTCTGTGATGATTATGATCCATATGTAGTATTGAACTTTTTCATAGATTTGTGTGGTGTTTATTTAAAAATTTGAAAAGAGATGAGAATGGGTTTATGAAAAAATAAACTATTTCAATGGGTATTTCAAGATTGACATTATTTTATTTATATGAAAAATATTTTTTACATTTAAATTTAAGCTAGCTTTAATGTTGTTTCATTCAAACATCATGGACAATAGTAGTTGAAAAGACAAAAACACAAAATAATAAAACTAGCAATTGCACCACATGTTGCAAAGGAAATGACAATGGTAGCATATGGAAGAAAAGAATAGATGAAGAGAGATGTGATATGCTATGTGATCTAAATTTTGCCAAGTTTGGAATTGTTTCCTTTGCAACATAAATTTATGCCTCTACATTTAACAATGTTTACATAAATGGAGATTTGTTTCCCTCGGTCTTGTTTTAAAATTTAAAGCAATAAACCATAAAATAATATTCCCTAACATGGAGACATATCTAGTAAAAATTACCTAGATGACTTGTACATCTACTTATATTAACAAAAGATCCTATAAATAATAATTACCTCTACCTCTTTTGACACAATCTTCCATGATAAATCTATTTCCTAGGTAGTTGTTGCATATAGGAGCATTTAAATATGATATTAAAAGTGTGATACTCTATTATAGTTTTATCTACAAATGTGATAGATAGTTGTTACATATAGGAGCATTTAAATATGATAAGAAAAGTGTGATACTCTATTGTAATTTTCTTTACAAATGTGATGGCAAGTGTGCCCTGAATGTTGGAAATTTCATGATTAATGTAGTATAAGCTAAATGCAAATTTACAGTCTTCTATACAAGATCAAGAAATCTATGCCCAATAGCCAACACCACATAGCAAGACATGTTTACCAATTCCACAATTGCTACCAAATCTCTCTTAGTGTTGGAGTTGTTTTCTTAATAGACTTGTTTTTATTTCTCTTGAAGTGATGAAAGCCACCGTTGTTGTATATAGGAGCATTTAGATATGGCAATAAAAGTGTTTCATATAGGAGAATTTAGATTTGATAATAAAAGTGTGATACTCTATTATAATTTTCTCTACAAATGTGCTGACAAGTGTGCCCATAATATATTTTTCACGATCCATATATTTTTACTATCTACAGAAAGAACAAAAGTGACCAAATTCATATCAACTACTGAAATATAAATCAGTTCCTTTTAAGAAACTCAGAAATACAATGAAAACTTAGTATATTAATCAACCTTTAATAGGTCAAGAATCCATAAAGAATAAAACATACTTAGTGAGTATGAAATCAATTCAACATAAAATGGTTAATGAAATCCATATAAAATTTTCATCAATATGGAAGTAGAATTTGTACAAAATCTAGGTTCATTATAGTAGGAGAATGTGCATGGGGCTTCCTTTGGCGAGTCAGGTGATCCATTTAATGTTGGCATCCCTCCTCCATCCATTTGACTAGGTTCTTCCCCGTGGCATAAGTGATGAGAAAGTGTACATGGGTGACAGGGTTGGACTCACACTGGCGAAGATGATCCCACTAGAAGAGATTCCAATTCCACACCTACCTTCAAAAATGTATCTATTATATTAAAACTAGAACGAAATTGACTCTCTGGAAGCTCCTTCCTCAACATAGCTTTTATCATTTTGATCACTTTAATTGTATGTGGTAATGAACTTCTACATCCATTCGATTTGTTGTTCTGTGATGATTATGATTCCTATGCAGTAATGAACTTTTTCATAGATTTGTGTGGTGTTTATTTAAAAAATTGAAAAGAGATGAGAATTGGTTTATGAAAAAATAAACTATTTCAATAGGTATTTAAATATTGACATCATTTTATTTATATGCATATAATTTTTACATTTAAATTAAAGTTATCATTAATGTTGTTGGATTCAAACATCATGGACAATAGTAGCTGAAAAGACACAAACATAAAATAATAAAACTAGCAATTTCACCACATGTTGCAAAGGAAATGCTGAATGTATCATATGGAAGAAAAGCATAGATGAAGAGAGTGTGATATGTTATGTGATCTAAATTTTTTCCAGTTTGGAACTATTCCCTTTGCAACATAAATTTATGCCTCTACATTTGACAATGTTTACATAATTGGAGATTTGTTTCCCTCAGTCTTGTTTTAAAATTAAAAGCAATAAACCTTAAAATAATATTCCATAACATGGTTGCATAGATAATAACAATTACCTAGATGAACTTTACATCTATTTTTATTAACAAAACATCTTAGAAATAATAATTGAACAGATTGGTTGGACCTCAACCTCTCTTGACACAATCTTCATGATAAATCTACTCCCTAGGTTGTTGTTGCATATAGAAGCATTTAAATTTGATAAAAAAAGTGTGATACTGTATTGTAATTTTGTCTACAAATGTGAGGTAGTTGTTGCATATAGGAACTTTTAAATCTAATAAGAAAAGTGTGATACTCTGTTGTAATTTTCTTTACAAATGTGATGGAAAATGTGCCTTGAATGTTGGAAATTTCATGGTTAATGTAGTACAAGCTAAATGAAAATTTAAAATGTTCTATACGATATCAAGAAAGCTATGCCCAATAGCCAACACCACAGTTCAAGACATGTTCACCAATTCTGCATTTGCTATCAAATCTCCCTTAGTGCTAGAGTTGTTTTCTCAATAGAATTGTTTTTATTGCTCTTGAAGTGATGAAACTCGATGTTGTTGCATATAGGAGCATTTAGATATAATAAAAAAAGTGTTGCATATAGGAAAATTTAGATTTGATAAGAAAAGTGTGATACTATGTTATAATTTGCACTACAAATGTGATGACAAGTGTGCCCTAAATATATTTTTCACACTCCATATATTTTTACTATCTACACAAAGAACAAAAGTGACCAACTTTATATTAGCTACTGAAATATAAGCCAGATCCTTTTAAGAAAATCATAAACACAATGAAAACTTAGTAGATTAAACAATATTTAATAGGTCAAGAACCCACAAAGAAAAAACTATACTTAGTGAGTATGAAACCAAAGCAACATAAAATGGATAACGACATCCATATAAAATTGTCATCAATATGGAAGTAGGATTTGTACAAAATATAGGTTCATTATAGTACAATCTTAAAAGTCTTTAGGTTGGAAAAAAGAGTACATAAATAAAAGATAACATAAAACAACGTATTCTAAAGATAAAATATCTTCATGCATGAATGACACAGAATTTATTAATTTGTTCTAAACTCTCATTACCTAACATTGGAAACAAGGAGAGAGAAAGATTTAAATCAAGAAAAGTAGGTGCTTCCTTTCTAGGAAAACTCTCATTTCCTAGCATTGGAAACAAGGAGATAGAAAGATATGAATGAAGAAAAGTCTATGCTTCCTTTCCAAGCAAGGTGAATTTCTTTATGAAGTCCCTGTGATGCTACGATGTATTATATATGAGGAAGGACAAAAACTTAATAAAGGATGAAGATTTGAATGATTTATGTAACACAATGATTTTGGCCTCTAAACAAGTAGTTATATCAAAAATGTTTTACAACTTTAAAAGATGAGGATTGATAGTAACAAGGAAAAATAAAAATAGAACCTGAAGATCTAAATCGTTTAAATTTTACATAGCTTGTTCATTTTTTCCTCTAAGTAAGTGAGCAACTATATGGAAAATGTTTTAGAACTGAGTATTTACATCACATACAGAGTATGTTGAGACAACGTTTAGGAGTTTTTTGTACAAATTTTATTATAACCTTGAACTTCATCCAATAGATATTACAAAGCCTTTTGAAGAAAGAGTCTATTCTAGTCTATAACTTGATCCACAATAAGAGAAATTGTCTAGGGATATCACAAGATAAAATAAATGGTCTTTGTGAGTGGCGTAATGATGTATTGACATTCTCAGTTGAAATGGATCCTATTAGCTAAATGGTGGCTAGAGGCACTAGAAAATTCAAACTAGATATCCATTATGGAATCTAGATTGCCTATAGACCATCCAACTTTCCCATACTATATAACAATTTCTAACAATACCACTCAATTTTCTCTCTAATTTTTGAAACTCCCACCCATTCTGGGGAGATCACAGTGTAAAATCAAATGTTCTTGTGCTTTTTTTAAAGGGTTCATATACAAAACAAATAGCGAAAAAGTCAATATTGAGATACAATAATTGAGTTTTGAATCATTGTGACAAACAAAACATCACATCAGCTCACAAAATATATCCAATGATGAAATGGTCTAAGATGATGACTGATTTTTGAATCATGATAACTAGGGGATAGCCAAAACTAAGTTGTAGCCACAAGAAAAAAATCACATTATCTCATGGAATATATCTAAGGCTACAATGAAACCCTATACATAGCGTTGAACCTCACAGGTATTTAATTTCACATAGAACACCACCCTAGAAATTATATACTCTTAATCAAATAAGAATAACCTATGATATCTATAGTGGACGCCAAGGTGTGTGGTACAAGAATTGAGGATTCTCTTTAGAGGGTAATGGAAATTATATAATTTGTTTGATATAACTCATAATGCTGCTATTATTAGGTGTACATTACTATTATGGTAGGATGTTACGAAAAATAACGTTATAGGAGCAAGAAAAAAAAATACATAGTTAATTTTCATTTGTTAAAAATGAGCATTTTGAACAGGCTTCTCAAGGTAGTTCATCAATTCCAAGTTACATGATTTTTATTGAGTTGGAAAAAGAAAATTTTCATGGTCATTCTCCAAGGTCGAGTCCAGATGTTCAGGAGAAGGGAACTCCTATAATAAGGAGACATTCTCTTTCAGCAACTCCTAATGGGAAACCCAATTCTATATCACCAAGGACTTAGAGATTGTTGCCACAAGTTCAATCAACCAGGAGGCAAATAAAAAGTGATTGATCTTTGGCATTGGTAGGAAATCAATCCTATCATGATTTGGAGATTTATCTTTGTTCATCTTTCTTTGGAGAAATTTGTAACACCCCTCCCTTGTGTACTACATTATTGTAAAACTAAGCTAAGTTAAAACTAGGTGTGATATCCTCCTTGGTGGGTTAAATGTTTGTAAACCTAAGCTAAGGGAAGCTAGGTTTGATACCCTCCTTTGTGAGTTAAACTATTCTACACCTAAGCTGAGGAAAGCTAGGTGATATGTAATATGAAAAGCAAATGTATTATTAAATAAATTAATAAAATAAATCACTTGGAAGGTGGAGAACCAAGAGAGCAGAGATGCTTGCCAAATCCCATGAAGAATGGAATAGAGATGAATCATTCATGATAAGCTTCTAGATGTCATTCTAAATAAGCTTGGATGGGTTGGATATCCATCAGATGAATGGGAGATAATGATCCATCAAACATAAAAGCTTTGTGGGAGATAAAGACGAGGTTTTTCGAATAAGACCTAGGCAAATGGAAAAATCCATAAAGCGGAACGCCGCAAATGGTAACTAAAACATGAAAGAGGGTATTAAATACCCAGTGCATCAATCAATTGAGGAAAGTTGATCCTTGGCAAGATCTTCAGCTTGAGGGGAATCAGAGATGATTCATGGCTGGGTGGTGGTGCTCCTCCCTCTAAGTGAGATTTAGTTGGTGTCATTTACATGGAATGGTTGTATGTTGACTCTTACTCTCTCTCTGTTACTATTCCAATTTCCTTATGAGTAGTTTTTCTTAGTTCTGAGAATATTTGAATGAATTACATGTGCTTGGATATTAATAGATTTAATGATGTTCCCTCTATTAAGATGAGATTTACTTGCATGGTATGTGATCATGTTTAAATCCTTACTTGATAGGATGTTAAATCATTATGGCTTGCTTAATTTCCTCTCTTATGGAAATGATGGTTAGAGTAATGCATGTGACTCACATGTGAACACATCAAGAATATTATGATCATATTTATATTTGATAAGGAGGGATAGTAAGCTCGGTAATATGCAAAGGTTTATGCATGTGTAACAGTTATGGAGAAATGTCTCCCATAGAATTGTCGATGATTCTTGCATGTTGCTTAAAGAACTGACGATGTCATGTCTCATATTGGTATTAGGATTTTTAATCATTGTTCCTAGCCTATTTAGCTACATCAAAACTCAAACATTTATTCCAAATATGATGAGATAGGGATATCAAAAAGTTCTAATAATTGTATGCTATAAATTAATCCTTATCCTAGTTACGTTTTAATGACTAAGGTTTGATATAAAGAGTATTGTAATCACTGTATTTCTAATATACTTGTGATGACTATTAAAAACACTGTTGTAATTGAAGAAATCTTTAATTGAATGGAGCCTAACTGCGAAATTTCCATGTAGGCTAAGGAGGTTCATTACAAATGGTATGAGAGCGAAATTTCAAACACTGAGGCCTATGGACCAATTCACTTCTGCAGTGTTTTTATTAACGATATTTAATATATAATTCATAAGGAGAAGTTTAAACTTAGACTATGTTCCTTGGCGTTAAAGGAAATTAGGATTCTTTCCAAATAAATCCAAATATTAACATGAGGCGTCAATGATATAAACTTCCCCTATGTATAATATTATTTACATAACAATGATCTTAATTGTTTAAATTGGGGCATGAGGGACTTAATGGAGGAATTGAAGTATTAAAATTTTGAGTAAGGAAATGAGGAAGAGCTGACCTTTGTATATATAAATTGGTTAAATTTAATGACGATTTCTTTATGCATTAGGTTGTAAACCTAAACATGAATTCTTGAAAGACCTCCTGGGTCAACAATGTAGATCAGAATCCTGTATAAAAAAGCAAACACTGCTCCTGCAATTTTATCAGAACTATGTTACAAAGCCGAAATTGGGGGATTATGGAAGACAAGACGAGGATGGAGTGTAGGCTATGGTGGTCGTGCCATCTTTCGTCTGAGTCACCCCATCACGCCATGCTATTGTTGGGTGCAATTACGTAACACAATGTGCGCACACACACATCTTTTCTCAGCATTTCCTCTAAGTCCTGCCATGGCGAACAAAAGATGAGAGGAGTTGGCCTTCTATTCGAAAATGGATCGCAAACACTTCCATCCTACATGAAACTCAACAAATTGATTTCGACTTCAGCAACCTTGACAAATCGTGGCCGTGTCAAACGGACGATAGTGGCATGAATCAATGGTTGTATCTCCATCTTGTCTGCCCGGTCATTCTGTTCCCTGATCGGTGGTACCCACAAAAAATTCTTTCACTGCAAAAAGGCCCTCACCTCAGTGAATAAGTTAAACGTTTGATATATCTGTCTCAGCTCGGCATCCTAACCAGGTAATTCAGTTTTTTTCGAATGATTCAGTCTCAACCTGTGACGGATTTGAACAAATAATTTGATTTGTTTTTCTTCTCTCCAATCAATTCTGAGCCCCCTCGAAGGAAGAGGAGAAGAGTTCGTGAGAAAGAACTCTGTTCATAATTATGAAAGGAGAAAGGAACAAGGCTCTGCGCAAGAGATGCGGGTTGTCGAACGAGTTCTTATCTTGTTGAAAGAATATTGGTAAAAGCAGCAATGCATACCAAAAATCATCAGAGAAAGGTCGTAGTGTTACGGGTGCCGCTTTATCACCATTGTGGAGGAAAGTGAGTTGGTCACAAGCCAACGATACTGTTGCAGTAGAAAGTTTGAAGAAAAGCCGTAATTATGCTTGCCACTTTCTATTGATGAGGAGTTGAAGACGGAGGTGGATAATGATTATCCTCATCCTAGTCAGGTTAAGTAAATCACTGTTTTTCTTTTAGCGATAAAAATATTGTATAAGGTATGCATGACGTGGTAAGTAAGAGCAGTTACGATGTTTCTAAATAAGGATATGAATAGATAAGGTGAGATTTTTCCAACATAAAACCTTGGCTGTTGCAGTTTCTATGGGAATATGGAAAGAAAAGATTATTTGTTTTTCTTTTCTTGGCTTATGAATATAGCAATGCCATAAAAAGCTGGTAAAAGCAGAACGTAAAAGTCTACGTAAAATAGTTTAAGACAGTTGTTTCTCCTTTTACAATGTGGACTATAACGGTGTTCGAGCAAAAGCAAACGATGGGTTTATTTTCCTTCCTCGACTGTGATTAGAAGGTTTTCAATATAGCATGCACGTTGCTTGGGAAAATATGGATCCTTAAGTTATGGGCAAAAGCAGCGATGCATGCCATTTAAAAAAAAAAAACTTGTTATTCCACTCACTAGTTGTTACCATTCTTATAGGCATCCTTCGTAGGCACACTGTTGCATTTGCCAGAGATTCGTGAATATTTCCATTAAGCGGCTAAGGCCAGTTATTTCATCATGCATTGTATCGCAATAATGTGAATTTTTTTTCTAAAATATGATAATAGGATTTTCAAAGCTTTGAATCTCAAGCTTGTATTCCCGTTTATTTATTGAAGGAGAACATATGGTTTAGAATGATGATAATATTAAGAACGCGGGGGTCGGCTGCAGCAACGGTAGACCTTTGATCGATGGGAATGTCGAGCGCAGGAGTCGTCCTTGGGACACTCAGCAGAAATTTTCACGTTAGCACAATGAAGACCAATCAGAACGCCATATTTAGCGGCCACTGCATTAGCAGGAACGAGACTGCCAGCAGCCATAAAACGATGAGAAACCTGCCAATCTTCACTTGTCTTTCCGCCATTTTCAGCGTCGAGCTCAACAATGTTAGCGAGTGTTTATGGTGTGAGGAGGAGGGTGTTTATTTATAGGCAAGTTGGGAGATTCATGCAAATGACACTGTTGTTTTCTTTTTGATATTTCATTAATTCATCTCCAACATATGCCGCACTCTTCTGCCTTTAATATTTCCAATTGTTTTGTTAACATTCTATTTTCCAAAAAGAATTGGATCCCTATGTCTACATTTTATTTTTGTAAATGAACACACGTGCACATATCTTATGTCCTAAGGTCATGTGACTTTGTGCATATGTGCGCACCATATTTGAGAGATATAAGTAACTTTATAATCCCAAGATAGAATTTTATGCACACGGTTGTTAGCTTGAGACTTCATAGAATATAAAAATAGCATTTTTAACATGGCGCAATTGAGTAGACACCTTTGCAAAATGCTGTCAATGGATATTCAATTCGAGTCTAGACTAAAGTCTCAGAATTGAGATATTGCAAATACATGATCGTGAATTTTCAATTAATATACAGAGAACTTTTAATGATGTAAATACCATTTTCAGAAAGTTTTCATTGTATCTTATTTATTCGTCTAGCAAGAATTCAGAACGATCTTGAAAGTCTTTTTCTCTTATTATTTAGATTTGAATTTTTGTAAGAATAGTCAACAAGCGTGGAAATGTTCGGGGCCTTTGACTGCTATGTGTAACAACAATACGTGTTGTGAATAAACTTAGTTGCCTACACTTGGGTTAAAATTTTGCACAATACCTAAATAAAATTCCAGGATTTGCCATTTATGGTACAACAACTAAAGCTTTCTACTAAATGCTTGCGGTCTAGTTGTCAATGATTGTTAACGATGATTTCCATGATGCCGGACGGGATCATCATTTAAGCCATTGATAAACTTTGTAAAGGAGAACCTTTGCTTAAAGTATTCGAAGATTATTTTGGTTGATTGAAAAATAGATGACTAGTTTATTTTTAGTATATAAGTCGTCAAAAATTAAGCTTTGAAAAGCTTTCTTACAATTTGTCCAGAAGATGAAACCCACATGAGGAATGTGACTATTCACAAAATTCTCAGGTAAAGTAAAATCTATTTCCTAAGATTCGCTTCTCCCTTTATGGGAAGTCAGACAATTGCCTATTTTCCTTTGCTTTCACTCTGTGCAGTCTGCAACATTGTTATCTTTATAGGAAAGATATGCTAGTAGGGCATTAGGGTCAAAGCGAAATGAAGTTAGTAAAATTACATATAACTATTCAGCGGGGAAAGAAATCAAAAAAAGTGAAATGAAGTGAGTAGAATTAATAAAATTAAATGTACAATTAAATGTTTTCACTTTGCATGTAAAGATGGCGTAAGTAAATTTTGTGATGCATGTAAATTAAAAATGCATACTATATTACAAATTAAATTTAATATAGTATGTACAAATCATATTTTTGTACATTACTCATATTTAGTTCAGTTAAAAAAAATGCGAATTACAAAACTTGTTTTCATGAAATAACATGGGAATTTAAAACTTCCTTAGGTTCACCGTTTCTCAAAACTATGTTAATGTGAATTTTGGTTCATGCATACAATTGCATTTCGTGCAAATGGTAATTTATATGAGGATGTGTGGATGGGCTAGGAAGGCGATCATGCCGATGACAAGAAAGTTGTGAACATCTCATTTTTATTTTAAGCACGAGATCAAGTTGAGATAAAGAAACTTATGAAGCAAGAAACTTATGAAGTATAGTTGCACAAGTAAGCATGCAATCTGAAAGAAAAATATAATATATAATAAACAAAAATTAACCAAGATATGAAAAACATGTTTTCTTTGTGGTTAATTTTGCATAAAGCACGATGAATGAGTTCATTAATTGTCTAATTGTATATTGCAAATTAGAATTGTTGATGTGAAAACTTTTTTGACAAGACTTGGAAATTCGATATGGGAAAAGTAGTTTACATGGGGTTAAGAAAATAACTGCTCATTTCAGATTATGTAGAAGAGTTAAATCCTTAAAATAGACATGAAGGACCATGTTTTAATTAAATATGCTTATGGTATTAAAGGATTGAATTATTGATTGTTGGTTTAGAATGTGTGAAGATGAGGATTGAGACAATTACGGAGTCTCACATGTAATATTGTTGATATAAAGGATTAAACTATTGATTGTTGGTTTATAATGTGTGAAGATGAGGATTGAGACAATTACGGAGTCTCACATGTAATATTGTTGATATTTCACCTATTACTGCTATCATATAGACTTTTTAGCAAATAGGTTTTGATTATAAGTAATGATCAAATGATGCTCAAAGGGGAGCCTATCTGGTATATGGTTACGAGAAGTTGTTTTGGTATGTTTACATGCATAAAACATTTCTAAGTGAAGAAGTAACATGTTATTAAGGGTAATAAGTTACTTTTATTGAGTCCCCTTCTAAGATAAGGAGCTTAAAATTTTATCATATATTGTGAAAGTTTCAAAACTTAAGCTATAGTTGAACATTCCTATGAGGACACAATGACTATATGTCATGATTGGAAAGTGATGATTGCAGATATGTATAGAGAATAATTAAACAATTGGTAACCATGATAAAGCATGGCCATCATATTAATGCATACTAAATCTTGATAACAAATAATACATGTACAAAAAGAAATGAGTACTTAAGTACACAAATACATGGATGCCTTACATATAGAACTCATTGTGGGGGTGCAATGAGCTGCATGGATATGCTTGCATATGTGGTGTAATTGAGGTCAAATAGTAAACTATGTTTATCTTCAAAATCATTAAACAAACCTCTAAATGGATGCCTATGTATAAAGGCAAAGTGGAGATTTAATCATTACACCTATGTTAATGGTATGATTAATTAGTGAATATGGTCAACATTTTACTCATATTTGTTCTGAGATGGCATGGAAAGTGGAGATTTAATCATTACATCTATGTTAGTGGTATGATTAATTAGTGAATATGGTCAACATTTTACTCATATTTGTTCTGAGATGGCATGGATGATATGCAAGGGCAAAGGGTAATACAATACAAATTCATTGAGGTAAATTAGTAATATCATCACCTCATTCTAATCGTATTCAAAATCAAATGATGAGTTGTATGGTTTCTAGTTAAGAACATAACTTAAGGAAATTAAGTTATGCTTAAAAGATCCCAAGAAGGGATAGAGGATGTGAAAGACAAGTCTTTTATAAGACTAAATACCTTAAAGTTGTTTTTCAAATTTAATATGGCTGTATTGATTAACTCACATGCATGATGTAAATTACTTTGGATATGGTTTGTCAATAGATGAATTATTTTAGTAAGAAAATGATCCAATTACACATTGTTTGACGAAACAAAACCTTATCAGGACATTATGCATAAGAAAATAAGCATGCATAAGTTGGAACTCGAGGGATTCTAGTTAAGTAACTTTAATATCTTAACCTAGATATGAAAGAGGCATAAAGGACATATCAATTCATGGGATGAGACAAGTCTTTTATAAGACTAAATACCTTAAAGTTGTTTTTCAAATTTAATATGGCTATATTGATCAACTCACATGCATGATGTAAATTACTTTGGATATGGTTTGTCAATAGATGAATTATTTTAGTAAGAAAATGATCCAATTACACATTGTTTGATGAAACAAAACCTTATTAGGACATTATGCATAAGAAAATAAGCATGCATAGGTTGGAACTCGAGGGATTCTAGTTAAGTAAGTTTAATATCTTAACCTAGATATGAAAGAGGCATAAAGGACATATCAATTCATGGGATGAGATTGTGAAGTGGGTGCAAAGATGTAATACAATATATTGTATACGTATTAAAAAAGGCATCATGCATTAATAATGATCAACATCTTTTTAACCAAGTAAGGTATACTTGGAAATTGAACATGATGGGGTTGATGCATTAGAACAATTCAGGGTGGCCTAATGATTGTTGCATAAACCATGAATTCATAAATGATATCTTGATTTAAGGGTGATTTAAGGCACTAACGTGTAAATACCTTGGGTCACACCTCACATAAAAATTTAAAGGGTGTGAAGTGATGAATAGTATATATTTCACTTATAACCTTTATATGGGAAATGTATGCAAATGCATATTGTTTATTGAATGAGGTCATACCTACACTAAATTATGCATGACACACAAAGATGTAGAGGTATAAAAGGGGAAAATGGTCAATCCTATGACATAATTTGTTTAAGTGTGGAATAATTGTTAAGAACTAACCAAATTTGTTCTGATAATCACGAGACTTCAAATATCTATGATAGACTGAGTATCATAGTCAATAGTCTTCCTTATGGTACATTTCATTATTGTTAAAACCTGGTACAGGTGACAGATTTAATCCCAAAATTGAAAGTTATGGGTATGATTGAGTTATAGTGTGCATGATTACTGTTATGATACTATTAATACATGACATATGGAATTGATTTATACATGACATGAAACAAACTTAATTACATAGATGAACCATGATAAATGAATGTTGGTATGATACTAACATGGTGGAAAAATATGTGGATAAAGTTTATGTCATGTAGATGATACCATGAGGATGGTATTATAAGTTGCACCATAGCTGGACTATGTACAACATTACATATAGGACCATGTGACTACCTATGCTACAAGGTTGAAAAATGAAATGTGTATTGGTGTGTATAATATACCTTTTGTGCAGGTATGCAGTAGTCATTGAATGGATGTCTGGCCAGGTAAACAAACCTAGAGGTTACCTAGAAGAAGGAAAACTGCAAGAAGCGGGTGTTCGACAAGAACACAAAGGCTTGAAGGAATACAAGAAGGGGACATGCATTCTTCAGACAAAATAAATGATAAGAAATAGCTGCTTTAATAATAACAGATTATGATATTTATCATGGTTAAACTTTGCATCGATAAATTCTCACAAATGATTTGAAAAAAATGTGTGACAGGTAGCTATGGAAGGAGAGAAGATGGTAGCACTCCTTGAGACCGATGAAGCTATGGAAGGAGAGATGCTAGGAGCTCTCCGTGTGGCAAATATACATCAGAAAATTTGCATCAGATGGCAAAACCATGAAAACTGTTGATTTGAAAAGCAGCTACCTATGAATGAGGATATGATGCAGTGATACACCGAGGATGGTGTAAAATTTAAGGGGGGGAGTATGTAACACCCCTCCCTTGTGTACTACATTATTGTAAACCTAAGCTAAGTTAAAGCTAGGTGTGATATCCTCCCTGGTGTTTTAAATGTTTGTAAACTTAAGCTAAGGGAAGCTAGGTTAGATACCGTCCTTTGAGGGTTAAACTATTCTACACCTAAGCTAAGGAAAGCTAGGTGATAGGTAATATGAAAAGAAAATGTATTATTAAATAACTTAATAATATAGATCACGTGGAGGGTGGAGCACCAACGGTGAGGAGATGCTTGCCAAATCCCACGAGGAATGGGATAGAGATGAATCTTTCATGATAAGCTTCTAGATGTGATTCTAGATAAGCTTGGACGGGTTGGATATCCATCGGATGGATGGGAGCTAAATATCCATCGGACATAAAAGCTTTGTGGGACATAAAGGCAAGATTTTATGTGGAAAAGCATCGTGGGGGATAAAGATGAGCTTGTCCGGATAAGACCTATGCAAATGGGAAAATCCATAAAGTGGGACACCGTAAATGGTAACTAAATCATGAAAGAGGGTATTAAATACCCAGTGCATCGATTAATTGAGGACAATTGATCCTTGGCAAGATCTTTGGCTCGGGGGGAATCAAAGATGATTCATGGCTGGGTGGTGGTGCTCCTCCCTCTAAGTGAGATTTAGTTGGTGTCATTTACATGGAATGGTTGTATGTTGACTCTTACTCTCTCTCTTTGTTACTGTTCCAATTTCCTTATAAGTAGTTTTTCTTAGTTCTGAGAATATTTGAAGGAATTACCTATGCTTGGATATTAATAGATTTAATGATGTTCCCTCTATTAATATGAGATTTACTTGCATGGTATGTGATCATGTTTAAATCCTTACTTAATAGGATGTTAAATTAGTATGGGTTGCTTAATTTCCTCTCTTATGGAAATGATGGTTAGAGTGATGCATGTGACTCACATGTGAACGCATATGCATGTCAAGAATATTATGATCATATTTATATTTGATAAGGATGGATAGTATGCTCGGTAATATGCAAAGGTTTATGCATGTGGAACAGTTATGCATAAATGTCTCCCATAGAATTGTCGATGATTCTTGCATGTTGCTTAAAGAACTGACAATGTCATGTCTCATATTGGTATTGGGATTTTTAATCATTGTTCCCAGCCTATTTAGCTACAGCTAAACTCAAACATTTATTCCAAATATGATGAGATAGGGATATCAAAAAGTTCTAATAATTGTATGCTATAAATTAATCCTTATCCTAGTTGTGTTTTAATGACTAAGGGCTGATATAAAGAGTACTCTAATCACTGTATCTGTAATACACTTGTGATGACTACTAAAAACATTGTTGTAAATGAAGAAATCTTTAATTGAATGGAGCCTAAGGGTGAAATTTCCAAGTAGGCTAAGGAGGTTCATTACAAAAAAATTTTAAATACTGACATTTTGTTTTTTTATTTTTATTTCAGAAAAGGAAAACTCTATTGAGGTTGATTGGTGAAGGTGATCGGTATTTGAGATTCTCTTGCTATTTTGTGCATTTGGAGTGTCTTCTCGGTTAGTAATGAATGTGAATCTCTCGAGAGACCGTTTATATGCTTTTATTTTATATCAAGTGTGTTAGACTTGATATTCACTCTAAATGTATTGTGAACCCTAAAATTCACCAAATTATGTTGTATATACAAAGAATATACCATTTTCATATTCATGACTTATTGGTTCACATGGGACAACTAATTCATTGACTGTAAATTGTCAGATTGCATATTTTCTTTAGCTTCAAAATGTTTTGAGAAGGGTTTGGATATTATGCATGCTTTGAGTTAATATTTGTTCGATTTTATGATTTATAATAATATGGCTTTTGACTTCAAAGCTGATGAATTGTACTTTAGAAAGCAAAACCATATTTTTCTTAGAAGGAAAAGCATGAAATTTTCTCAAGAAGAATTGTCGTTGATGCTATTCTTGCCTTCAATTTCCAAATGGGAAATATGTGCAGTTTTATTCAAGGGTAGATCTTAATTCACATAAAACTCAAAATTTATTTACAAAATTGTTATAGTCCTTCGTAGACACATGTTTCAAACTATAAAAAATTTTCTTTGTATTGATTAAGGTTGTCTATAACACACGGAAGTGATCAAGAAGAGATGGAGGAATTGTAACAAAACAACCTCTAATTTCAAAGGTAGAAAATCACGTTCTATTTCTTTATTTATGAGGCATTCATGTTGGCATAATCAAACAAGATATTTAACTTCAAGATAGGCCTCGTGATTTGTAAGGCTCAAGGAAGTAGTATTGTAGTAAGATTTCAATGTAGCATGGTCGATGGATGTCGTAAAATAATTTGGACTTGCCAATGACTAAATTCTCATGGGACCACAAAGGTCACTATGTGTAATTTCCGCATGCATGTTTTTTATTCATCCAACTTGTTTTTGTCAATTTTATCCATATGTTTCTTGTCTAAAATGAAAAGTTCACAATAACTCTATCATGTTTTACTAGTGAGATAGACGACTAGGTTATATAAATTTTGCCTCCATATTTTTAAAACGAAGGTGAGGTGCAGTCTTTTGATGTGTCCTGCTTATGGACCACACTTGCTTGATTTTCAAGATAAAATCATTTAAATGTTGTTGAACGATCTCTACATTATTTTCAACTGCATGACATGGGTTAGATTTACATAAGTAGAATATGTTTGATTAAAACAAGAATGTGGCAGACACCAAGGAAAATAGTGGTAAAGAGAAGTGTGATATTTTGAATAGTTTCAAGGATCATGAAGGAAATAATACATGGGTGAGTCATTATTGAAAAGTGAAAGAAGGGAAATTTTCTCAAGAAGAGGTGTAGTTGATGCTATTCTTGGGTTCAATTTCCAGATTGAAGATATGTCCATTTTTATTCAAGGGTAAATCTTAATTCACATAGAAATTAAAAATTTATCTACAAAATTGTTCTAGTCCTTTGTAGACACATCTTTCAACTATAAAAAAAAAAATCTTATATTGACTAAAGTTGTCTACAATAAGAGGAAGTGATCAAGAAGAAATGTGGATGAATTTTTACCTAAACAACATAGCAAATCACAATCTATTTCTTTATTTATGAGCCATTCATGTTGGCATAATTAGACAAGATATTTAACTTTAACATAGGCCTCATGATTTCTAAGGCTCAAGGAAGCAGTATTGTAGTAAGATTTCATTGTAGCATGGTCCTTGCCTTTTGTTGATATTTTTATGTCTTTCAACAATTTTCAAAGAAACATTAATTAGTGTTATATGCTATTTCCTTACGATGTTTCCTTCGCAACATTTGGGGCAATTACTAGTTTATTTTTTTTCAAATATAATATAATTGAACTATACTAATGTAATTTAACATTAAAATATAAAATAAATGATATAACAATATGAAATCATGAATATGATATTCCCATATTACTCTGAAAAATTCAAGAGCCATTAAACCCTTCCTTGCTTAGTAGTTCCTATCACTTTTTTTCTTCACTTTTAAATTTTTTGGATATTAAACAGTCGTGGGTAAAGTGCTGTTGAAAATTTGTAGACACGAGCCCAAAGAGTAGTGGAGATATTTGGAAGACATTGTGGGGTTTTAAGCGTCTAGTTGGACAAGAAGTGAAGGCAAGTGATCTGTCCTGGTCAACACAAAGTGCGAGTAAGGTCTCCGGTTCCGAGGGAAGAAAATGCCACTTGGTGGTCAGTGAGGAAGGCATGATTCGAAAGCGTGATCTAGCCCATAGTGGTGGTGGCTAGAGAGGCCAATATAAGGGTCAATGTGGTGGGAAGATGGACGATAGTAAGGAGCTTGCACATCAGCCAAGTAACTCACCGGGAGCGGTTGACTTGCCGCCACTTTTTGATTTTCTTGAAGCTCAAATTCTTCAATTGTCATCCATGACAAAGCAAATAGCTCATGACTGGCACGCCGATCGTAACGAGATAATTTCTTTCATGGATGATCTCCAACATAACCAATGGAAAATGTTAGACATAATGGTTTCTCCCTGGAGGGGTCATGCGAGGCTTCAACCAAGGGTCGACAACATTGAAGGACAAATGGCCCATACACAGGCTCATATTCATGAAGCCTTCCATCAGCCACGTGGAGACGGAATCGATGAACCATGGTCGAGTAATCTCACTAGTTAGATATGCAAACTGGGTGTATTTTGATTCTAGGCATGTTTTGGTCTTAGTGGGAAATTCCTATTTGGTTGGCTAGATTTGTTAGGTTGTTATTTTCATATTTTTGTCAATACAATTGGGTGAATAAGTCTAGTAAGAATGAGACCAGTGATATTTTGATTAAAAGCCTAACACGATGTAGTATTTTCCTAAATTAATAAAAAAATAGATTTAAAAGAAAATTCTTGGATATTAATATAGATCATAATGTATTAAAGAAAATTCTTGGATATTAATATAGATCATAATGTATTAATGGCGCGTTTAGATAAATCTAAATTAAACTTCAATTTTTTTTGAAAACTAAGAAATTTTAAAAAATAAAACATAGATAATTAAACTTAAATTTATTTTTTGAAAACAAAGAAATTAAAAAAAGTAAAATATGGATAAAAGTTATCGACCTTTATTAAAGAAAACTTTTATTGTTGAATTGAGGCTTCTGTGATCCATATCAAGATTATGAGAAAAGTTTTTCAGTGCAAATAACATGATAAAACATTTGTCGACGTGTTTAGAACCAACGAATGTGGTTCATCGTCTAGACAAGTTGAAGAACCAAATCATGGCTGCATATATTATTTCTTTATTTCAAATATTTAAATATTGATTTCATTATTATATTATTATTTATTTAATTATGTAATTTGATTTTATTAAAAAAATTAAAAATTTCAAATATGAACGACTTATATTATTTTATTTTTACATTAAAATGTACAATAAATTATATAACAAATATGTTCCCATCAAAATCCAATTTTCATATTATTTTGAAACTCTGTGAGTTGTAGGTAGGTTCAAAGTTAAGATGGATCTAAATATATTTAATATCTCCTTTTAAATAGCCTATATTCTACATGAAGACCATGGGTTCTCAATATCATGGATCATATTTATTATTATCATTATTATTTTAGTTTTATAGGGCTATTTTTATTTTCTATTTTATTTAACTGAGTTAAAATACCTACATTATATTATGTTACATTACATTGCAACAAATCTACCATAATGGGAATTACATTGCATTGTGAAGAGTGTCTCTCAACACAAAAAGTCCCAAAATATTAAGCCATACCTTGCTTAGTAGTTCTAGTCACTTTTTTTCTTAGAATTCTTACATATTATAGATCATAATGGCATTTTTCTTGCGATCAAAACGCATTGATTCCATTCATCCTTGCAACTTTGGCTTCCCTGCATGCATCCATAAATGGCACTAAGCACTCTGCACAGTGTATCGATGTTACTTGTTTCACATTTCACTTGCTCTCAGGCTTCACACACACCCTTTCTCTTGCACTTCCCACACACCCTTTCTTTGCACAACAAAAGAATAGCAGTTAGTCACTTTCTCCCACACACCCTTACTTGTTTCACATTTCACTTGCTCTCAGGCTTCACACACACCCTTTCTCTTGCACTTCCCACACGCCCTTTCTCTGCACAACAAAAGAATAGCAGTTAGTCACTTTCTCCCACACACCCTCACTCTCGCTTACGTAAGGGACCTACAACCTGATCAGTTCTGACATCTTTGGACAAAGCAATAGCAGTGTCAGGCATAACAGTGTCACAACGCTCTCCAACACAATGAACGCTTACGATATTAGTCTTTTTTTTAAATGATTTGTAGAGAAAATAAATCTCCATCCTCCAAGGAAATTATGTCCCATCAAGCCCCACTCAACCAATGGAAAAAAAAAATCATATTTCCAGAAATTAAATTTACACAAAAATAGAGATATTCAACATTTTCCCCAAACTTTGGTTAAAATTGCATAAAGTTGGCAAACAAATGGGAAGTCAATATAGAGATATTCAACATTTTCCCCAAACTTTGGTTAAAATTGCATAAAGTTGGCAAACCGATGGAAAGTCAATGCACTTTATAGGCAGAAATTTATTTTTTTAGAAACTATGAAGTTTTGAAAAAGGAAACTAGATAAAAATTAGGATCTATATAGTAATTTTACTAATACTTGATAAAATATGACCAGAATAATAAATATATAGTATTAAAAATAGTTTTATTATTAGTTTAATTAGAATATTTCAAATTGTTTATTTATTTATTTATATTATTATTATATTTTGATTTAATTTTATGAAAAGAGTTATAAGATTAGTGGAAAAATAAAATTAATTAATTTTTATTTTGAAAAAAATTTGTATTTTCTACCCATTTCAAATAGCTAATATTGAATATGCTAGTAAATTTAATTGTAAGTTTTAAATAATTGAAAAGTTTGATGAACATGAGGAAGTCAAACCATTAATATTAATCAAATTTTCAAGATATTATCGAATTTACAATCAACATAAAAACTATCTTCAAATCTATTTTGAAAATGTACTTATCAATATTTTCAGAAAATAGCAAGCATAAAATTCATATAGGCATTATCCAAGGGTCAGTTTACTTTTAATGGTAGAAAATTGTTGGAATTTGATTTAAAAAAACAAAAACAAAAAAATCATATTAGGAGTGTTTGAATCATGTTTTTGAAGGTGGAAATGGATTAACACTATCAAAAATCTTTGTTGCGCCCAAAATCTCTAAAATTTACAGCTCTAACCTGGATTTCCAAAAATTTCTACCATATTTTATCAAAATCATATTAAAATTTGCAAAACAAACAAACAAACAAACAAACAAACAAACAAACAAAAACTGGTTACACTACGACATTAATAACATCGTATCAAGATTCAAACCCTGCTCGATGGAAAATCCCCATGTCAATGCATAATGTGCTAAAATAAAGTCCTGTATTCTCGAAAACATGACATAATGGGTAACTCTAGAGGAAACCGTCACAGGTCATTTATGGTTTCTTCGTGTCAAGAAAAAAATGGACAAGAAATAGTTCACAGCTTTGAGCTTCCTTCTTTTCTGAAGGCGTTGAATTACAGGCGGCATCGAAATAAATGATTCCATTCACATTGCATGTCATATTATAACAGCTGCAACGAGCATGCCGACTAGCCATATATTTCCAGTCGATATGTTAATATAGACCCTGTACATCTGAATCGTACATAATGCCTGAAAATAAGATCACCTATCTAAGCAAAAAACTTCAGAAACATTATATTAGACGGCGTAAAATAGTAATCTGCAATTGGATTTACAGCTTGCAGCAACTAATCAGAAAATATCCCCGACATCATCACATACCCGGTGAGCTTTGTCTGGGAGAATGGAGAAATTACAATTTGACGTTGAACTAGAATAGGACCTTAAACTAAAAATATTATTAATACTATCAGGATGAGTGTTAAAAAGGTCAGGATCATCACGTTGTTTAGCATACTTCTCATCTGATCTAGTGAATGAGGGACTTTATGGTAAGAGAACTTCATGGGATGGTTTATGTGAGTTATCATTTTCAGCAACTACTCCACTGCAAATGTGGATGCCTCCTGTACAACTCCCCGTTCTCTTCCCTAATGCCGCCTCAACTGCTGCAAGAAAATTCTAGAAAGCGGACAAAGTGTACTCCCTTTCTGGTTCCTTCTGCGACTACGAAATCTACAAAGAAACGGAATATATTATTTTCACAATAAAGTAATTTACATGAACAGTGAATTCAATAAATGAATGTGTGAGCTCCTGCATAATCCTAGGGCTCGATCTGAGTTATTTGTTAACTCCCATTCCCGTCCTTTCTTCTTCTCTAGAAACACTAAAGACTGAAACCCGTTTTACGTCTACTCACTCACGATTGGACCAATGCATGAATTTGCAACTTCTTATTAAAAAGTGTATTGATGCTTCAGATAAAGATGCACACTGTAAACTCTCTATCTGAAACTAAACCGGAATTGGAAACCAGGCAATGAAAGCTTGCGGTCTGCCTTACCTTGTTTTATCACATTTCTCATCAATCTATATTATGGTATAGTACTACATCTGAGAGAAGAGACAAACCTCGTCTCACACATTGATATGGATCCAACACGAATATTCGATATCATTAGTTTTTGTTATTCCAATTACTTGTTCAATGTTGAAGGGTTGAAAAGATTTAACAGGATTAACAAGGGCCTTCCCAGTGGTATTTTCCGACGCTGATCTACCTGACTTCGTTATGATGGAGAAGAGAACTTGAGATCGCAGGTTCATATCACAATGAACCCAGTCAAAATAGATCTTCGGAAAGAAAAATGACAAGAAACATCTATGAGAAAAAACAATCGGTCAAATCACAGTTTTAGAACTCTCTATGTTGCCCGGATGTTCATATAAGAGAAACTTGGTGCCAAAACTTAACTAGCCTAAATTCATTTTAACCCCAAGTGCTTGGAGGGATCAAATCTCTTAAGATATAAACATATTTTAAATTGAAAATAGATTTGACCCCTCTAGCTTCACCCGGGGTTAAGATGGATCTAGACTAGTTTTTATATACACACATACCATATCTAGGTTGGATGCATCTCTCCCTCTCTCTCCTCTCTCTCTCTCTCTTCCCTCTTACTCTACTCTCTTCTTCTCTCTCTCAAGTCCTCTTTCTCCCTTTCTCTCCCACCTCCCTTTGTCTCTAGCCCCCATGTCTCTCTCTGCCCTCGAGGTTTGTCACTATCTCCCTCTCTCTCCCTCCCTCTCTTTCTCCCTCTCTCTCCATATGATGAAAAATTCCACTCTATGTAATCAATGCTATATGTAATGTCTAAAATATTTTGCAATTTAATTTTTTATTGTGAAATGAGTTATACTTTTTACACACGTGGTATTGATAAGTCATGGTATTGTAACAAAACTTATTTACAAGTTAATAATATCCATGGTAGAGTGGGGTTGGATATCCATGGTTAAGAAACTTGTTATATTATAAATTTATTGTAAGTATTGAGTTGTTATGTGGTTATTAATTAAATTTAAATATGGTTATAAATCATTATTAGTTTTTGCCAAGGCAGTACTCTAACAATTGATTTGTTTGTTGATCACTATTATTTCAGCATTGACCAATGTAAATTATAATGTTTAATTTTGAAAAATAAATATTAATTTTTAATTATTATTAAAAAATTAGATTTGGAACATTTGATTGTACTCTAACTTGTAGGTCTTATGATAGTCTTTTCATACCATGAGGATAAATCCCTTACATATTTTATGCCATAATTTATGTATATTGTTGCAATATTCATGCAAGATTTGTAGATATTTATTTTAAGCTTGGCAGGAAAACCTTCCAAAAATAAAATACTTGGAAATAATTTATACTCAAGTAAATAACATATCTACCATGAATTACTTCCCACTCTTTGCATAAAAAATGGATGGGAATAAGATATAAAAAATATACTTAGAGGAGTTACTTCCCACCATTATTTATGTTTTCTTGGTGGAGGAGTAATATTGTAAATGTGTAAACTTACTAATGGTTACTACCCATCAAAATTTATGCAAGTTCTTGCTTATCCACTTCACATCTCAATTTATTAGTTACTGCCAAAGCAAGAATTATATAGGATGATTTATCTATCAACAATTCTTAATTTAGCATTGATCAACGTAACTTATAACTAATTATGCCTTTCTTTGTAGAACATAGTTTCTAACTTGAATTGAAGGGGATAAATTGCCCTACAAAACAAAATTAGAATATAACAAATTGAATTTTATTATTTTTATTACTTTTAACTTTTAATTATTAGTAGAGCCAATATTTAAATGTTTACACTACAACATCTCTACCATACTTGGCTCTATACTACTTTTAACTTTTTATTATTTTTTAATTGAGATGGCATATAAACATTAAATACTAAACATTTACTCCTACACATCTGCCCCTATACTGAATTATATAATGCCTCTTGACACAAAAATTAATTATAAAATGACAATAAAGGGTTGTGAAAATCTGTCACAAACAATACAATAGCTCATATTATTCTCCATATGAGGTATCAAAGATAACATCATATTCCATGAAAATTCCAAATCTTCGCCTGAAAGTCCATAGAACTTCCAAATCCGTTTAGATATATGGAACCATCATCCATACGTAAGATCCATGCAATAAAAAAATTCACTTCACTTAAATGAGTCTACATAACATAATCATTAGAATGGCTACACCAAATTTGGAGCTCCAGATACTTAAAAAATTATTTTCACACACAAAATTATTTACATATTCAATTTGATATATGATATATTTATATAGTCGGAGTAAGATCTAACTATTTCCAAATTTAGTAAGAGATTGAGAAAATATCTCAACAATCGCTAACAAATCTAAACCAAATTTAACTAATATAACCACTAATTCTAACACTCTCGCTTAATGCTTACATTACAAAGCTTAACATTACAAAAAGCAACACTACATCACATGAAAATAATTCACTTTGATATTTTCTGGTCTAGTCTTCGTCAACGCTTCTATCCACTTTAGGATCTCATAGAACACACTCTCCCTTCAACACCAACTTTGAACTACAACTTGACCCATTTACAAAACAATTGCTTCTCACCATCATTGACTTATTTGTAGGGTTAATGGTTATTGACTTAATTTCATCTGTCCGTATACTAGAGAAGAAGTCACAATACTAAATCACTCTCTTAACAAACTCCCATTTGACGAAGACAAACTACAATGCATTCATCCTATATAGAAAAGCAATCTCAATAATGAATATATTTAATAATCAATCTTACAAAGTGACTTGTTTTACACAATTTTACTAACACATACGAATCACGAGTGGTTGTTGTTCTTGGATTTCCAAATTCCAAGTACCATAAATTGAAATAGACTATAAGATTTATGAAATAGACCATAAGCATAATCAAACTAGTAACAAATTCCAAGTACCATAAATTGAAATAGACTATAAGATTTATGAAATAGACTATAAGCATAATCAAACTAGTAACATATTATAGGGTTTATGAGCTCGAAGAACCACCGATTTAAATTATGTTACATTGTTCTATGATTGGTTCTTCTTTATATAATTTTACAAAATCAATATAACATGCATTACCAAATATAAATTGAAATATTATGAAACCATACACATTCCACTTACTATTAGCTAAGCGGAGCCATCATCAAAGAAGAAACCGTCATGGTTTTCATGTTCGTCGAAATCGACATTGAACATGAAACATGAAATAAGTGCATAGAACATTGAACCCAACCATCACATAACCTGTCTATCATTGCCTCAAAACTTTGTCTTCTAGATTTCGTAGTTTCATTATTATGCCAATCTTATTGGATTTCTCGCTGGCCTCCAGATAAAGTTGTTGTCTTGGCTGTTGATCTCGATCTCTCCTAAATATCACTGAATATCTTTGAGAGGGGATGTAGAATCATTGTTCTATTTCTCTTCATTTGAGGATAAAAGTGAACGATGGTTTGTATTATGTGCTTTGGGGTATAGATAAAACTGATCGTCCTTGATTAAATATTGCCTCTCCTTTATATTGTTTCCGAGGTCTAGTCCATGTGACGGCTAATTGATAATTACCCATGCCTCTGAACATGTTGGGATGGAATCTTTATCTTTTGTTGTTTTCACATTATGGTTCCTTGATATTAAGCACTCAAAATCCAACAACATAAAGTACAATAAACTACGAGCACATATGTATAATGTATGCATCCCCACTTGACTGCCACCATATGTATGGCAACTTAGATAGAAGTTTTCTCATACAAAAATTGAGACAAAGGCATTTGTTTGAAGTTGCAACCAACTGATCCGAGGGGAATTGAGATCAAATTCATCAACATGATTGAATGAAGGAGGAGTAATCGAGATTGAGTTCTCAGAAAGTTTTCACAGTGTATATCCACCTAGTTTGCACTCAGGTCAAGGAAAAAAAGTGATGTGAGTGCTTCAAACAATGACACAACAATCCACTAAACACCGATTCTCTACACAAAACCAACCTATCGCATAAAACAATTGACCCAAAAATAAAATAATCTTATGGCACTAACAATTTATTCACAAAACGTATAATTTAATTTGTTATTCTCGGATTTCCCTCATATCCCCCGGCCCTCAGATGTGGGAGTAAACCTAGAGCTACCAGCTTTGATACCAATTTAAAATATTCAATTTTCTGTATAATACATTTATATAGTTGGAGCAAGGTCCAACTATTTCAAAAATTGGAGGAGAGATTGAGAGAATTTGTCAACAACCTCTAGCAAACCGAAACCAAATCAACAAACCTAAACTACTAATGTAAGTATTAATCCTAATAAAAAGGGCCAACTTTACCTTCATTCTAGATTGTTAGAATATTCTAGAATTTGATTAATAAGAATGAGGTCAAACATCTGACTTTATGTTTGTTGTTAGAATCTAAAATATTCTCATAATTTACAATTTATTTAAATTTAGCAAGTTAAAAATGGTTACCGTATAAATTAAAGCACGGAGATCCTGATTATGCAAAGTCATATACTCATAAAAATTGAACTTCCACTAGATGCTCAATTTTAATTGTGTTATCAGGTCAATATGAAAGATAAATTGTCATATCCATTAAAAATAATAAGCAATAAAATAATAATAAAATATAATATATGTTCAATTAAAAATGTAATAAAATTAATAAATTGATTCAATTTATATTGTGATTTTATTTTAATTAATAAAATTAAAAACAATTTTTACCAAAAAAAAATAAAATAAATTCAAGCAATAAATATTAGAATCATAATATTTAAGAACATATAGTAAATAAACATATATAAATAATTAATAAATTTAATTAATATAACTATTTCTAAATACAAAAATGTGAAAACACAAATAAACATAGATATTTGTCACTGATGATATAAATTAAAATTTCAATTATTATAATTGAAAGTTTTATATTTAAGTTTAATTAATAAACATATAAAAAATTATATCATTAATGTTATCTATACCAAAATAAACAATTAAATTGAAAAAAAACTAAAAACATGTGAAAAAAAATTGTCATTTATATATATATAGATAACCAGAGTTTTGATAAAATAAAAAACAAGAATATTTTTATATATAGAGATGTGAAATTTTATAAATATAAATAATATTATTAGAAACCAGTATTCTCGAGAGTTAGCTCAAATGGTCGAGTCTCCATCATTAAAACATCTTTACTATTGAGAGGTCTCGGGTTCAATTCTCTCATCACCCTCAGGGTCAACTTCCTTGGTCGATCCAGCACGAGATAGTCCCCTTGGGTGGATATGTTTGGTACAAATCAATCTACAAAGCATTGAGATATTTAAAAAAAACATATCTAGTTTTTGTGAGGTTTGATTCCTCTTGATACTTGATATATCCAAATTTTAAAGTAAATCTATGCAATTCATAATCAAAATTGTTATATTTTATAATAGTATATTTTCTAATTATATTCCTTATATGGAATGGGCTAAGGAAGCTGGAATGACTAAGGTAGTACTAGCTAACCTTTCATTACTAATAGATAGTATACTATCATTATTACTTATACGTTCAACTCATATGACTAGGATATAACTAATGGTAATCACGTACATTTTGTAGTTGAATATGGATGAAATGATATATGTAACTCGGTTCACCATATACTGATAATGAAATAGCCTTATATTGCCAAAGATGTTTAAATATTGAAAGATTTACACATGAAACCTTTTAAGAATTTTCATTGCTTAATAAATATGAATTAACTTGAATCTATTATGATATAAGAAGCATTTAAAAGAATTATTGAGACGAGAGGCTCATTCTACAACCTAGTATGATAGTGATGTGTAAGTATGTTTGTGCTCGCCGTGGAATTGACACATGTCCTCTTAAAATAAAAATAAAATATTCTCTAAATGAAAAATCAATGTCGGCTATAATAAAAAAAATGAATATGTTATGCATGTTTAGTTAGTTTTCCATATGACATAATATAATTTCATGTAAAGTAATTAGAAGTAAAAAAAATGTGCAAGTAAGATGTTTAACCTTGTGTAATCTATATAGCATTCAAAAATACAATTTAAACAATGAAAAATTACACATTATATTTTGCACTCTAAAAGAAGTTTTCACCTAGAAAAATTTGATCCCTATTGGCTCATGTTAAATAAAAAATTAATACATTTAAAATGGTGATAAACATTTCGTTATTATGAGTAAATATTGCTATCTGTATTGACAAAAAAGGTGTATTTTTCTAGTTAAGAGACATACTTCTAAAACATGTTACGGAAAACAAGAAATTGGAGTTTTAGGATATAATATGCATATGGAACTAATTTGTAAGGTACTAATGTGATGTAGTATCAAGATGGAATGAGAACCAACTTACGATGTAGCGCTTAGAAATGTAGCGGTTAGATGAGAATGGGAATTCAATCACTACTAATGTCGAGATGGGAATGGTAACTCGATATGAAGCATAAATGAATTGGGAAATGGGTTTTTTACTTATGACTTTTGGTAACATAGATTTTACTATTTTTAACTATGAGCCATATGAGCAAATTCAACTAGTTAGTATGAACCAAAATATTATCTAGTGTAATAATATCTATTTTTATTTTAAAAAGCACAACCACATATATTAATGTGGTTGATAAATGTCGATTGACATCATTTTCATATGTCGATTAGCATATAAATTGTGGAAAATCTCGTTAATCGATGTATATCAACCAAATTAGTAAATGTGGTTGTTCTAGTTAAGATTGTCGTGCCTGTGGTGGATTCCTTGGCCATGGTTGACCATGGTTGATGAGAGTTGATGAGGTTGATCGAGGTTGACCATGGTCAAGCTTATGATAATGTTAATTGTAATGTTACATTAATGTTAGGAAAATGGTTATCATTAATGTCTGACATGGTTGATGGTTTAACCATGGTTGAAGATGGTTTTCTATTATTGACCATATTTAACCATAGAGATCTTGAATGATGATTATGGTTGACTATATTCACCCATAGAGACCTTGGTTGACCATTTTCAACCATTCTAACAATGGTTAGCCATTAGTAGACGATTGAGAATGGAATTTTTATTCTCGGACTTTTGTGATCTACATTGATTCTTTGAAATTGACTTTCGGATTAATCACACCATTAATATTTGTTGGGCGACGTTTTAAACCCTCTAATGTGGTTGATCCTCGGGACGAAGTTATATATAGTGGTTTTTATATATAATATCCTAGTATAATTTGTCATTTATTATTATTATTATTATTATTTTGTATAGTTTTGTTTTGTTTTGTTTTGTTTTAATGATCATAGTATATTTTACTTTAACTTTTAATTACTTTTTAATCTTATTTATCCATATATTAATGTTATTATTTTTCTTTTTGAATTTTAGTCAATTTACTAATCTTTTCTTTAGAATTTAATAACTTATATAATAATATTATATAATTGTTTATATAATAATATTATATAATTATTTGTTCAATTGTAACAATAAAATTATAATTTTCGTTTTTTTTTCTTTTCCTTAATTTAATATATTATATAATAATTTATTATTAATTTGGTCAATTCAATTTGTTCTTTCCTTTTTTATCTATTAATATTTCATATTTTTCGATTTTTCTATTTCTATCAATTAGTTTCCTTAACCTTATATATATATATATATCACAAATTATTTGTAATTAAAATAATTTATATTGACCAAATCATTTTAATATTTTATTAAATACTGACTTAAACACTCACTTAACGTTGATTAAAATAAATTATATTTTTTAACTGCTAATTTTGGAACAAGATGCATCTCTGTTGTTTAATCCTAAGGGTTAGACCGATTTTTTCAATTTGGTCCTGAGGATGAACCACATTAGAGGGTTTGAAATGTCAACCAACAAATATTGATGATGTGATTAATCTGAAAGTCAATTTCAAATAGCATGGAATGTTCTAAGTTAACTATGGTTAACCAACAATGACCATGCTTGATCATGGTTTACCATATTCAACCGTGTTTGAGCATGGTTGACAATGGTTGATCATGGTTGATCATCGTTAACTATGGTTAATCATGATGGACCATGGTGAATCATGGTTGATCATGGTTGAGTATAGAGACCTTGATTGACCATTATTGTTTTCATATTCAACCATAAAGACCTTAGTTGACTATATTTGATGATTATAAAATAGAGGTTTTGATTGAGCATTATGTTTAAACATGGTTGATCGTGGTCGATCATGATCGACCTTGGTTGACCATGTTTGACCATTCTAACCATGTTCTTGGTGGTTGACCACAGTTAACCTTGGTTTACCATGGTTGATCTTGGTTGACCATTCTTGGCCATATTTGACCATGGTTCACCATGGTTGATCTCGGTTGATCATGGTATACCATGGTTGACCATGTCCAACCACTCTAACCGTGTTGACCTTGGTTGACCATGGTCGACTTGGTTGACCATGGTCAACTTGGTTGACCATGGTTGATGGTGGTTAATCTAGATTGACAATGGTTAATCATAGTTGACTATCATGGTTGACAAATATATCTGACCATGGTTGATCATCATTGACCATGGTTCACTAGAGTTGACCCTAATTGATCATGTTTGAGCATTTTAACCATGTTGATCTTGGTTGACCTTGATTAAATATGGTTGATCATGGCTGACCATGGTTAATCATGGTCAACCATGGTTGACCTTAGTTGACCTTGGTTGTCCATTCTAACCACATTAATCTTGGCTGAACTTGGTTGACCATTGTTGATTATGGTTGGCCATAGTTCATCTTGGTTGACTGTGGTTGCTTAAAGTTGGCCATGGTCGACCATGGTTGGCCATGATTGGTCATGGTTGATCTTGATTGATAATGGTTGATCATAGTTGACCATAGAGACCTTGATTTACCATTATGGTTGACTATTTTTGAACAATGGTTGACTTTTTCTATATGTTTGACTAGATTTGACTAATGTTGTTTACTATTTTGACTATTAATACTAAGGAATAATATGAAAAGGTGATTGTGTTTGACCGAAGTTGAAGAGTGTTTATTTTCAAACACAATCAAACATAGTCAACAACATTAATAAATGTGGTTGACTAATTTTCGAATGTCACATTGCGATATTGGATAAATTGCAAAGGTAATGTAACATTGCGACAATGTTTGTCATAGTGCAATGTTGCATAGATTTATATACCATTCCAATGTCATAATATGTTTTATTATTAATATTAATCAATATATTAATACGTGACTATGTTTGGTAGAAGTTGAAGAGTGTTGAATCTCAAACATAGTCAACCACATTATTACATGCGGTTAACTAATTTTGTAATGTGACATTAGAACATTGGATAAATTGCAATGTAATGAATTTTGCAACAATCTTTTTTTATGAAGTGACAATATTTGTCACATTGCAACAATGTTTGTCGTATTGCAACATTGGTTAGATTTTTGTACCATTCCCACCTTAAATTATTAATATTATTCCTTTTATTAGTTAACTTTATTAATATTAATATTGTCATTATTAAACATTTTAAAAGCGTGATTGTGAATGACCAAGGATGACCTTAGCTGACTAATGTTGACAATGTTTGACTTTGGTCAATGATGGTTGACTATAATTGAATATGTTTGAGTTATCTTGATTGAGGATGACTATGAGTGAACAATGTTGACTATTTTTAAATATCATCAACATAGGGTTGATCGAGTTTGATCATGGTCAATTATTTAAACATTGACTATAAAAGTTAACTTTGTTTCACTCTGTTTGACTTTGTTTCACTATGTTTCACTATTAATACTAATCAATAATAATAATAATAGATGATTATGTTTAACCAAATTTGAAGAATATTGACTATCAAACAAAGTCATCCACATGAATAAACCATTGTATTTTAAACTATATTATTATTAATGTTATTAAACATTTTTAAATATTGACTATGGATGAGCATAGTTTGACTAATTTAACCATGGTTGACCATGGTTGAGTTTGGTTTACCATATTTGATGAAAATTATTACAATGTGAATATTATTAATGTTATTATTAATATAAATCTTAATATTATTTATATTAACAATGTTAATGTTAATAGTATTAATACTATCATTAATACTCTTAGCCATAATGTTAGAGGGAATAGAATTTTAATTTTTAATTTTTATTAGTAATTTTATTATTACTAAATGGAAAATAAGTATTATTAATATTATTTATTAGTATCATTAATTATATTAATATCATTAATAATAATATTATTATTAATCAAATGTTATTAATGTTACTATTATAATTTAAATAATATTAATATTATTAAGTTAATACATTAAATGTTAATAAATTTACAAATTTATTTTGATTACTAATAACATTTAATGTTAATATTTTTTTATTGATATTATTATTAATATTATCATTTAATACTAAAAATGTTATATTTCTAGTATTATCTAGATTAATGTTATTAATATATTAATGATATTTGATATGAGTATTATTATTGTTAATAATATTAAAAACTGTTATTATTAATCGTGTTAACATTAATAATAATAATATAAACATATTAGTAGTGTTAATATTAGTAGCATTACTAATAATAATAATAGTAGTAGACTGCATATGCCATAGGCATCTACTAATGTAATTTTTCAAATTAATGAAAAGTTATGATTTTTCCTTGAGGAAAAGAAATAATAATAATAGTAGTAACATTTGTTAATAATATTAATAAATGTTATTAATAATTATATTAACATCAAGAATACTAATATAAACATATTAATATTAATGTTAATATTATATTTTTAATATTATTTATATTAATATTATTATTAATGACAGAGAGGGGTGGGGAAGAATGAGTTGGTGAGTGATGGGAGAGAGTGAGTGAGAGTAGAAAAATGAGATAGAAAATGAAAGAGGGTGGGGAAGAGAAAGGGAGGGAGATATTTTTGGTTGACATGTTGAGAAAAAGAGAGAAAAAGTTGGAAGAGGATATTGTGAATGATATAGAGGAGGAGGGGGAGGAGAGAGAGACATTATGAGAATGAGTGAGAGTGGTGAGGGAGAGGAAGAGAGAGAGGGAGAGAGTGGAGGTTGAAGAGAGAGGAAGAGTGATAGCTAGCGACATGGCATGTGGGGGAAGAAAATGAGAGATGGGGAGGAAGTGATGGAGGCAGAGATAGAAAAGGATAAAGGGAGGGTGAGAGAGAGAGAAGGGAATAAGAGAAGGTGGAAAGTGAGGGAGGTAGAGATAGAAAACAACTATGTCACCCTGCATCATGTTCCTTACATTAAGGAATCCAAAAAACTCCAAATATGAAGTGATCAAGTTAGAGGAAAACTTATTTTATAAGATAGGATGTTTTTTTGAGACATCAAGGGATTAGAATTCACTTGAGCTCTTAAAATGCACCATCCAACTAGAGATATATTAGCACATTTTGTGAATAGGAAGAAATCAAATAATATTATGTTCTAAAGGAGGATTACTAAGCTAGAGGATACCTTCAATCTTGAGCTATTCTTCACCTAGCCTCTTTCCATTAAGGATAATGTTGCTAGTAATGAAGATATACCTAAAAAAATTCTTCAATGGTACTCACGCATTTAAGAAAGAAAAAACCTCGTGGGGATATGAGGCATATTCCGTTGGGCTCAATAAATCACATTTTTATTAAGCCAGAGCGATCATTCCATGCATTTCAAATTATTCCATCAATTGTTCATGGTTCCTTTAGTCAATCACATTTCCTTCAGTCTTGCTTGCTCGTGCATATCTTGTGTTCCAATTGACTTATTTGTTGGGGGAACTATCAGCCAACTCTCTTTACTTGCCTCTACGCATACTTGTTTCTTGAGACTAAACTTTCTACTAAGAATAAGTGGAATGAACAGTGTTATTTTTTGAATGTCAAAAATTATTATTATTATTATTATTATCGAATTTTAAGCTCACAACCAAGCTAGACACTAAATTTGTGTATGAGACCCCCTTGTTTATGGGATAAGGGACCCACCTCCGTGCAATGAATTGACTGTGAATTCTATGAAGACATACATGCTCTACCCCTTTGGTTTTGAACCAGTGACCTCTTAGGAGGAATCATATGCTCTTAACCATTAGGCCCACTCAAACTAGAGCTTCTACACTTTCTAGAATTGCATACTTATTCATTGTTAATTTATAAAAAGATACATCTTTTGATGATGACTTCATTTGTGTATATTTACTAGAAAGCTCACTAATATGGGTGAACACAAAAAACAAAAAAAGGAAAGTTACCATCCAACAATAAATAAGAAATTTTGACATGGATGAAACTATAGATTTGACATATTGTAGCAATTGATGATCACTTATGAAAGATTGTCATATAGGGTATTTTTGTTATTCTTCAATTTAGTTGATGTTGAGAAAGAACTAGAGGGATCTACCATTATAAAAAATATGATAAGCATCCTACAATGGAAGCGGTGGAAGAAGAATTGAAAAAGCTAAAATAATATCCGGGATTATGATTTGATAGGTAAAATAAGAGAACTATTGATATACTTTGTTATCAATAACATGGAAGCTGGTTCCATTGCTTGTGAACAATGTTTTGATAGAAATTTTATTGAAAGATATTCTTTCACTTCAAGTGAAAGAAGAAATTATTATATACCCTTGCATGAGTGTACTAAGACATGGGAAAATAAAGTGATGAAAATTATTGCCAATATTTAAAGAGTTCGTGAAACTAGTTGTGAAGTATTTTAAACTACTAAAATAATTTTGGTCATTATATTTTGTGGAGTATGAAATTATATAAAACAAATTCCTTTTAAAAACCGAAAGGGGTTCATATTTTCAACATTTTTTCTTTTATATTTTATAATTATAGATTTTTAATATTTTCTCTTTTCCTTTCCTTCACTCTCGTTGATTAAGACATCAACGCTTTCCTTTTAAATGCTTGTAGCACTCATCCTACCTACCTATTGATATCCTTGCTCTTTTTAAGGTCATTTTATATGGTGTATAAATGCAATTCGTAAAAGGTTTTATGAAGTAACGAAAAATCGTTGTACATCAATTATATAATTAGTGCAGTTATGTAAATTCAAATGGCTAGTAAGTGTTGATAAAAATCAAAACACTTAAGTCATGATACATGTCACATTGTGAAAATTAGAAAAAAAAAAAATTATAAAAGTTAATTAAATAATAATTTTATTATTATAAAAATAATTGATACATGTGTTAAAAGGATTTTTGAGTTGTAAATAGAATTTGTTACAATAACATGGCTTACTAATACTACGTGTCCAAAAAACCATAATTCATGTTCATATGCCATTTTTCTAATTAATCAATATAATTAACAAGGTAGAAATGACATAATTACTTATAAAATAAATTTCAACTTTTGATCTCTAAATATTATTAAAAGTGTTTTAGAATATTCCATGGAAATTAAATCTCTACCATACACTTAATAATTATTGATAATTAAAATAGAATTCTAAAACGGCTATTCCAAAATAAACACACTTGTCTATATAATAAATTACTACATAAATTAGTACATGAAAATGTTAATAAGAGGAACCATCAATATTTTATCATTTTTCCAACTAATGAAATTTCATTGACTTTACATTTTATTGCTATTTATGGTTAGTTTATATTATTTTTTGTCAAATAACTTTAAATTTTCATTAATTGTTTGTGATTGCATAAAGGTTTGAAAATTTTATTAATTTTCATATATATATATATATAGATATATCTATATATATATATATATATATATATATATATAGAGAGAGAGAGAGAGAGAGAGAGAGAGAGAGAGAGTTTGAAATTTATATTTATATATTTGTTTATTGAGTATGAAACCACATTAAAAAATAGAAAATCCAATACATTTTTAAAATATCACTATCTATCCCATTTAATGTCATGGAGACAAATATGTTATCGAGAAAAAAGGATGAGTTAATAAGTTGAACTGTCAATTATCATTGAAGACACATGTCTTAATATTGCATGGAAAATATATTGATTCCTCAGTAAATATATTTGGATTCCTCCATCCTAAACCAATATTCCTAGCACTCATCGCTAAAGTAGTAGTAATCCAAAGGAGAGGAAACGAGGAGGATTTCACTTTCCCTCTTCGAGTTCACCTATGACGAGAAATAGGCGATGTCATAGTATGAAAAACAATAAATAACATCAAAATTGGACAAAAAATTATGTTGCATAGTTAACATGGTGAGCCATAGTTAATATTGGCTCCATGTTCAACCATAGTCCACCAAGGGCATCATGTTCAATATTTCCATAGTTGGCCATAGGCATCAACCCCATAGTCAACATGGGCATCATCTTTAGCCATAGCCAGCCATAAGAAACAATGGAGACATGGTAAGCCACAGTGACCATGGGCATTGTGGTCAACCATGATCAGACATAATCATCTATAAGTAAACACAAATGAACAGTAGTCAACCATACTCAATATTGTTGACTATGATTGGCATGGCCAATGGAATTCAACATGGGCATCATGTTAGACCTTAGTCAACTATAAGCATCATCTTCAACATGCCCATAGTCAACCATACTCATCATCTTCAACATGCCCATAATCAGCTATAGGCATCATGCCCATAGTCAACATGGGAATAGACATTAGTACAATATTTGAAGTTATTAACTTTAATAAATTTAATACTTAATATTTAATCTAATTTTAATATTATTTGATATATAAAAAAATTTCAATATAACTTTTAATGATATTATAATATTAAAAAATTCATATCATTAATAATTATATTATAAATTACTAAATTAATATTTAAATATTACTTTAACTTTAACTTTCATATAGTTCACAATGTGATGAACAAAAACAACGTTGGAATGTGATGAATAAAATATTCCATTGCAATGAGATAAACAAAAAATGATGTCGCACTATGAAAAAAACAAACAATATTGCAATTGGACAAGAAAATGATGTCACATAATTAACATGGTCAACCATACTCAACATGATCAATCATAATCAATCATAGTCAACATGGGAATCATGTTTAACCATAGTCAACATAGGTTTCATAGCTAATCATAATCAAGATGGGTTCCATGGTGAACCATAGTGACCATAGGGATCATTAGATCACCATGGCATCATGATCAACCATTGTTGACCACAATACAATATATGTAAATGTTGAATAAGAAAACCAATACTGTAGTGTAACAAACATAATTGATGTCGTAGTGTGATGAATAATAAATGATTTACCTTGTAATGCCACAATGTGATGACCAAAGATGATTTTTCAAAATAAATAAGAACAAATAATGTCACAACATGATGAACAAAAAATGACATCAAAATTTGACAAATAATGAATCTCATTGCAATGTGATAAATGACGTAGAACATCGCAACATGACAAATGATAACAGTTGTTGCAATGTGATGAACAAAAAATCACATCAAAATGTAAAAAAAATCACACATCATCACAATTAGACAAAAAAATGATTTCTCAATGTGATCAATAAAACCATTGTCAATCATGAGCAAGCCTTGGTTGACCATGGTCAAACATAGTCAACCATGGTCATATGTGGTTGAACATAGTCAACCTTGGTCGACATGGTCAAGATGGCCAAGTATGTTCAATCAAGGTAAAACATGGTAAAACCACATTCAACAATTGTGTACATGATCAACATTGTTAACTATGGTTCACTATGGTGAACCATGGTTAATGTGGTCAAGATGATCAACCATGGTTAACATGGGAACCATGGTCAGCTATGGTCAACCACAATCATCTATAAGTAAATGATAACAACCCTAGAGTAACATGTTCAATCATAGTTATCTAAATGATGACCATATTCAACCATGGTTGAATAAGCTCAACCATGGTAAAAAATACTCACTAAGTTCAACCATGATTAATGATGCCCATACAAGTTGAATGATAGTCAACCATGTTCACCAATGATCAACCATAATTAACCATGGACAACATGGTCAACCATGTTTAACCATGGTCACATTTTCAAACCATGGACTTATGGTCAACAAAGACAACAATGGTCATCTATGGTCAACCAAAGTCAAACATGGTCAAACCAAGGAAAACCATGTTTTACATGGTCAAACATCATTGAGAATGGTTAGCATTTCCAACCACACTCAAAAGTAATCATTTATTCTCAATTGTAGTTATACAAGTACAACCATGGTCAAGCATAGCTTCACCATAATTAACCATAGTTAGCCATATATTGATTGTAGTAAACCATGGTTTAATAAGCATAACCATGATCAAACATGGTTGATATTATTTCCCTATGGTTAAACAATCTCAACCATGGTTGCCCACTTTCATACATGGTCACTCATAACCAACAATGGACAACATGGTCAACCATGGGTTACCATGGTAATCATGTCCACCAAATTAAAACATGGTCAACCTTGTTCATGTATGGCCAAACAAGTTTAACCATGATCTACCATTTTCATCCTTAGTCAACCATAGTCTACCATTTTCATCGTTAGTCAACCATAGTCATCCATGGACAAAATGGTTGACCATGGGCAAATATCATCAAACCATGGACAACAATGGTCAACATGGACTACCATGGTTACCTATGGTCAACCAAGGTTAACATAGTCAAAATAACATCAACTATGCTCTCCATGGTCAAACATCATCAAGCATGGTCAACCTTGATCAACCATAGTTAACCATAACCAATCATAGTCAACTATAGGTACAAATTTACAATCATTATCCATTATAACGTGACCACATTTAATCATAGTTAACGAAGATGAACCATGGGAAAAAATTTCAAACCATTGTCAACCATTCTCATCAGCTTGAAGTATGGTCAACATGGACAAACATAGTCAACCATGGTTAGACATTATCAACATGGAAAACTATAATTAACCACGAACAAACATGGTCGAAACGTGGTCAACCATTTTCACCCATTCTCAACCACAATCACAATAGGCAACATGATCAATCATGGTCAAGCATTGTCTATTCTAATCTATAAGAAATAAGTTTAGTTTAAGATGAAAAGTCATGGACACTCATAGTAAACCATTTGTTGACCATAATCTACCCTTGTCAGCCATAATTTTATCATATTTAACCATAGTAAACTAAGGTTAACCATGGTCTACTAATACTCCCCATGGGTTTCAACCATCAACTACTGCAACCACATATTATTGAAATGGTTGATATACACCAATAAACATCATTTTCCACCTTGTGTACACCAATTGATGCCATTAGTTTCAAAATGTGGAAAATAAAGGTGATCAAGGCATATCAAAATTTTTATTAATGTGATTATGCTATTATGTTGTTGACCAAAAATAAATGATCAATGTTGTGGATCTATACAGTAGCTTATTTAAAATTGTTAACATATGAAAAGAAACTTAGAATTAGTATTATAATGGTTATTATTTTAATTAAATACATAATTAAAAATATCAATTTTTGTCTTGATAATGTTAAGATTAAAAGAAAAAACCCCTCTTTTGTTTGTCTTCTAAAAGATATGTCTCTCTTTAGAATAATTTATTTTATTATTGTAATAAAAGGTTGTTTCTACATTTTAGTATGAAATAAATGTGTAATTCCTTCCCTTCTCATTATGGATTTGACATATGGGTTTTAAAAATATATTATTAACAAATGAAATATCTCAATATTAGCTATAAAATATTTTTTTTTTCTCGGTAAAAGACTATCTAAACTATTATATTATATGTACATGTAAAGTTTACAAACAGTAAGACACGCCTACCAGGGCCTGTAGTAGCACCCTGGATACTTTGGCTCTAGACCAGAAAGCTCCCACGCAGGGGCAGCACCGACAGAACTTCCCATAATCCCAAAAGCTCCCACGCAGGGGCAGCACCGTTCGGACTTCCCATAACCAGGGCCAAATCTAGCAGAGTCCCTCCAAAGACTAGACTTTTCTGGAGGCCCAATAGACATGGATAAAATTACGTTGAGGGTCAACATTGCGCAAAACAGACTCAGGACTGCCCCCGAGGGGGCTTTCTACTAAAGTTGACTAATTACCAAGGCATTCAATTAGCTTATAGTGAACCAGCATGAACCGAACAATATAGCAAATGGACCATAGACCGGACAAACTTAAACAAGACAGAGACATTTAGCTATAAAATATTTTGATGTCCACTTTTAAAGTAATTGAAAGTAACATGAATCACTCTCTAATGGGGGTGTGAGCTAAGAGAAGGATGCATATTTCAAAATATGTGCCATAATCAACTCTTGTCTCTTCCTTGTCCTCGTGTGTCATGGAAATCGTTCTCTTAGAATTACCAACTCACGTTCCCTCATTATGAATGCATGGGGGTAGTTGAATTTTGGCGGAGTACGATGTTATCCCTCACATCATGGTTTATATTTTCTCCATTGCAATGAGACAAGTAAGTTTGGGTGGATTAGCTCCAGCATTTGGTTAATTTGACAGTGGTTCCTATGTGTTCATTGATGAATGTATGAGCCAAGAGAGGATTGATTTTTTCAAAATGTGTGTCGCGGTTAACACTTGTCCCTTCTTGGTCTTGGTGTGTCATGAAAAATATTCTCTTGCTTGGGGTCATCAACTCATGTCCTCTCATTATAAATTCATGGGGTTATTTGAATGGTCAAAAATGTATGACATTATCTGGGATGATGTGGAGGAGGCCTTCTCATCTTGTTGCTTATGGTTCTCTGCTGTGATACACTCTGCATGTCTGGGCCACTTGGCTCCTTACTTTGGTAAAAATAACAATAGTTTTTGTTTTGGTAGCAAGACAATATATGTTTAGTTCATTCCCATAAGTTTTAGGAGTGTTGAATTAGGTTAATGTTCTTCATTTTTTTTTTGCACAATACACTGCATGGGTCAATCTTCAAATTGGTGGTTGTTTTAAGCACCTTGTCACTCCAAGGAACTAATTCCATAGGTATCTCATTTAACTATCATGTCTTGATTTGTGGTGTATGGTATCCAGGCTATTTCTCTGTATGGTTTTAGTGATAGTAGGTTACCTTTTAGTTTAGTAATGTAATTCACATTTCTAATGTTTTATGTCTCTTGTATGTATTAGTTTGGTTCCTATTATGTGTTGGAAAATTGGTGTGTCACAAGTTTCAGGGGTAAATATTTTCATTACATCCCATTACAGATCTTAGGTGTCGAGTCTCGGTATATCTTACTATGAGGTCGGTTATTCACCTTATAGTGCAGTTGGCCTCAGTTTATGTTGAGTATCCATTATGGTGTTTTTAAGGGCGCCTGCATGTAATCTATCGGGTTCGTTCAACACTTACTTTTCTTGGGTTCTAATTGTGGGGTCTAGGAGACAACCTACATATGCTCTGGTCGATGTTCGAATAACCTAAGTTTTGTTCTTTTGTTTGTCCTATTGATCATTGTTTTAACCAAATTTGTGTGGACTACTTGTTTCTCATAGACACTATGCCTCCTCGATAAAGAATGACTAGTCAAAGAGGAGACATGATTAGTTCTACCCCCCATTGTCCAAGGTTGTTTGGTTGGGATTCAAGCTATTTTTTTTTTTATTTTGTCCCTCTAGAAGTTAGGAGGGAAATTATCCACGTTGAATCAAAGGAGTTTGGTGACCGTCCATACATCTTTGACTTTGAGGTGTGAGGAGATAGCCTTAAATGTATTCTTGATCCAAGGAAATTCAGAAAACAAAGACTACATTTTCTACATTCTATTGTAGTGCACTAATAGACATATACTCTCTTTTGTATGGTTCTCATAGATAAGAAAGTGCACAATTATAGACTTTTTGCAGTACAAGAGGATATTAAACAACTTCTTTGGAATGTATTCTTATGCTTGGATGATATACTCTCACGTTTGAGTAGGGTCGAAAAATATGTGGTATCTAACTCTGATTTTGAGGAGCTCATTGATCCTCTAGTACTCATCAATTGTCCACCTATAAAAATGTCTCCACTTGCTAATTCCTCTCCTCTTTCTCTAGTTATTATATCATATTGATGTGAGATTTGATGTTTCATATTTTTCACTACCTCCAATGACATTATCACTCTACTCCCTTGAACTCGTGGAGGTTCTCTTGGTGTCTTCTCTAATGATGTGACAAACAGTACCATTATTTTCCACATGTGACATGAAATCTAGTCTCTCATTTTGCTAGCATTGGAAAAAGCTAGTTTTTAGTCTCTCATATAAGTTTTTAACTCGTTTTTTCTGAAGGCACATGGTTTTGTTGAGATATCCTTCAAAAGCACTTTCTTGTTTACTTTGGTTTGATATTTGTATGGAAATACTTGTAGTTGCCTATGGATCTATTATGATGTCAATCACTTGCTCTTATGGTTTTGTCCTCTGGTACTTTAGCACCCAAGTTTTCATCTTGTTATAGATAAAAATGGTGTTTAGCTTGTTTTATTTGGTTCGAAGCTTGCACTCCTAGGTCAGTCTTTTTGGGATGCTAATGGCTATATTTGATCAATGTAAAACATATCTTTATTAATAGAAATCATTTGGATCTACTTACAAAAAAAAAGTAACATGAATCACATCTTCTTAACCATTAATTCACTCATGCTCAATCATGTTGTACAAACTTAACCCAATTGAAATTAAAACATTTCTTATAGTTAAAACTTTTTAATATTGTGGTTTTCAGTGTCAAGGAATTATGTAATTCCTTACATCCTCAATATGGAGTGGCATGTCACATTTAAAAAGAGATTAATAGCACAAAATAATCACTAAAATATTTAAGTATAAACTTTATTCATTTATAGTGGTGGTAGGTGTAGGGTGTTACCTCCAACCATAGAGGTACAAAGGTACATTCCTTCACCTAAAATTATACAGTATTGTCCAATAATATGCTAAAATCATATGCTTTACGTCAAGGTTTAATGCTCATAAATTCCATCCAAACCTTCAAGTTCATTGTGATAGGGAATCAACTCTAGTCATCTAATCCTTACTCCTCAACTATGAATAATAAGATTACTTCCCAAACTTTGCCTTAGAACACATCAAACAAGAAAAAATAATCTATGGCATTGGTGTCCTTCTTTCATGTCCTTATGCATCAAAATAACTAGGATAGCCTTTCCAATCAAGCAATGAATAAGAAAACATGGGTGATAGTAATAAATCTCAATCAACATGGGAAACCAATGCATCAACCTCTCAAACTCTCTTACACTCTACATGATATTAGACTTACAGATGGTGCACTAAGTGGAAAATAATTACAATAATAATGACAATGAGTTAGCAAGACCTTTCCCCTACCTTCATATGCCCTCATCTCTCACCATTCCCGCATATGAATCATTCTTCTCTACTTGATAGGATACATTCAAGGTAAAGTTTATGGTTATTAGTTTTGATAGATCCTAATATTTCTCCTCTAGTTGTGTTGCTTATCAACATAGTGCACTTTGGCTTAGGGTTTCCCTGTTTACTTTGTTTCCTCACATTTCCTACAGAAGATCTCTATTCACCATGATGGAAATTATTTGGCTTCTTGATGTCATGTGGGATTCCTAGACCCAACTTGAAAACTCAACCTATCACTTAGGTTGTGTCTTCTTAGCTTTCATGGTTTATTATATGCTTCTAATACTTTCAACATGTTGTGTATTTAAGTAAAATTGGAGTTTACATCCCCTCTACTTTAATCTTAGGTCCTCCTTTCTTCAAATTCTCTATATGAAATAGCTTCTCTTGGGAAACATGAATCCTCTTAGAAAAAATCCCTTGTTGGTGCATATAGGTAAACCCCCCTCCTCTATCTCTAGATATCTCTAGGGCTTATGGTTCGATTAGCTTCACTCCTTATTCATCCACTCATATCTATAGCCTTTGTATGTCACCCTCTTGGAGAAAAAGTGTAGTAGCAAGGCTTCAAGGAACATTAATTTAGTAACATAACATGGACTAATCCAAGCTAAGGAAGACAAAAGAAGCTTTGTGATGGAGGTGCATCTAACCTAGGTTAAGTGTTTACATAGGGAGTTAGTTTAGAAAGCTATGATTTAATTAATTCATCTATGTTTTTAATAGTTTTAAGAGAGAACGATAATTCTTGTAAATAGGAGAAGATTCAAGAGTATTGTGGAAGGTTTGAGAGGATTATGGATTAGTTAGCTCTTATCTAGGGATAAGGATTAGATGAGAGATTTTATGGATTATGAGAGATATTTTGGGAGTTTTTTAGGCTCTAGAACCTATTTTGGTTTAGATCCGTTTGTATAAATTGGGGTGAGCCTATGAGGCATGTAAGATGTCGAAGTGTGAGAGTGAGTGTGAGGAATGAGAGGCCATGAATAGGCCAATAGTTCTCTTCTAATTATTTTGTTTTATTAATTAATTATTTATGAGTTTGTGTGCCTACCTAGTTTGATGTGTGTTTGATCATATGTTATTTGTACCTTCGTCAAATTTTGGTATCAGAGAAAGAGAAATCATGTGTGAAGAATTAGTGGAGGAACGTTGCATATGTTTCAATTGTACATACGCATGATCCAATTCAATCCATGAAATGTGGAAGGTATTCTCCAAGAAGAGAATGGCATTTGGATGTCATAAAGCCTATGGTCATGATTTTAATCATCATACATTCTTAATCAACTAGAAGTTTGTTTATCAAGGTAGGAAGAAGTGGAGAGATCCATATAAAATACATAGTTGTCAGGCAAAGGAGGACACGTTGTCAAGATTTATGAGCTAGAGACTGTCTCTCGAAGGTCTGTCTAATGCTTTGAGAAATTATTTCGATTTAAGGAGGTCACAATGCATTAGCCGATGTTATGAAACCAGCTAACAAAAAGATAGAAAAGATAGATCAACACCTTAGAAATAAGCCTCCTCGAGGGGGAAACCTCCTTTACATTACACAAATGAACAATTCTTGGATGATTCAAATGACAAAACCTCCTTTCTATATATAGGAGTCTACGGGGTCACAATATAACCAAGCCGACCTAACAATAATAATATAAAGGCACAAAAATAACAATAGATGGATTCTATGGGGCATAATAATAACAATATGTGGACAATAGGGGCACAATAATAACAATAAGGGATACAACGACAATAGTAATGGGGTGATCATTAATATTATAGGGGCCTAACATGCCCCTCTCCTTCAAAAAAGTGTTGTCCTCAACGCTTGAGCAGTTTTGGATGCTTCTGTATAAATTTCTCATCCTCCCATGTGGAATCTTCAACGGGTAAGTTCTTCCACTTGATGAGATACTCTAAAATTGATCTATTTTGTAGCTGTCGAGTTCTTGTTTCTTTGACTGCTTCAGGTTCCAATATGATTTTTCCTTCCTCATCAAGTTTTGGCAATATTGTCTGAACTGGAATCTTGTCACCTATAACCTTCTTTAAGCATGAAACATGGAAAACTAGGTGCACTCGAGAAGCTGCAGAAAGCTCCAATTTGTATGCCATAGTACCTATCTTTTGTAACACCTTGTATGGACCATAATACTTTGGTGATAATTTGTTATCCTTCTTAGCTTGCTTGAGGGACATTTTTTTATATGGTTGTAGTCGTAGGAATACCCAATCACCTACATCAAAACTTCTTTCGCTGCGATGTTGATCTGCTTGCTGTTTCATTCTATTCTATGCCAAGGTGAGGTTATCCTTTAAGAGTTGGAGAACTTGTTGCTGATGCTCGATGTGATCTTCCACTGCTTGAAACTTAGAATTTTCTCTTAAATATGATGTGATGGATGGTGGATGATATCCATAAAGTGCCATAAATGGGGTCATTTTTGTTGCAGTATGGAAGGAAGTGTTATACCACAATTAAGCCAGAGGTAACCATTTGACCCATTATGTTTGTTTATTGGATACAAAGCAATGAAGATATCCTTCCAAAAATTTGTTTAGTATCTCCATTTTCCCATCAGATTGAGGATGATAAGATGAGCTATGAGCTAACTGAGTACCAAGACAAGAAAATAATTCTGTCCAAAAATTTCCAGTGAAAATGGGATCTTTGTCACTTACAATAATCTTTGGGTTTCCATGTAGCTTTTGAATTGTTTCCATAAATGCAGTAGAAACTGTACTCGCTTTAAATGGATGAGATAATGCACAAAAGTGTGCATACTTGGTAAGTCTGTCCACTACCACCATGATAACACTCTTTCCTTCAGACTTGGGTAAACCTGTGATAAAATCCATTGAAACCTCCTCCCAACATTGGCTTGGAATGGATAAAGGTTGTAATAGTCCTGGAGTCTTAATTGTTTCAACTTTATTTTGTTGGCAAACCAAACATTCTGCCACAAACTTTTGAATATCCGATTTAAGGCCATCCCAAAAAAAAATCCTTCTTAACCCTGTGGTAGGTTTTTAGAAATCCTGAGTGCCCTCCTAAGGGAGAGGTGTGCAATTCCCTAAGAATCTTTTGTTTGAGTTGGGAATTCTTACATAGGTATACCTGATCCTTGTACCATAATGAATCATTTTTCCATATACTTGTATCAGATGTACTAGGATCTTGTTGTATCTTTTGAATGAGTTCCCACACTTCCTCATCATTCTTCCATTCATCTGTTGCTTAGTTTATCCAATCTGGTTGGATAATAGAAATGGCACAAAGAAATGCTTCCACATCCTCATCCTTTCTTGAGAGTGCATCTGCCACAACATTTTGCTTCCCTTTTTTGTAGATGATTTCAAAGTCATAACCCAACATCTTTGTGACCCATTTTTGCTGCTCTTCTAAAGATAATCTTTGTTCTAAGAAGTATTTAAGATCATCATGATCTATTTTTACCTTGAAGTGTCTTCCCATTAGGTAGGGTCGCCATTTCTTAAGTGCATGTAGTATTTCCAACATTTCCTTCTCATAAATAGCTTTCTGTAAATAATTTCCTTTGATTGGACAACTTTCGAAAGCAATGGGTCTTTCTTCTTGCATTAAAACAACACCGATTCCATTTCCTAAGGCATCACATTCCATAATAAAGGTTTTTGTGAAGTCCAGTGTAACTAAGACTAGTGCTTGGCACATTGCCTCTTTAAGATGTTCAAAGGCCTTCATTGCTTCTGGAGTCCATGAAAATGCATCTTTCTTCAATAATGTTGTTAGAGGTGCTGCTATTCTCCCAATACTCTTAACAAACTTCCGATAATACCCTGTCAACTCGAGAAATCCTCATAGATGCTTTATGGATGTGGGGATTTTCCATTCCTTAATGGTTTAAATTTTTCTAGGGTCTACCTTAACACCTTCATGAGATACAATATGACCCAGATATTCCACCTCTTGTACTCCAAAGAAACATTTGGAGATTTTTGCATATAATTATTTCTCCTCCAATATTTTGAGCACCATGTCAACATGTTGGACATGATCCTTCCAAGACTTGTTGTAGATTAGTATATCATCAAAAAATACTAACACAAATTTTCTAAGGAAGGGTTTGAAAATGGAATTCATCAAACCTTGAAATGTAGAAGGTGCATTAGTAAGGCCAAAAGGCATGACCAAAAATTCATAATGACCCTCATGAGTTCTAAATGTTGTTTTTGGAATGTCTTCAGTATTCATTCTAATTTGATTATATCCTGAATGAAGATCCAACTTGGTGAAGTAAATTGATCCATGAAATTCATCCAATAATTCATCAATGACAGGAATGGAAAATTTATCTTTAATAGTGAGCTTGTTGAGCTCCCTATAATCTGGACACATGTGCCATGATCCATCCTTCTTTTGAACTCATACTATTGGAGCAGAGAAATAACTTTGACTAGGTTCAATTATACCATCCTCTAGCATTTCTGCAACCATACGTTCAATTTCACTCTTTTGGGCATAGGGATATCTGTACGGCCTGATGTTTGGAGGAACACTTCCCGAAATCAAACGAATAGCATGATCATGATCACAAATAAGTGGGAGACCTTTGGGAGTCTCAAATACCTTGGAATGATTGTCTAAGACTTTTTGGAGATCTGGAGAAATAGATGATTTCGATGTGGGAACCTCTAGCGAACATAATTGTGCAATTACACCTTGTTTTTCCTTCTTTAGAAGCTTTGTCATACCATTAGAGCTGATTATATTTCTCGGTTTCTCTGCAATACCCATTAATTCAACTTCCTTTCCTTCCACAGAAAATTTCATGAAAAGTTCTTGAAAATTAAAATATATTGTACCCAAGGATTGTAGCCATTGGACTCCTAGTACAACATCAGCACCACCTATTGGAATGGAAAGCATTGGGCTATTCAATACATATTCTCCCATGAATAACTCGATATTATGGCATTTTCCAGAGCAATTTATGGTTCCTCCACTTGTAACCATCACTTGATACTCTGGTGCTGGATATAGGAAGCAATTCAATTCCTTTTCTATCTTACAATGAATAAAATTATGGGTACTTCCCGAATCAATCAACACTATTACCTTTTTCTTCTTGATATGTCCTTCTATCTTGATAGTTTGAGGAGTCGTACTTCCAGCCAATGCATTACAAGATATGGTCGAATTCATTTCTTCTTTATCTAGGATTTGTTCCTGGAGTATATCCTCTTCTTTTGACATTTCTCGTTCCTTTTCTTCCTCCTATTCACAATCTATGTAGAATAATTTCTTCTTAGCACACTTATGACCTTTACTGTATTTGCTATCACAACTGTAACAAATCTCTTTTGCTCTTTTTTCTTCCAATTGTTGTGGTGTCAACCTTATAGGTTGTGGAAGGCTAGGGGCAGTAACACTTCCATCTTTATAGTTGTGAGTGGTAGGCTTCCTGGTTGCCATAATTTTGCTTTCCATTTTTCTTGCTAACCTGAATTCCTTCTCCGATGAATCAGGTTCCCAAAGGTGAACCTCATGCTGGATATTATCCTTTAAAGTCCCTATGAACACATCAATCCTATGCTCCTCTGGAATATCTTTTACCCTTATGTTCAAATTTTGGAAGTCCTCAATGTGCTCCATCATTGAACCCTTTTGTTTGAGATTTATCAATTGGCTAAAAAAGATGTTGCTTTTTGTATCCTCATAATGTGCTATCATTTCTTCCGTAAAAATTGCTCAGGTGACAATTTGTTTACGAGAGCAAAGCCATCTATACCATACAAATTGATTTGGTTCCAAATATAAAGTTGCAATACGTACATTTTGTGTGTTTTGCACGTTATGGAGATCGAAAAATTGCTCCATCTGTAGTATCCATGTTTCGGGATCCTTGCCATCAAACTTCCTCATATATATTTTTGGAACATGGTGGGTCTTTAATCCAACATTAGTTTCCTTTACTACCCTTTCACCATTAGTGACCATTTCTTGTAGCAACTTATTCAAATTTATCTTCAATTGTTCCATCTTATCGTCCATGCCATTCATCTTAGCATCCATGCCATTCATCTTAGCTTCCATCTTAGTGTTCATGCCATCAATCTTAGCTTCCACGTCGTCCATCTCAGTTTCCATTCCGTCCATCTTAGCTTCCAAGTCATTCATCTTAGCTTCTATGCCTTTCTTTAAACCATCCATCTTAGCTTCTACGTCTTTCTTTAAACCATCCATCTTATTTTCTGTTACATTTTGTGCGAGTGAAATTTGTTGCACTTGGTTTCATAATATTGATATATCATGTTGCATTTCTTCCTCTTCTTCATGAGTCATGCTAGAGCTTTCAAGTTGCTTACTAAGTTTTTCCATTTTCTTTTTTCGGGGCATCAATTACCGATAATAATGCTTCACTATGCCCTTTGAATTCCTTTAAACGAATTTTTCAAAGCAAGCTTATGCAAAAATTTAAAAAAAATACACACCATTTTCCACTTGTAGGAGCTCGATATTGAATCTGATGTACCTCTATAATTTTGGATCTCCTAGTTTTGAAATTGTGACCTACAGTAGCCCTCTACGTCCTCCTTCCAATGCCACCATTTTGATCAAAACTGGATTCTCCAAGGAATATTTATGCTAAATCTCCCATAGTGATCTGATTATGGACTAGTTCAGTAGAGTGAACTTGTACAACGTGCCACGTGTCACTGTTTCGACCTTAGTACCTGAAACTAATACACATAAAACTAGAGGTCATCCTATTTTTGAATCTTCTTACGAGATTTCAATCTGATGCTAAAAACGAAAGTTATGACGATTTTCCCCAAGTCACCTGTTTGGAATGTAATTCAGGAGTCTGCAAAAACGCCAACTTCTTCAGATCATATCTTTGCAAATATTGCGAGAAAAGCTCGGAAATTTGGACCTGAAGTTAAGAACTATTTCATCCCAAATGAGGCTTTTTTTAGCTTCTAAAATGTCACATAAAAAAGGTTATGGCGAAAATGGCACAATGACCTTTTTGGAGCAGCAAAACCCTAGAATCCAAAGCTCTGATACCAAATGTTATGAAACCAACTCACAAAAAGATAGAAAAGATATATCAACACCTTAGAAATAAGCCTCTTCGAGGGGGAAACCTCCTTTACATTACACAAATGAACAATTCTTGGATAATTCAAATGACAAAACCTCCTTTCTATATGTTAGCCAGAAATACTCCTTTGAAATTCTCATAAAAGACTCCACCCTGAGCTCATTATTTTTTTGTGGTTCGTTCATTTCAATTTTCAACACATTAGGAGGAGAAAATTCCCATGATGGAGCATGGTAGTTTTTAATTTATGATGAGAGATAATAAGTGGTAAGGAAGTATTTATTTAATATTTTAAGAGTTAAATTTTAAGTTACAACATGTGCTCTCTTCATAAAAAAATACACACCATTTTTCACTTGTAGGAGCTCGATATTGAATCTAATTTACCTCTGTAATTTTGGATCTCCTAGTTCTAAAATTGTGACCTGCAGTAGCCCTCTGCGTCCTCCTTCCAATGCCACCAGTCTGAAAAAAATTGGATTCTCCAAGGAAGAGTTATGCCAAATCTCCCATGGTGATCTGATTATGGACTAGTTCAGTAGAGTGAACTTGTACGACGTGCCACATGTCACTGTTTCGACCTTAGTACCTGAAACTGATACACATAAAACTAGAGGTCATCCTCTTTTTGAAACTTCTTACGAGATTTCAATCTGATGCTCAAAACGAAAGTTATGATGATTTTCCCTAGGTCACCTATTTGGAATGTAATTCAGGACTCTGCAAAAACGCCAACTTCTTCAGATCATATCTCTGGAAATATTGCAAGAAAAGCTCTGAAATTTGGACCCGAAGTTCAGAACTATTTTGGCCCAAATGAGTTTTTATTTTAGCTTCTGAAACGTCACAGAAAAAAAGGTTATGGCGAAAATGGCACGATGACCTGTTTGGAGCAGCGAAACCCTAGAATCCAAAGCTCTGATACCAAATGTTATGAAACCAGCGCACAAAAAGATAGAAAAGATAGATCAATGCCTTAGAAATAAGCCTCTTCGAGGGGAAAACCTGCTTTACATTACACAAATGAACAATTCTTGGATGATTCAAATGACAAAACCTCCTTTCTATATGTTAGCCAAAAATCCTCCTTTGAAATTCTCGTAAAAGACTCCACCCTGAGCTCACTTATTTTTTGTGGTTCGTTCATGTCAATTTTCAACACATTAGGAGGAGAAAATTCCCATGATGGAGCATGGTAGTTTTTAATTTATGATGAGAGATAATAAGTGGTAAGGAAGCATTTATTTAATATTTTAAGAGTTAAATTTTAAGTTACAATGTGTGCTCTCTTCATAAAAAGGAAAATGTGGAAGACGTGGATTCAAGGTTTCATCTTCACTTTTTTGGTATTTAAAATATGTGTCACTGTTATTTACCATATAGCCTTGAACATTAATGTAATGAATCTAACATACAAAGTGATGATGTTAAGGGTGAAACAATTATGAAAGACGTGAGAGTAAGATTTGGAAGTCAATAAATTTGTCTAAGTTGAATATTTAAAAGTCATTAGGTCAATTATAGAAAATAGTTGTTTTCTACAGTCATTGAAGCACAAGCATGAACCCATGAACACATGCTCACTTGCACAAAATCCTACATAAAGTCACTATAAAATTGTTTCCAACAACCCCCTTTTTTTATGAAAGATTTAGATAATAAAAGTAACAACAATCCTATTCTATATTCACACTTCAACAAATTATTAAATTAATTTTCATGTTAATGTTCTCATCATGAGTTTCCTTTACTACCCTTTCACCATTAGTGACCATTTCTTGTTGCAACTTATTCAAATTTATCTTTAATTCTTCCATCTTATCATCCATGCCATTCATCTTAGCGTCCATGCCATTCATCTTAGCTTCCATCTTAGCGTCCATGCCATCCATCTTAGCTTCCATGCCATCCATCTTAGTTTCCACGCCATCCATCTTAGCTTCCAAGTCATTCATCTTAGCTTCTACACCTTTCTTTAAACCATCCATCTTAGCTTCTACGTCTTTCTTTAAACCATCCATCTTATTTTCTGTTACCTTTTGTGTGAGTGAAATTTGTTGCACTTGGTTTCGTAATATTGATATATCATGTTGCATTTCTTCCTCTTCTTCATGAGTCATGCTAGAGCTTTCAGGTTGCTTACTAGGTGTTTCCATTTTCTTTCTTCGGGGCATCAATTACCGATAATAATGCTTCACTATGCCCTTTGAATTCCTTCAAACTAATTTTTCAAACCAAGCTTATGTAAAAATTAAAAAAAATACACACCTTTTTTCACTTGTAGGAGCTCGATATTGAATCTGATCTACCTCTATAATTTTGGATCTCCCAATTCTGAAATCGTGACCTGCAGTAGCCCTCTGCGTCCTCTTTCCAATGCCACCAGTTTGATCAAAATTAGATTCTCCAAGGAAGAGTTATGCCAAATCTCCAATGGTGATCTGATTATAGACTAGTTCAATAGAGCGAACTTGTACGACATGCCACGTGTCACTGTTTCAACCTTAGTACCTGAAACTGATACACATAAAACTAGAGGCCGTCCTCTTTTTGAAACTTCTTACGAGATTTCAATCTGATGCTCGAAACAAAATTTATGATGATTTTCCCCAGGTCATCTGTCTGGAATGTAATTTAGGAGTCTACAAAAATGCCAACTTCTTCAGATCATATCTCCGCAAATATTGCGAGAAAAGCTCTGAAATTTGGACTCGAAGTTCAGAACTATTTCGGCCCAAATGGGCTTTTTTTTAGCTTCTGAAACATCATAGAAAAAAAGGTTATGGCGAAAATGGCACGATGACCTATTTGGAGCAGCGTAACCCTAGAATCCAAAGCTCTAACACCAAATGTTATGAAACTAGCTTACAAAAAGATAGAAAATATAGATCAACACCTTAGAAATAAGCCTCTTCGAGGGGTCAACCTCCTTTAAATTACACAAATGAAAAATTCTTGGATGATTCAAATGACAAAACCTCCTTTCTATATATAGGAGTCTATGGGGTCCCAATATAACCAAGCTGACCTAACAATAATAATATAAAGGCACAAAAATAACAATAGAGGGATTCTATGGGGCACAATAATAACAATATGGGGACAATAGGGGCACAATAATAACAATAAGGGATACAATGACAATAGTAATGGGGGGATCACTAATATTATAGGGACCTAATAGCCGATTAGCGTTGCTATTGCAGCTAATGAAAGGGCATTACAGTTTTATGAATCTGGTGTGTTCACAAGCACACTGCCAAAATTTCTTCTTACCATATACTTTTGCTACACTGCGACAATTTAACATTTTATTTGAGGAATTTGTGACTCTAATGGAGAACAAAGAATGTGGAATCTCCATCAAACCGTAAATTCTTAGGATTTGCCAATTTCGAGAAGAATAAAAGCGTGCGCATATCACTGGCAACATCGTTGTCTTCTTTGTTTAAAAGCCCTCAAAAGCCTGCGTGTTAATTTTCTCTGCTTCACAAGACAAATTTGCAACAACGTGTAAAGAAGGATGTGATATAAATGGCGAGCGCGCTAATTTAAATGTTAGCCAGAAATCCTCCTTTGAAATTCTCGTAAAAGACTCCACCCTGAGCTCAATATTTTTTTGTGGTTCGTTCATTTCAATTTTCAACACATTAGGAGGAGAAAATTCCCATGATGGAGCATGGTAGTTTTTAATTTATGATGAGAGATAATAAGTGGTAAGGAAGTATTTATTTAATATTTTAAGAGTTAAATTTTAAGTTACAACGTGTGCTCTCTTCATAAAAAGGAAAATGTGGAAGACGTGGATTCAAGGTTTCATCTTCACTTTTTTGGTATTTAAAATATGTGTCATTGTTATTTATCATATAGCCTTGAACATTAATGTAACGAATCTAACATACAAAGTGATGATGTTAAGAGTGAAACAATTATGAAAGACATCAGAGTAAGATTTGGAAGTCAATAAACTTGTCTAAGTTGAATATTTGAAAGTCATTAGGTCAATTATAGAAAGTCATGGAATTTTTTGAATTTTATTATGTAATGTGTCAAGTTAGAAGTGAATTTGAGAGTTAAAAGTATTGGATGTAAAAGGGTGCATTTTCAGTTGTACTGACACTCAACATCTGCTAATGCAGAATTGATGTAAAAGTCTGGAGTCAAAAGAAAATTGAAGTCAAGTCAAAGGTGATTATAATGGGTGCATGATCGACGAAGCCCAACACCCAAAGTCTAGTCAAAGTGTTGTAATAAAAATTTGAAGAGTTACTATAGTTGTTGTTTGCAGCAAAAAGGAGCAAGAAGTGCTAAGGAGTAAGATTCAAGTGAAAGTAACCATTTTTCATGTTCATAGTAGACAACTTGGCAAAGTGATTGAGTTGCGGGTTACAGTGAACAAGGTGAAGTTCACGAAAGAAGATGAAGATGGATTGAGAGAAAAGTCAAAGTGATAGCATAGCAGTTAGCATTGTTGATGAAGAGAAAGATATCGTGGAATTGAAGGCACGACTTGGCATACTAAGGGAATTGTTACAACAATAGAGACCCAAATGGGTAATAAAGAGAACAGTTAAATGGCCAATTAAACAGTTGATGGAAAGAATACTGAACCACAAACCAAAAGTTTTAGAAGCAGAGAAACTCCAAACAAATATATACATTTGTGAACTAGAGCAAGGACCGTTGCTAGGTGACGAGGATGATGATATGAATGTGGGTTTGATTCCTACAGACGATGCTAGATATTTTTTAGAAGACCAACATGAATACTTGAAGACAGATTTGTCTATCAAACCTCATGTTTTTAAATCTAACAATTGGTGTGTGGATGCAGAATATGTTGATATGAAGACTAAGGATGAAATTGCTGATGAAATGAAAAATGATCATCAAATGAATAGGTCAAATGTCAACATGAGAAACATTTGAACAGAACTAAATGATCCAGACTTAAACAGGAACGCAACAAATTACAGAGATGACCATAAACACAGATATGCAGTGGAAATAATACTTCATTTCATTAATGTAAAATACTGAAATATGCTTACAAACAGTAATGGAAATAAACCAGCTAGGGCAATGGTAGCTTATCTCTGAGAAGAGATGTGGTGGCTACATGCCTTTGAACAGTGTTACAATGAGGCTCGAAGGCCTATTTATTGTTGAGAAACAATGGAAAACCCTTAACATTCCAAAACCTAACCCTAGAAGATGAAATGCAAAACTGTGGGCCCTGTTTGGGTAAATTAGTACATCAACTTCCCGAGGTCGTAACTTTGGCATACGATCTCCGTTTGACGCGTACAATAGTTCGTTAGAAAGATCTATCTGAGCACTACCACTTTTGGAAGGGCAGCATTTGGTCCATGGACCCATGCTGCCCCCAGATTTCCCAAAAAACGTCGTTTAGGGCCTCAAAATGGCTCTGGAAGTTCAGGACCCGAAAAAACTACTAAAAATAGTAAATTGTGCTACAATTTAGGAAACTGAAAAAACTGAAAGAGATAGTTGTGGGGATCCAAATGGGCTAGGTGGGTGGCCACCAACATCCACCTAGATCATTCCTCCTCCCTTAGGAAGCAATGGTCCCCATTGCATTGAGTTCCTACCTGAGATGAGGAAGCTTCTGCTGAGTTGGGTCTCTGGTGAGTTGTTCTGCAATCTCTGATGTGTCCAGAAGTGGTGGGAAGCATGGTCAATGATGGTCCATATTGAACACTCAGTGCAAGTGAAGGAATGGAGGAATGCTATGCTTCAAAGCATTGTTGCCCATAGCCTTGGTACTAGTGTAAGGACCATGTCGGAGTGGTCTGAGTTTCTAATGGGTTCTGGTAAGGCGTTCTCTCTGCAGATGTAACCAAAATTTGTTTCCCACCTGAAACTTGTGTGGTACCCCTATGGGTGAGGAGAAGTTGTTCCTGTGTTCTGTCATGACCGTATCCCTTCGTTGTTGCTGCTGTGTGGAGGAACTCTTTGTGGGGGTCATGGATGTAGCAACAATCTTCCCCTTACTTTGGGAGCGAACCAGACAGAAAATGAATTTCCTAGTCTAGGAGATGAACTTGTTGCCTTTCTTAGTAGTGATCAAAGATGTGGCGGTAGGTGGGGCTACCTCTGGTATCCTGTATAATGAATTATTCAAAGAAATAATGACAGCACGAGGCCTTGACTCATACATAGCATGTCGCCTCCACAAGTATGGCTGGCCTAACAGTACATCACAAAAATCCAGAGGTGTAACATCACACAATACCTCATCTGTGAAGGGCTTGATGCTGTAGGGAAGGTGGCACTGCTGGTGAACTTTGAGATCTCGTCCTTCATGAAGCCACACGATACTGTACGGCTGTGGGTGTGGTGTAGTCGGTAGGCCCAATCGCTTCACGGCCTCTTCTGAAATGAGGTTCTTTTGGCTGCCACTGTCGACAATGAATTGCAGCGGCGAACCCTTCACCCACATCTGTTAGTGGAAAAGACGTTCCCCCTCCTCTGGCTCTTCGGGCTCATTTTTCTGGATCTTGGCAGTGGAAATAGTGGCGCTGGGATCTGCATCAATGATCTGCTTCCCTTTGCCATTCCCCTTGTTAGGTTCTGGCTCAGGGTCGGAACATGCATCTGATTCGGAAGCCTTCAACTCAGCCACCAGCGACTGCTTGGTCCGACACTCACTTGTGTTATGAGTGGGACTCTTGTGGAACTCACACCACTTTCCTGTGTCCTTCTTCGGCCTCGTGGTGTTGTTCTTTTCTTGTGGCTTCGACTAGTTGTCTTGGGTTACCCCGCCTTGGCTTTCTCCTTTGGGCTTCGGATTTGCTGATCCAAAGTCTCGCTTCTTCTGTTTGAACTTTTTCTCAATTTTGACAGCGTATCGGTATACCGTGCCAAGCGAGGAGATGTTCAGGAACTCCATCTTTTCTTGGATGTATCTATGTAGGCAACCACGATATCTGAGTACCAGATGTAGCTTAGAATCTTTGATACCCAACTGTGTGCAAAGGGTATGAAAAATGTTTGTGAACTCTGACACATCTTGGTCCCATCCCTGCCACAGTGTGGTCCATCTAATGTATTTGTCCTCATAGCTTTTGATAGGGTAGTACTACTCCTTAACGGCATTTTGGAATGAATCCCAAGTGGGTGCAGCTGAAAATAGTGAGCCCGTATTTTCATCCTTCTACTCGTAGTAGGTTTCCCACCAGTCCTTGATGTGGGGGGCTGCTTTGAGAAGAGCGAAAACAATCTTTTCCTGACTCGAAAATTCATGAATAGAAAAATAACCCTATAGTAGATTTAACCATTTATCTACAGCATCTGCATCTATCTGACCCTCGAATATGGGGATTTCAAAATTAACTTGTACCTTAAAGGCCGTGGCGTTTCCAGAGTAGCTGTTGGAAGCTGATGCGTCGCTTCTAGGTAGCCGCTGAAGGATTTTGGCAAAGCTGTCCATCATCGTGTTCCGTTGTCGCTCGAGGGCTTCTTCGAGCAAGATTTTGATAGGATCTCCTGCCCCCTCGTCTTTCTTCTCATCCGCCATGGGAGGCCACCGGGATTTGCGAGGCTGGTCTTGCAAAGGTTCAACCAGTTCAAGCCCTAAGTCCTTATATCCCGACCTCGTTGGGGACATGCAAAGAAAAACAGAGAAAAAGCAGACCGCTTTGATACCACTGATCCAGACTTAAACAAGAACGCAACAAATTACAGAGATGACCATAAACACAGATATGCAGAGGAATTAATACTTCATTTCATTAATGTAAAATACTGAAATATGCTTAGAAACAGTAATGGAAATAAACCAGCGAGGGCGATGGTAGCTTATCTCTGAGAAGAGATGTGGTGGCTACATGCCTCTGAACTGTGTTACAATGAGGCTCGAAGGCTTATTTATTGTTGAGAAGCAATGGAAAACCCTTAACATTCCAAAACCTAACCCTAGAAGATGAAACTCTAAACTGTGGGCCCCGTTTGGGTAAATTGGTACATCAACTTCCCGGGGTCGTAACTTTGGCATATGATCTCTGTTTGACACATACAATAGCTCGTTAGAAAGATCTATCCGAGCACTACCACTTTGGGAAGGGCAAAATCAATCCATGGACCCATGTTGCCCCTAGATTTCCCAAAAAAGGTCGTTTAGGGCCTCAAAACGGCTCCGAAAGTTTAGGACCCGAAAAAACTGCTAAAAATAGTAAACTGTGTTACAATTTAGGAAACTGAAAAAATTGAAAGAGACAGTTGTGGGGGTCCAAATGGGCTAGGTGGGTGGCCACCAACATCCACCTGGATCACTAAGGTTGTTAGAAGAATGGTTAGACAATCCAAAGGCAGAGTGTGACACAAAGGAAATTATGATGGATTACAACATTCCTTCAAATCAACAAATCTGGAGCAACGGAAGTGTAGAGATCGACAACAAAGTTCAATAAACAAACAATAATGTGCAGCCAGAAGACGAATTAGATATCGAAATTAAAGAGATGAAGAAGATGATGTTGAAATAATATCAGAAAATATTCATTGAAGAAAGAAAAAACAAATATCACCATAGATTATTAATAACTAAAAATTTATACATCAGCAAAGAGGGAGGAAAACTACAACATAATGTTTGGAAGCCTTGAAGACAAGAAAATACAACCACAAAACATAAACAACATAACATAGTACATGATTAGCGACAAACTAAAGTGTGGGATTGAGGAGGATGTATAATCAGTTATGAAGACATATGGTTGGGAGACCATGAATTGTTTTTACCTGGGGAGTTTGATGCAGGCGTGTCTAACCCAGGTTAATTGTTTACTTAGGGAGTTATTTTAGAAAGTTATGATTTAATTAATTAATGTAGTGTTTTAATATTTTTAAGAGAGAATGATAATTCTTGTAAATAGGAGAAGATTCGAGAGTATTGTGGAAGGTTTGAGAGGATTATGGATTAGTTAGCTCTTATCTAGGGATAAGGATTAGATGAGAGATTTTATCGATAATGAGAGATATTTTGGGAGTTTGTTGAGGCTCTAGAACCTATTTTCGTTCAGATCCATTTGTATAAATTGAGGTGATCTTATGAGGCATGTAAGATGTATAAGTGTGAGAGTGAGTGTGAGGAATGAGAGGCCATGAATAGGGAAATAGTTCTCTTGTAATTATTTTGTTTTATTAATTAATTACTTCTGAGTTTATGTGCCTACCTACTATGTTTGTTTTTCAGTTTGATGTGTGTGTTTGATCCTATGTTATTTGTACCTGCTTCACTTTCGAAAGTCATAAAGCTAGACCAACCTACTTGACACCCATTGGGAAGATATTTCCATAAAATTTGAGGGATTAGTAGCCAACATTCATCTTCAATGACTCAAAATCATGACAAATGAAGTTGTCATGAGTTTCTTCATCCATCTTAGTTATGGAGAAGGAAGGTCATCACTTCACACAATCCATCAATCAATCCAAAGTTCATCTTCGTCAGTGTCAAGATGTCTTCCTAATAGTCTGCTCACTCCTCAAATGGAGAAATTAAAGGATACAATGAGGAATAATAGTAGAAGCATACCAACATACTTTATCAATAGGTGTATGTCTCGACTGCTAACTCAACAAAGCATGAGACTCCTAATGACTAATGCTTCCTCGTTTTGAAATTTGAATGTGCTTTCACGTTTGTACTCCCTTAGAACCCTTTCTAGAGTTAACACCTCTAGAATTTCAAATTTTAATATATTGTATCGAAACCTCAACGATACTATTAAGACACTTCTTAAGATCCAACTACATTGTTCTAAAATGGGAAAAAGAAAAAAAAAATCCTAATAGTGTACTTCCTAATTTCCTAAATTTCCCTAATTTCAGTTATAAATATATATTCTTTTACTTTGTTTTTAAATTGGGAGAAGCCTACTTTTGTAGTTTTCCAAAAGTTAACCCCTTTTATAATATAAAATTTCCCCAATTTAGAATCTCTCTCTCTCTCTCTCTCTCTCTCTCTCTCTCTCTCTCTCTCTCTCTCTCTCTCTATCTATATATATATATATATATATATATATATATATATATATATATATATATATATATATATCTGTATGTATGTATGTATGTATAGCAAGAGAGAGAGAGAGAGAGAGAGAGAGAGATAAGAGATTGTGATAAGGCTAATCAAATAATTTTAAAAATGGAAAGAGAGTTTGTCAAAAGGTTTTAAAGAAATTTGGGTTTGTTAACGTTAAACATCATTGTCGATGATTGATGATTGTTCATTAGCTCAGTCCATGAAAACAATGATTTAATAGTTGAAGTATTTCAGATTGATATCTGAAGTTTCAAGTCCTACAAGATGAACATGTTATCAGTTATACTCAGTTGTAGACATAGAATAATCTCTCTTGTTTTCTCAATTCTTGGAAAGCATAATTATGCCTTCACCATCACACCTGATAAGATGACCCGTGTCCATTGGTAATGTCCCATATACAATAATTTTTACTTGGAATTCTGACATATTTGTAAACATTGGAGGAATCTATCATTGGTCATAGAGAGTATCTTGAAAAGATAAATCATACGATTACAGTTAGCAACTTGAGCTTACTCTATCAGTGAACATCCTTTGACAAGTGAGGAAGGATGAAGATTGGTAAAACCAGAAGTAAACTACCTCCTTTTTGAAGGCATTGAATTACAACTAGCCTTTAAATGAGGGATTTTTCTTTTAGTTTTTCTTTCTACACAAAGAATGAGGGAAGAGTCAAGATAATCACTACAAAAGCAAAGAAAAGTTAAGATAATCAGTATAAAAACCCTTCCCAATGAAACATCATGTTACTATGAGATTTCAAACGATGGGAGGTTATTATTAAACCCTCTGAACATTTTGTAATATAATTGATTAACATTTAAATAATGGATTTCAGAAAAACATAATTGGTGGCAAATCAAAGAATACTAGGAGAGCATTACATATTTCTAGAGGACAAGAGAGAACACCGTAGACATTTCATCTTATATATATATATATATATATATATATATATATATATATATATATATATATATATATATATATATATATATATATATATATATATATATATATTCATATTCCACATCACATCTTGGAGAGGTTATCATTAAACCCTCCCAAACTCTTGCAATATAATTTATTAAACATAAATTGTTTTGATTTTTTCCCTCTAGAAGTGAGGAGGGAAATTATCCACGTTGAATCAAAGGAGTTTGGCGACCGTCCATACTTCTTTTAATTTGAGGTGCGAGGAGATGGCCTTAAATGTATTCCTGATCCAGGGAAATTCAGAAAATGAAGATTACATTTTCTAAATTCTCTTGTAGTGCACCAATAGATGAATACTCTCTTCTGTATGGTTCTCAGAGATAAGAAAGTGCACAATTACAAACTTTTTGCAGGACAAGAGGATATTAAATAGCTTATCTGCAATGTATGCTTATGCCTAGATGATATACTGTCATGTTTGAGCAATGTCAAAAAAGTGTGGTCTCTAACTCTGAGTTTGTGGAGCTCACTGATCCTCTAGTACTCATCGAAGCTGCACATGCTAATTCCTCTCCTCTTTCTCTAGTTATTATATAAGATTGATGTGGGATTTGATGTTTCATATTTTTCACTACCTCCAGTGACATTATCACTCTACTCCCTCAAACTCTTGGAGGTGCTCTTGGTGTCTCCTTTGACGATATGATGGATAATACCACTATTTTCCACATCTGACATGAAATTTGGTCTTTGATTTTTGCAAAGGGTTGGAAAATGCTAGTTTTTAGTCTTCCATACAAGTTTTAACTTGTTTTTTTTCTGAAGGTTCATGGTTTTGTTGAGGTATTCTTCAAAATCACTTTATTTTTTAATTTGGTTCGATATTTGTATGGCAATTCTTGCAGTGGCCTATGGATATATTATGATGTCAATCTCTTGGTCTTATGGTTTTGTCCTCTAGGATTGTAGCACCCAAGTTTTCATCTTGTTAGAGATAAAAATGGTGCTTAGTTTGTTTTATTTGGTTGGAGGCTTGCACTCCTAGGTCAGTCTTTTTGGGATGTCAATGGCTATATTCTATCAATGTAAAACATGTCTTTAGTAATGGAAATCATTTGGATCTTCTTACAAAAAAAAGTAACATGAATCACATCTTCTTAACCATTAAGTCACTCATTCTCAGTCATGTTGTACACACTTAACCCAATTGAAAGTAAAACATTTATTATAGTTAAAACTTTTTAATATTGTGGTTTTCAGTGTCAATGATATATGTAGTTCCTTCCATCCTCAACATGGAGTTGGCATGTCACATTTAAAAATATTAATAGCACAAAAGAAAGTCAACATTCAATAAAATATTTCAATATAAACTTTATTCATTGAGAGTGGTGGTAGGTGTAGGGAGTTACCTCCAACCATAGAGGGAAAAAGGTACATTCCTTCACATACAATCATATAGTATTGTCTAATAATATGCCAAAATCACATGCGTCACTTCATGGTTTAACGCTGATAAATTCTAGCCAAACCTTCAAGCTTATTGTGATAGGGACTCGACTCTAATCATCAGATCCATGCTCTGCAACTATGAATCATAATATTAATTCCCAAACTTTGTCTTGGAGCACATTAAACAAGAAAAAATAATATATGGCATTGGTATCCTTCTTTCATGTTGTAAGGTCCCACCTTACCAACCATCAATAGTATAGAGAAGTAAAGGTCACATTGAATACTATTACTCAATTTTTATTTTTATTTTATTTTGTTTTACTCATAATATGACTAACTTAACTATCATGTAATCATGTTCCTTCAACTATTTCAATGTAAGAATATAACAGAAGAAGTCAGGGATAGCTTTCCCTTAAGACCAATTCCAAAACACATTTCCTCTCAAGTTTAAAAGATCATAATATGTTCTCTTTTCATACTTATGCATGAGCTCTAAGTAAGAGTGGAAATAAATTATACCATAATTCCATGTGCGAACATTAAGCTAGATCAACCTATTTGATTTCCTAGATTATGCTAACTAAGCTTCATTTATTGACTCTTGATATCATAACCACAAAAGTATTATACTTCTTTTACAAAAATCACATATAAGTGTATGAGTATTAACCTACCTATAGCAAGGTAACTAAGGGAATAATGTGTCTCTTCATCAATAAATCTAATAAATATGATATGTTTATGAAATAGAATCACAAAATATATTGACCTAACAACATTTCCAAATTCATCAATTAAAATTCCCAATCCAAATTATTAAGGCAATGCTGCAATCATGAGAATTATATAATGAATGTTGAAACAAAAGCAACTACTGTTACTAATTCAGAAACATGTTATTCTTCAAAAAGTGTCATGTAAAACAATGAAAAAACATAAATTGGGCACAAGTAGTTGTTTTCTACAGTCATTGAAGCACAAGCATGAACCCATGAACACATGTAGCTCATACAAAACTTATTATGCTCACTTGCACAAAATCCTACAGAAAGTTACTATAAAATTGTTTCCAACAACCCCTTTTTTTATGAAAGATTTAGATAATAAAAGTAACAAAAATCCTATTCTACATTCACACTTCAACAAATTATTAAATTAATTTTCGCGTTCATACCAAAAACTTGCAGACATAAGAAACTACATCCACGAAGTAGTCTATTCATGAATTTCTAGTACATAAAAACTACATTAAGTAGGACTTTTACTCTAACAATTTATATACACGAAAACTACAGCCATTCATGTTTTTTGACAAAACAATTTGCATGATGGTAAGTAGGAATTTTACTCTAACAATTTATATGCACAAAAACTACAACCATTCATGTCTTTTGACAAACACTTTGCAAACATGCAATCTATAGCCATTGAGGCATTTTGACAAACACTTTGCAAGCATGCAATCTACAACCATTGAGGCATTTTGTCAAACACTTGGCAACAATGAATTTTAGATTCTTCTTCAACCTATTCAACTCAGAAAATTTAGAAATTGAAACTTCAAATGTTGGCATCTTAAAATAAGGACTAAACAATCTTAGTTTTTCATCAAAAACTCGAAAACATACGCATATAATTGACAGCAACAATCTGTAAAATCGCCCAAATTTTCAATATGGTTTATGAAGCATACTTTTTTGGAATCAAATGGGGGGTTAAATGGCCAAATGGCATGGATACCCCCTGATGTTGAGCGGAAAAGTAACAGAACGTTCCAGAGATGTGATTTATTAAAACAACAACAACAAAAACATTCCTACTATCTCATTTATCACTTTGTCAAATACTTAGTGTGAAAATTTCATCTATAGTTGTACATGGAGAAAAAAAACTCAAATTTATGATAATATGGTATTGTAGTCAACTCATGGCAACCTGCAATGGACAAAAATTCATTATAAAAAGAACTTAAAACTTTGGCAACACATTATTGTTTTAATCCCCCTGCATGTACATTCTCAACTACAACTGCCATTCATTATTGGTTAGCTCATAAATAAATCTGTAAATATCTCATAAACATTCACAAGTATAAATTTCCAATGAATTTTAAAGTTATACAACACTTTTAAATTAATAATAAACTAAAATTTCAAGAATGCTTATGAACATACTTGGCAGTGTATTTATACAATTCTAAAAAGATGGGAATATGCTCCAGCTCCAATGAGATTGTGCTCCTACTCCAATATCCTTACCAACTTATTGTGAACCATCCATTTTTCCTCCCAATCATATCCAGGGAGAACTTCTCCCCCTGGAACCCCCGAGCTATAAGAGCTCACAAACAGTACCAAAATATAGCAGTAGAGAGATATCCAAGGCAAGTTGAGGAAGATAAGTTTCACTTCCTCCCAACACCACTCATGGTCAGCTCCACCAGGTAGAGCTACATAGTAATTTAGATTAGGAATTTCAAAATCATTTCGAAAGAAATTGGCTACTCTCCAAGTCTCTCACTCTCATAATATTTTTCAAATCTCTCCAACTCTTGGTATCACAATGCACCTTCCTCCCCCCTAAGTGAGAATACATGAGACACATATATAGGAGGAGCAACAAATTCTTATCATAAAGGAGGAGTAATAAGCACGCATTGCATTTCATTTAGAGGAGTGTAACTCATGCCATTAAGGAGAGGTATGCATGCCTTAGTTAAGGATAGTGTAACTTATGCATTAAAGAGAGCATAAGAGGAATCTTTTATGACATGTCTTTAATGAGTTGAAGAGGAATATGCCATTCTTTGATGAGTGCATAAAATAGAGAGTAATGTATTATTAAAAGAGAGATATTTACATAGAGCCATGAGAGTTATCAAGGAGAGAGGTGTGCAGTGATTGAGGAGATGAAGGTGACTTGTTATTCTATTTTAATAATAATATCATAGTCTCATAGAAGATAGTAATAATATTAATAATATTGAGGATTAATTCGTGATTGAATGATTAGGATTGATTAATGATAAGTTAACTGATTTTTCTTCAGCTATACTTGATTGCCAATTTATGTAAGGTGATTTACTATTTTTGGAAAGTCATGCTTGATATGCTAGACATGACTTTCTATTTTTATAAAGTCACTCTAGGATTGTTAGAAAAGAGGTTTTATTAAGGAATTCATCCATGAGCTTTCCATGAGTGGTATTTTTCTTCCGGAGAATAGGGATTCTGTACCCATATTGCATGCATCTTCATGCCTTAGTAGATTGAGGACTCTGTGCCTTGATTAACTCTAAAGATCCAAGATTCCACACCTTGATATTTTTAAATATTCAGGACTCCGTGCCCTAATTTCCATGGCTTCTCATCTACTCTGCTTTGAAACTCCATGCTTCACCTTAAGGTATTGATTGTGAACTCATACCCATCTGATGGTTCATTGGTAAGGCCTTGTTCTAAGACCTGCACACATCACAATCTCATAGATCAAAGGAATCAATGAATTTCATAATTAACTTATTCACATTTTACCAAAGATTGTGCATGACTTCCACAACCATTTTGGTTCTAGAGAAATGACTTCTACAACCATTTAAAATTTGAACATCCTTGTTTGAAAATAACCACATTCCATATCACATCCTGCTCAATATAAGATTAAGCATATAAAATCATAAAATCATGTATCATGACTTCCATAGTCATTTATAATTTGAGCATCCTTGTTTTCAAATAACTATGTACCTACCACATCTTTCTCATTACAAGATTAAACATATATAATCATATAAATCATGTATCATCCATAAATCATAATTAACCATATGTTCCACATAACCATGATCATCCATGGATCTATGTGTCTCAATCCTAAATCAACATCCATGTCATACACATATTGCCAAACTAAGATACCAAAAGAGAAAACATCAATAATATGTTCTTAACCAAAATCAATTCTTATACACACAACCATAGATATTATCCTAAGCACACAACAACTAGGTGACCCAAACCAGGTCTATAGCATATCAGCATGTACATAAATTTCTCATGCAGAATATTATACATTATATCAAAATGACCCTCTCTAAGTGTCATCAAAGCTATCTCACCAAGAAGGGACACTACACATGTCCTTATGCATAAAAGTAACTGGGATATCCTTTCCAATCAAGCAATGAATAAGAAAACATGGGTGATAGTAATAAATCTCAATGAATATGGGAAACCAATCCATTAAACTCACAAATTAACTTACACATTACCTGATATTAGACTTACAAATGGTGCACTAAGTGGAAAATAATTACAATAATAATGAGAATGAGTTAGCAAAACCTTTCCCCTACCATCATATGTCCTCATCTCTCACCATTTCCGCATATGAATCATTCTCCTCTACTTGATAGGATACATTCAAGGTAAATTTTATCGTTATTAGTTTTTATAGATCCTAATCTTTTTCCTATAGTTGCACCCTAGTGCACTTTGGCTTAGTGTTTCCCTGCTTACTTTTTGTCCTCCCATTTCATACAAAAGATCTCTATTTATCACGATGGATATTCTTTGGCTTCTTGATCTCAGGTGGGATTCCTAGACCCAACTTGCAAAGTTACCCTCACTCCTCACTTAGGTTGCGACTTCTTAGCTTTCATGGTTTGTTATAAGCTTCTAATACTTTCAACATGTTGTGTTTTTAAGTAAAATTGGAATTTACATCCCCTCTATTTTAATCTTAGGTCCTCCTTTCTTCAAAGTCTTTGTATGACACATGTTCAATTGGGAAACATGCATCCTCTTAGAAAAATCACTTGGAGGTGCACATAGGTAAACTCTCCTCCTCTATCTCTGGATATCTCTAGTGCTTATAGTTTGATTAACTTCACTCCTAATTCATCCACTCATATCTATAGCCTATCTATGTCACCTTCTTGGCCAAAATGTGTAGTAGCAAGCCTTTAAGGAACATTAATTTAGTCACATAACATGGACTAATCCAAGGTAAGGAAGACAAAAGAATCTTTGGAAACTCATAAAGCTAGACACCCATTGGGAACATATTTCTATAAAATTTGAGGGATTGGTAGCCAACCATCATCTTCACTGACTCAAAATCATGACAAATGAAGTTGTCATGAGTTTCTTCATCCGTATTAGTTATGGAGAAGGAATTTCATGACTTCACACAATCCATCAATCAATCAAAAGTCCATCTTTGTCGGGGTCAAGATGTCTTCCTAATAGTTTTTTCATTCCTCAAATGGAGAAATCAAAGAATAAAATGAGCAATAGTAGTAGAAGCATACCAAGATATTTTATCATTAGGTGGATGTCTCGAATGCTAACTCAAGAGAGCATGAGACTAAGACTCGTGATGATTAACTCTTCCTCCATTTAAATTTTGAATGTACTTTCACATTTGTACTCTTAGAACATTTTGTAGAGTAAACACCTCTAGAATTTTCAAATTTTGATATATTGTATCCAATCCTCACTGATATTATTAAGAAACTTCTTAAGATCCAACTACATTTTTCTAAAATGGCAAAAAAAAAAAAAACAAGCCTAAGTGTACTTCCTTGTTTCTTAAATTTCCCTAATTTCAATTTTAAATATATATTCTTTTACATGTTTTCCAAAAGGTAACCCTTTTTATAATATAAAATTTGTATATGAGAAAAATAAGAGATTGTGATAAGGCAAGTCAAATAATTTTAAAAAGGGAAAGAGAATTTATCAAAAGGTTTTAAAGAAATTTGGGTTAGTTAATGCACTACTACATGTAGGGGGGTTTTAAGACAATATCTAAGACAATATTTGAGTTAATTTTCTTAACTTAAGACAAAAGGAAACTTGTGTATTGTCTTAAATATTGTCTTTAAGCGGGTGTCTAAAAATTTAATGTCTCAAAAATTTGTCTCTATAAAGACAATATAGAACACATATTATTATTGTCTCTATAAAGACAAAAATTATTGTCTATTAAGAGACAATTTCATTTGTCTCTCTAGAGACAATTTCATTTGTCTTTGTAGAGACACTTTCATTTTTGTCTCTTTAGAGACAATTAAATTTTGTCTTTTCAGAGACAATAGCTGATATTAAAAACATATTGTCTCTATAGAGACTATATGTCCATAATTCAAACTATTGTCTCTTTAGAGACAATATAAAAAAAATTAAAAAATAAAAATAAAATCATTTTAAATGTTATTTTAGAGTGGTTTAAACATTCAAAGTTCCCAAATAGTGATTTTTATTACCTTAAATCTCTGTTGTTTATGGATACCAACAGAATAAATAATAAATAAATCCATTATTTTAAAAGCTAACAGCAAAGTCATTTTAAATCTAAATGAAAAAACAATTCTTGAAAGCAACATTGAAAATAATAAGGCAACACACTTATATTTTCTGAAAATGCACTCATGTCATTTGAACATGCAGGATCGTGAGTTAGACCTTCATTCTAGGACATATTATGAGGAAAAAGAAAAATGTTCTAGATTTCTCCATCCTACAAGAGGGTTTACTCTCTAACATATAAATTCAAAGCTTCAACCACATTAAATGGTGGAAATTAAATTCATATCTAGTTGTTAAACCACAATTTCAAGACCCTTGTATAATTGCAATTGGCTTCCTTGATAAGAAAGAATTGTAATAATGTATATGCATTTGAATCTACAATTAATTAGCAATTCTGTCTTCATGAATGTTTTACAAAAGATGGAAAATTGACATAGGTCCTGGCAACATGATATAGGCCAATTCTCAATCTATTGGTGACCTACAAAATTATCTTCTCCACTACTAGCTTTCACAATTTGAGTTGGCTCCATCTCCTATTTGCAGCCCGAGAATTGCTGCAATTGGTATCCAAATTGGTGGTGATCTAGTTCGTTAGGAAGCTTCATATGCAATGAATCTAATTTAGGTAATGAACTATTATGATCAACTTCATAGCAAGCTGAAGTTGCAGAGGAGTCTTTATCACTAGCTTTTTTATAGGCAACTAATTGTTTCTTGGAGGCACACCAAACCAGCCATCCTTCTTCCTGTTAAGAATAAAATAATAAATTACTATAAGGCAAGTTTTATACCATTTACAAGAGAGCTACTTACTGAAATAAAATAAAATATGTGCACTCTTAGTATTTCTTCATTATCACTTGCCTTGCCTTGCCTGATTCCCCGGAGCACCTGCAAATGCAATAGTAGAGTCATTTTACTTTTTTTATATTAAAAACCCCTACCATATTTATAATAATTAATAATTGAAATAAAATTAAAATTATGCAAACTTATTAAACTCTCAATATAAAAATGGGTCAAAAAAAAATCAATCTACTCTCTAATATAAACATAATTTTTAATGATGATACCATCTCTATTTTTGGTTGGTAGCACTGTTTGTTCCCATTCAAAGTCCAAAAATGTCATGAATACTAGTGAAAATACAAGGTAAGTTTCAAACTCTGAATCAAGTTCTCACAGGTTATTGTCATTCACACAGCCATGGTGAGTAGACTCGTTGTCATTGGGATAACATTGCATAACCTCATAATATCATCTCCATTTGATAATGTTCTTTTTGTGGTACTTGTAATGTTTCATTATACTATTAGTAATGATCATTTACTCACTATAAATGGTATAAATATGCATGGTGTTAGCTTATTGACTGGGTTTAATTGTTAAGAACATATTTTTTATCTTATCAAGAAAAGGAAATTAAAAAAATAGAATAAGATAAAACTTTAAAAATATATATATATATATGTAATACTTAACATTTTGGCAGTCAAATCAATGTATCAAAGTGGATCTCTTGTCCCATAAACAAATGAACATTAAGCAATGAAGTACACAATCATAATCTTCAAACCCAATCAAAGCTAAATAAAAAGAGAGCACTCAATACCCATAGATTTCTTATAGTGACTTACACATTGCTTTACTATGAGAGAAAAATTAAAATGGCCCTTCTGGGGATCATAATATCTATCTTTTGATCAAATTTTTTAAAGATAAACTGGGACAAGGACCTTCTGGAACAACTTGTGGATACTCATAAATTTCATGGTTTTCTTCTAGGAAAAGAGAAAAAAGATGAATAAAGAGCAATTATAGAGACAAGAGAGAGAAAAACGACTCTCACAATGATTTGGAAGCTCACCAAAAGAACGGGAGAAAGTTTTGAACAACCTCAATTGTTGGCTATTTGAGTAGGGTGAAAAATAATTTATACTCAGGTTGTTGCTATCCCTCACTGAGATTTAAATTTCCAAAAGACATGTTCAACATACCCATGTATACAGGCTAGGCTATATGTTCCAGTTAGAGCCAAATATAGATCCTGTGGAAATAGATATATGTAGTAACAGTTGCTTACCCAACACTAAACAGTTTTCAGAACATCACATTCACTCTCCTTACCTGAGAAGTAGTCCTTTACTCAACTAAAAAGAAAAAATGTTCAAATTCTTCAATGCAATCCTTCACTACTATACCTAATACATGAACACGCTTTTGGTTGTTTAATATGCCCCTTTGTAAGAACCTCTAAATAAACTAAATGAATTCGTGAATGTTCAGAGAATTGGAATAAAAAGGAAAAACAGATATGACACTACAACAAAAAAGGACATTGGTGAGGGGTGAAAAATGTCACCATAAGCTCATTGGTGATGGTCCAAAGAGCCTTCGTCACCAAAAGTGACATAGCCAAAAGTATAGGTGTTGTAGTGACATTCAAAGTCCGTCACCAATAATGATTTATAATGATGGATAGTGATCACCACCATTTCATATGAACAATGGTGACGGACCATAGTCTCCGTCACCAAAAACTGAACGTCACCAAAGGTGGCATCGCCAAAAGTATAGGTGTTGTAGTGACATTCAAAGTCTGTCACCAATAATGATTTATAATGATAGATGGCAACCATCACCATTTCATATGAGCAATGGTGACGGACCATAGCCTCCATCACAAAAAACTGAACGTCACCAAAGGTGGCGTCACCAAAAGTATAGGTGTTATGGTGACATTAAATGTCCGTCACGAATATTGATTATAATGATGGATAGTGACCATCACCATTTCATATGAACAACAACGATTTATTGTGATGGATCTTTCATGGCCGTCACTATTGGTGCATATATATGGTGACGTTCATTGACCCTCACCAAAAGCCGCATTGCCATAAGTATAGGTGTTGTGGTGACATTCAAGGTCCATCACAAATAATGACTATAATGACAGACATCGACCGTCACCATTTCATATCAACAATAACGATTTATGGTTATAGACCTTTGAGGTTCATCACTATTGATGCATATATATGGTGGCGTTCATTGACCATCACCATTTCATATTTTGGTGACGGTTGAAAAATGTCACCAAAGCTCATTGGTGATGGTCAAAAGCTCATTCCATATGGATCATGTCAAGGCACAATGGAATTGAACCACCAACCTCCTGCTTGTAAAGCAGGTGCTCTTCCATTGAGCTAGCACCCTTTAAAGAATTAGACCTTTAAAATTAGACCTTGAAACTTCATAAATTGTAAATTCTACAACTTTCAATAAATCAAAGTCTCGACAATATTTACAAAACAAGAAAAGCAACATCGAAGCTGTAGGTCTCTACCTAATGGTTATGGAAGTTATGAAAAGTGGGTGGAGGGAAAATAAATTATGTATAAGAGAATCAATATGTTCAGTTGAATACTCAAATAGAAGTGAAAGTCTGAAGACATTTATAATCTATAAATGACCTATAACTAGAAAATGCACCAAATATTGCAAAGGAAACGTCATAAGTTGATAACATATGGAAGAAGAACATTGATGAAGACAGATGCAATATGTTATAGGTTGAGTCAAAGAAAAATCTCAATGTTGCTATTGTTTGGTGTTTAGATATTTGAATGATATCTAAACTTTTGTGCAAATGTAACATAGAGCTCTAGAAACCATGAACAACATATGATTAATATATATATATATATATATATATATATATATATATATATATATATATATATATATATATATATATCTGTTACATAAACCAACATGCAATTTGGAATTTCACAAGTCCACACTCAAAACATGATAGCAACCAACAAATAAAAGAAATTGACATGGATAGAAGGCAATAGCTTCACCTTCATTCTTGAGCTACTTCTATTTATTTGAATTTGACTGATGACATTCTTTATCTGACAAGGAATCAAAATCATCACTAGTATCAAATTCATCCAACACAGACTTTGTATATCCCACTAACATCTGCGTTTTTGTTGCCATGCCTGAAAACCATGGAGTTCCTTGTTGATAGTAGAATAAGGTGTGTGCCTGCTACTTAAGAACACATTCCTTATTAACCATTGTTACCTGATAAAAACCAAAGAGACAACACAATATCAGCATACACAAAATCCCCTACCGAAATATAATCATAACTTAGCAAAGAAGTCTAAAAGATGTTCTTAATTAATAAACTTTGTATTTGGAAATACTGTTTCTTTATATTTAAAAAAGACTATGTTGTACAACACTTCTGTCTATTTATCCAGGCAATTATATCATAGCATATGTCACACAGTAGCAATCTATAGTACCTAAAGTAAAAAAGACAAATTTTCTCAAGAAAATAGATTTATAAAAGAGATTTGAAAACTATAAGTTTGTCATCGAAGCTTTACTTAATTTAACAACAAACTAGTTGGAGTTTGAAAATCAAAATCATTCATAAGAAATGAATAAGACAATGGCCAAAGTCATTATTCATACAAATAAAGCTAGAGTCACTATTTCCATTGCAGATAACTGAAATTTGGGTAGTGGTCTAACAATTAGAGCTTATTTTCTAGGAAGACTCGTCAATGCCATCATTTTTTTTCCTCGGTCCACTGTGTCTCTAGATCCAGATCAGATAGCTTGCCATTCTCAAGTTCTACCTTTCAAGCACTGATTTCTGGCTCACCCTTTAAAACACAATTCTACCACTCCATTATATTTTGTTTTGTCAAGAGAATTGGCAGGACCTTCCCATCCTCTGTTTTACATAATCAATAACCATCCATCAATGATATAAAGAATAACAGATACACAAAAAAGGCCAAAGATGTTCTTGTTGTATACCTATGTTCTAGGACTCATCTGACCTTACTGGTACAAAGAGTTCACCCTGAAAAAATAACATCCACGTGGAATTTAGAATATTTTTTTTAAATCAAGCTCTAAGTAAACCAATCAAAATATGAACATCCTTTTAATCAATAAAATCTCCGACTTCAAATAAAAGTGGCCTAGAATTAAATGTTATATCAACCATGTCAAGTAACTAACATTGGGTGAGAAATACAATCCATGCATATTGGATTAGTGAAATAATTGATCTGGTAAAGCTCAAAAATAGATGACTTAGAGCTAAGAAACGCAAATAAATGACTTACAACTAAGACATGAGGTTGCCCTTTCAACCCTGTCATTAAATAACTCTTCTTTATGTCACTTACCATTAAACATTTTTTGATACTAGGTGGAAGTGGTATTGTAACATTAACCTCTGATAGTCTGTTTCCACGACCACTTCTCAATATCTACTCCATTACTAGCATTTGGGGCTAGATAAGATACATGCAAAAACCATCAACATGAAAATCAAATCTACATCCCTGTAAAAAAATGGGAGGAAAAAAAATATCCACAAATTGAAACAGACTAAAGGATACCTCATTCCTACAACATGATTATCTTGTCATGAACAATTAAAAAATAAATTAGGAGAAATGTAATTTTTGCCACATTTTGACAATTAAATCTTTTGCATATTCTAGGAACAATTGATGAAAAAAGTCAGCTAAAGCTTGTCAGCATCAGGATTATAGTAAAACATAAAGGAACCACTCCAACACATATATAATCCTAAACATAAGTATCTATACATATAAGTATTTATTGAGGACATTGTATTTTGTGAAAATATGGAAGTCAAATCTTTGAAATAACACAATTTATGGTACCACTTCCTTATGAAGTCCATTCATTCGAGTATTTACGAAGTCCATTCAAGAATTTATTCAAAGTTCAAAGTTCAAACAATTAACATGTAGCCTAAAAAAACTCATATTTGAAAAGGAGATAACCCAAAGATGTAGAGTATATATCTCACATTTATATATCCTAATTTCCAGACATTGAAATGACACTTTTTAGCATACTATTGTGAATTCAGCCCAAAATACTAGAAAAAAATATTGATGGTTATTTTTCTAATATAGAAGTTTTATACATGCATTTATTTAAACAGTTAGCTTGCAATGTCAAACATATCTAAGGATGCACACAATACAGTGCATCTTTAGCACTAGTGTGTGAACTTGAGACAACGAAGTCCAACACTAACAGTTTGCCTACAATATTCACTAGCAGAATAGGTGAACAATAGTCTTGTAGGTATGTGTTATGAATATATGTATTACAGGCCAATAAGAGTATGGTTGGAACATTCATGTCCAACCCTTCCAATTTTTCCTATAATTTTCACTGGTTTAATAGGTGAACAATAGAACTGTAGGTGTGCATTTTGTATCACTTACCTAAATCTAATAGCTTCAGCGTAGAAATTTCAAAGAATATGTCCAGAACTGGTAGGTAATTTGCAAAATGAAAGAGTTGGCTTGATTGTTTCTAGAAAAGACTAGATTCTTACATTGTTCAGTGTAAATTCATGACACTTTTCCAAGCTTAGATGGAACAAAAAGGAACCAAGGTAGAAGGTTATTTAAAGAATCCTTACTTAGCTAAGGTAAAATGTTAGCCCTTTTTTGTCAAAAAGCATAAATGTAAAAACTTTAAGAAATCCAGTGAAGAGACTGTAGAAGTGTTCTTATCAAACCACTAATGTAAACAAGGCTAAGAAATATTGCTTTGTAGAAGAGATATTCATGGTCAAATTAACAAGAAAGTGACCTTTTAGCATAGTTAATGCACTAGTGTTCATGTCATAGTGTCCCAGGGTATGCTGGGGACTACAGGGAGTGCTCATGTACATCTAGAAAAGAGGTGGGGAGACATCGAGCTATAGTCAGGAGGACTTCAAGCGATGAGGGGCAAATACTTTAGGTACCCAACCTCTTGGATTATACCTTGCTATGGGAGCCCCGAAGAGAGAGTAGCAGTACTGGTGGATGTGGGTAGAGATGGATGCGGATGAAGCAGCAGAGAGTGATACAGTGCAGGAGTCCCCGGGCAGCGCGAGGCTAGCAGGCTACAATAGTGCAAGCCCTAACTGCAGTCACAAAGGAGCCCTAGTTGCATTCATGAAGGGAGACCTAGACGCAGTCTTGAAGGAGCTCTAGCCACAGTCAAAAAGGAAGCCCTAGCTGCAGTAAAAGGCAGCCCTAACCACAGTCAAAAGGAGGCTTAGCCACAACAAGAGAGAGGCCTAAGACATAGTCTAGAGAGAGGCCTAAGATGCAGTCAAGAGAGGCATAAAGACACAGTCAAGAGAGGCCAGATACACAACAAAAGGAAGGCTCTTATCCACAGCAAAGGAGGCCTTAATCTGTAGCAAGAGGGAGGCCCTTATCAGCCATCAAGAAGAAGCATATAGCCACAGTCAAGGAAGGTCTAAAGCAACACTCAAAGAGGCTCTAGATGTAGTCAAAGGAAGGCCCTAGCCACTGCAAGAAGGATCGATAAGACAGCAAGAAAGAAGCCCTAGAAGCAACATGGAAGTCTTATGTTTTGCTATAGGTACAACGTGTGAAAGAGAGGTTGTTTTGAGTGTTGTTCTTGCATGCTCTTGTAGGTAGAAGGGCCGAAATTTGAAGTTTACGATCATAGCAAGAAGAGGCATTCAACATGGGTTAAATATGGTTGTTCTGTAGCTATTCCAGGAAGACTGAAGGGTTGAAAAGAGGTCAAGTATCTTGCTTGAAGCTTCAACTAAAGGATGACTTAGCTTAATTAAGTTCATGATGGCCTTTTACAATCATATACTTATGAGCGAACCCAACTCTTATTATTGGGACTTATCCTAGTGTCCTGATAGGTGGGATATAGAGGACAAATACGATCTCCCTTTCTCCGTTGCATTCCTCCCACCTTGAAAATCAAAAGGGGAAATAATGAATTTCATATACACATACTTAATAGATATATATTCCCAATCTCTTGCCATCTACTAGTTGCAGCTACTTGAGGTAGGCTCAAGAAATTAGTCAATCCAGAGCATGAATATCCCTACTTATTATCCACACGCCTCTGGGTGGATCTCTCTATCCCCGTAGTGCTAGTAAAAGGGTTTGGGTATGGTAAGGGATGCTAGCTAGTTTTTTGAACCTTTGTATTTACATCTATTTTCACCTAGCCTTACCCTACTCTCATCTCTATGTATTCTCAAATTAAAACAACTACACAATCATAAACTTTGTTCTTGTGTGATATCTCAAAATACTTTTCAAACATAAAATTACAACATATTTTCACAAGGAGACTAATCATGGTTTAAAAAATCAAGCTTGACATCTTACATTAACAATTTCCTTTTACGTGATGCCAGTCTTCTGCCCAGGCCTTGGAACCATGCCTAAAGGGGTGTACTACATGACCGGGGGTTTTCATTGCCAGTAAACTTAATTATAACTAATTATGAGAACAAGATAGCATTGTTTATGTAACAGATTGCTTAAATTAAAGATTAGCTTCCTGTATGAATTACAGTGCACTGATAGAAACAGAGATAGTTTCCAACAAAAAACACCCAAAAAAGTAGCAAAAGTCATAGGAGACACTTATTTCGCTTCTTCGGTGCTGGTCTTTGAAGACCTCCACCACCATCATCACTTCCACATTCATCCTCCTACACCTCAAGAGTTGTAAGTACCACTCTACCCATGTTTCTTGAAATCTCTCTGATAAGAGTCTTTGCAGCCTTCTCAGAACAAGGAATCATAAGTGGATTGGTTTTGTGAGGCATCAACTCCTCACCACTTTCAACAGCTTCCATCATCAACTTCTAGTCTTTAAAATCAAACTGAAAAACAAATTGGCTATAAGAAGCTTCTCCAGATGCCATTCTGTAGCTCTGGGAGCATTTTTGGGGACAACAAAATGTTTTCCATTTTCATTGACATTTATTTCAACTCTACCATCCTTTACTAGAAATGATAATGCAAAGATGTTTTCTACTATCTGGGAAAATGATATTCTATTTAGAACCAAATTCTCTAATCTGGCTTGCTTCTGTTTTCACAAAATGTTAAATATGCTTGCCATATTCTTGTTTGTTTCTGATTTTTCATCTTTTGGGGACTCTTTCACTTCTTCAAGTCAAGTGCTTTCTGTTGGCTTAGTCTGTTTTCTCTATACTATAGCTTTCCTTTGCTTGGGTTCGTTATGCATTGGTCCAAGCATAGTGCAAAGTCCTGCCACATGCTAGAAAACAGAAGCAGCTAAAAGCCCAATATTTCTCCATGATATTTGGGTTTGATCATCATTTCCCTCCAAAGACCTGCTTCCATATGCCTGGTCATTATAGTTTCTTAGAATATCACTACTAATAAAATCAACTGGAGTATCACCATCATTGTTTTATGATCTGTTAATAGTAGCGAGGAGTGTGGATGTAAGATAAAAGAGCGTATCAGCATCTGTAACTTGCTCACAAGGTCTCTAAACCAAATTGTGCAAGATTTCCACTTTGCTAATTATAGCCTCAAATTTTCCAGATTCTACTTTTAAAATATTTTCTCTCTCCTCGGCAATTGAAGCCTTGAGGGTATGATAATGGTACCTTAATATACAATGTTTCACCATACTCTGATTGTTACCACTACATGCAATAGCATCTTCTTTCTCTCTCGGGGGCTTACTGTGGCCTTGTTGTGATCCTTTTACCCCACGAGAGGAATCTTCCAGTGTCTGACTCAATGTTTCTTCCTCTTTAACTCTAGCTTGGGTACCAAGCCTTCTACCCATCCTTTCTATCACCTGCTTTTGGAGTTGATAGAAATGAAAATATTCAACCAAAGCTGGAAGGAAGGGCTTGAAATTGAGATTTCTGATTGAAGAACTGTCGTGAAATGGAAAGAGAGCAAGAAAAGATTTTCGTGTTGCATTGAAATGAGGGAGGGCAGGGAGTTGTGATTTCCCCTACCCTGAGAAGTCTACTTTGTAATAGAAGAGGGATGAAGGCCCACTACAGTGGATATAAAGTCCCAAGACATACACATTGTTGAATGAAATGCATAGGTGCAGTGTGCCAATTAAGTGTGAGGATTGGAAGAGGTGACACACGTGGGAGAGTGGCCATATTATTGAAGAATTGTTTACATTGAGGAAGGACAACATTTGAATATGGTAAGAATGTTAATTCTAACTATGAGAGTTTCCAACACCACTTTCTCATCTACATGAGGGAGTTTACAATTTGTATATCTTTGTCTCAGTCCCATGGTGAATATATTAGTTTGAGTATCCATTGTTTTATGATCCATATGTTGGATGCTTTGCTGAACTTGAGCTTTATAAGGAAATCTCTTTTGATATCCAGAACATCTTAGAAATTTATTTGAACAATTATTGTCTTGCAACAATGTTTATTGATGATAAATTGCTTGGTAATGTACACATGCATAGAAGAGTGTGACTGATGGCATGGATACCCAGCCTTTCGGGTTGAAATGGCCACCTCTAAAGATAATATTTGGAATATCCTTTGAGAATTTCTTTGAGATGGCATCCAAGAAGTTGGAGTGAAGACATCAAGGAACTCTACATTTTGACATATTCCAGCTGAATCGCCAAACATGCAAGAGAAACTAAATCTAGGGGTTATATAAGTAATAGCCCCAGTGTATGGGAAATCCAGGCTTTTAGAGGAAAATTTATGCATTTAATAATTGGATGAGGATGAATATTTCTGTTACACTATGTGTTGTTATTGATATGTTTGGATTTTTTGGTGAACACTTGGCCCATCTTCAAGAACATCCAATAATGTTCGAGTCCAAGACAGATTTAAAGAGATCATTTATCAAATTAGTTGTCCAGCTATGAAAGACAATCAAGTTTTGGAAGAGATACATCGTAGTACTATCAAAGCAGATTGTGGACCATGTTAGAAAATGGATCAAAAAGGTTTTCAGAATGTCTGCTAAAATTTGACATTTAGCATTGTCTTAGCATTTTCTTATCAACTTTCATGGAGGCAAAAAGTGACAGGAGAAACTTGCACAATAATGGTGGCCACTAGAATGAGAAACACAATGAATTAGAAAAATGGAATCTGTTGCTATGATGACACATGGGAAGATACTTATTACTCTCAACGTGGTTGTATAGGAAAAATAGTTTTTTCCTTTGAGTATAGTTGATGTATCGTAATGTAGCGGTTGTTTCCCTACTGCAATAAAACAAATATATATCCATCTCAAGGTGAAAGAATAACACCAGTATACCTTCAAATGATATGGGCTATGTGTTGTGCTCAACAGCTAGGAAAGTCTCTATCGGTCATAGTGCGATGAAGCGATGGGTTCGGGTTTCTGTGCCCGTGCTGTCAAAGTATATCGATACAAGTGATGAAAAAACATATGTTCAATTCCCTGGAACATATCTTATTTTCATTACTTGTCCAGGATAAATCCACAGCCATAGTTGAGAAACGTAATCAAAAGAAAATAAATATGTAGTTTATTTAAACAAATGTGGCATGAGTGGAAAACATATGCACCAAATTACAAAATGTGAAAGTCAAAGTTCTGTATAAAATTTTTAAATTAAAAAAATTTCAAATAGTTGCCAGGAAATTTAACAAATGCAACTGCCCAGCACTCATCTAATGGCCATTCGAGGAGGGTCGAAGCCATCCATCAATATGAAGAGATCTATAAAAACAAACAGGGACTTTGAAGAAGGGGTCCCTGATTTTTCATACCAAAATGTTGCCCGATCATTGAGCAAGGACCTGACGAGTTAGTGAGGGTTTCCCTTTTGTTTTTGTTTCAATCTATTTTCATGCTTAGATTTTTGCTAATATGATGTCATTGGTGGACCTTAATATACGATGCTGCACCATACTCTGATTGTTACCACTGCATGCGGTAGCATCTTCATTCTCTCTCGGGGGCTTATTATGGCCTTGTTGTGATCCTTTTACCCCACGAGAGGAATCTTGCAGTGTCTGACTCAATGTTTCTTCCTCTTTAACTCTATCTTGGGTACCAAGCTTTCTACCCATCCCTTCTATCACCTTCTTTTGGAGTTGAGAGCAATGCAGAAATTCAACCAAAGCTAGAAGGAAGGGCTTGAAATCTATGTTACTAGAAAGGGGAAACGAAATGGGAAATGACAACGAGATGAGAAATGGAGTTTGGGGATTTCACATTCAAGAAATGAGGAGAGAGAAAAAAAGACAAATATGAAACATACAACCAAGCATTTGTTTCACATTCAAAAAATGAGGAGAGAGAAAAAACAAGAAAAATATGAAACATAAAACCAAGCATTCATCATTAACATTCTCGAATAATATGGTTCATAGGTAGTTGCTCATAGGCTTTAGCTACTCACATTGGCCATTCCTTAATACTTATAGTGATCAACAAAGCTTCCATTTCTCACATAAGCCATTCTTGAATACCCATGTTTGATCCTCTAGGCTGGCAAATACAATAGTGAAGAAACACTTGGCACCGAATTCAAGTTTGATTTAGCCTTTGCATTTTCCGGATGAGTACATGATCCCACATACATTGTATATATTCTTGGATGTGACATGAGTGGACCTCAAATTTGGGATCTATTGTATCATTTTCCACACAGTTATTGGGTTATTGTTTTCATGGTTGGGTAACAAGATGGTGGAGATTGAGTTGATCTCCATTGGATATAGAGCCAAAAATAGAGGGTTGTCTCGAACTATTGCCACTTGCAGAACCATAAATACTACAACATGTGTTTGAAGACAAAATCTAAAGAGAAAACTTTCAAAAATTTATCTTTAATCCATTATAATAGAAAACTAATCTTTATAATAATAAAAATAATATATTTTAAAAGTATAGTTGAACTAGATATTAAATTGCTAGTTTGTGAGAAAAAAAAATTAACTAAATTATTTAACTACTAATTTATAAAAATATATATAAAATATCTATACACATTACTAATTTATAAAAGAGATTTGATCCCTTTAGGGTGTTGGTATATCCGAAATTAAGATGGATCTAGGCTAGTATATATTATTTACCATAATTATTGTTAAAGTGTATAATGGCTATCTCATATTTGTATTTGCATTGATTAAATGATTATTATATGTAGTCATGTTTTATATTAATTATTTTAATGCATCATATATATGGTTTTGTATAGTAAATTTATTTTTATGTTAAATTTTAATAGTTAAATTTAGATATTCTTTCTTGATATTAGTTATTTTTTATTAATTTTCATTTTATTCTATTGGATCCATTAAAATTTGTTATGTGAGTCAATGTTTCCAATTAACAAGTGTGGTTGATTTCTACTTAGTTAAATATTATATATAAATATCACTTGTGGTTATAACATACCAAACCATTCATTTTTAGTTGTTAAATATGATTATGTTAAAATAACTTTAAAAAAATGTTATCACCCATGGTTAGAACTTACCAAACCATTCTTTTTTAGTCCCTAGATTTGTTTATGTTAAAATAACTTTTGAAAAAATGTTATGGCCAATAGTTTTGTTATATTCCATGGTTTTGTACTTTATATTCATTTAATTTGCTAGTTTTTGCACATGGTTTTGTTAGATTCCATGGTTCTGTATTTAATATTTATTTAATTTATTAGTTTTTCTCATCAATTTTATTTCATAAATTAAAACAAGCCAGAGAGACCTTGAAGTCTTGAAAAGAAATGTCATAATCTAGGTATTTTATTCTAGGCCCCTCTTAATATATTTTTGGTTGTTAGATTTTTGTGCCAAGAGACCCTTTCCACCTAGGGAATATGTTATAATATTTGGCATTTTAACTCAGTCAAAATAAAACAAAATCAAATCAAATAAAAAAATTAAAAAACATAAACTGTTTGAGAGGATCAAATCTCTTCACTTAAAGAGGTTTGGAGAGAGAGAGAGAGAGAGATTTGATCTCTCTTGATGCTCGAGAGAGATAGATCTATGCTGGTTATTTATAAATGAAGAGGAGTATTTTCTTGTAGTAGTACTCCTATTTGTTTTGTATTTAAAATTTATTAAATGATGGATTTCTATTTTGTATTTTGATTTTTGAGACTTGTTTATTTTTATAAATTTACAATTATTTCTATCACTATTTTTATGTAATTATGAAACTTTCCATATTTATCATAGTTGAAATTATGTTTGTATTATAGACATATTAATCAATAGCTTGTTGCTCTTAAGCTTTATTATTGCAAATTACCTAACATAATCTCTCTTATCACCGATGAAAAAAGTATTTATGGGATAAAACTATTAATGGGATGGATAATAGATAATTATATTTTTCATATATTAAATTAATGTCTTTGGTTGATGATATTTAATATTATAGATAGTCTAATAGTTGATAAAAGTTTCTATAGGATGGTTTTATCAAAATCCTTTTCCAATCATTTGAGAGGTTATAAACCAGACCAATGGCAAAAAAAATATTGTCCTAATGTTTATATAAAATAATTAACTAGAAAAATTAACTAAATTATTTAACTACTAATTTATAAAAATATATATAAAATATCTATATACATTACTAATTTATAAAAATATATATAAAAAACCTTATACATTTAAATTTATAATTTTATATAAAAATACACATTTTAAATATTAGATACAATCACTAAATCCACTTTTAAATAAAAGCAACACAAAAATAACAAAAAAAAATTGTAAAAACTTAACCATACACTACTACACATCAATGGCTACAATTAAAAAAATAACATAACTTTAACTAATAAAATCCCTAAATAGTCAACATTGTTAAAGATATATTAAGCACTATTGCAAGGTGTTGTCACTAGGGAGAACACCCAACCTATTTGCAACAAACCTGTTCCATTAGCACCTAAGCTATATATGGTTGACTTCTAACCATAGACTATGAAAATGCCTTCAAAAACTATCCAGAAACCAATGCTTTTTATGATTCATGTCAACGTCCAATCAGGAAGAGATCCATATTGCAAATGAACCATATTAACGTTTTCCATAAAACAGTTTCAAGAAATGAATCGTTTTTGGAAAACCCAGTTTCTTGCATTAAAAAATGAAAACTACCATATAAAACACCGTTTTCCGTACCGTTCCATTTTTTATACGGTTTTTTTCAGAAATGAAGACTTCCATTCCATTTCTGGTAACAGAGCTTGAAATTGAGATTTTTGATTAAGAACTGCCGTGAAATGGAAAGAGAGCAAGAAAATATTTTCGTGTTGCATTGAAATGAGGGAGGGCAGGGAGTTACCCTAAGAAGTCTATGTTGTTGTTTTTTCCGCTATTTCCTGGTGTGGTATGCTACCAAACTACTATTTTTGTAATTTCTGGTGTGGTATACTACCAAAATACTATAAGAGTTCAGCATATATTTAATATAAATTTCATTGCCAATATAGTAATTGTGGGGCTAGTTCATTTGAAGCTAAATTCTTAAAAAACAAAACCCAAATAACCTAATTTCAGGTGAAAAAGTTGGTAGATTGTTTGAAGCAATTGAAATCGAGGAAGGAATTAAAGGAGAGAAAGGGTACCTGTGAAAGTATTTTCTTGGGCTCTTGAAAGAAGACCAAGGCTTCTGATCCTTCCATCGTGGTCCAAATTTTCCCAGCGAAAATAGATCCATGTTTTGTGAGCAAGCCATTGAAGAGATCCTCCTCAATCTTATTTCTCAACGCATCCAAATTCAACCATGAAATAATAACTCCCAGCGAATTACTGCAACATTTCATGTGAAAATATAAAACAAATTTGCAAATCAATTCTAAGAATGGCCATCGATCTAGAAACCTAAAAATTGATCCAACGACCTGTACCTGTTTCCATATAGCCACAGATCAGATTGTACTGTGCCCATGGTCTTTCCTTTTTTTTTCAACTACTCAACATACATTTCATGTGAAAATATAAAACAAATTTGCAAATCAATTCTAAGAATGGCCATCGATCTAGAAACCCTAAAGATTGAAAAGATTGATCCAGCGACCTGTACCTGTTTCCATATAGCCACAGATCAGATTGTACTGTGCCCATGGTCTTTCCTTTTTTTTCAACTACTCAACATTCATTTGAATACACTAAGGCGGGGAAGAAAACTTGTTCTGGTCTTTCCTTTTTTTTTCAACTACTCAATATTCATTCGAATACACTAAGGCGGGGAAGAAAACGCAACATAATGGTCTTTCCTCTTTTTTCAACTACTCAACATTCATTCGAATACACAGGGAAGGAAACGTGGCAAAATGGTCTTTCTTTTTTTTTCAACTACTCAACATTCATTCGAATACACTAAGGAGGGAAAGAAAACGTGGCAGAAATTAAATTTTTAATTTGGATGATCGTTAAATTTTTTAATTATAATTTTTTTTTTTTATAAATTTTAAAAACATTATATTTTATGAATATATCAAAATGTATGGAATGTATATTTTCTTATCTTATTGTATACTCATTTCAAAAAATTATATTTTTTATTTTTCAAAATTACAAAATAATTAACCATGTTGTAAGTTGTAATTTTAAACAAATTCAGATTTGGATTTTATATAATTAAACAAAAAAACTATAAATATTTTTTATTAATGTTTAATTATCTAATACTAATATTATGGGTTTCCATGTTATTTAAACAAATGAGATTTGGTTTTATAATTATTATGTCAAACTTTAAAGCTAAAAATTAACTTTTAACAATGCAATCTTTTATAACCAATTTGGATGTAGTTCATTGTTATGGCAATAAAAAATGAATCTCATGAGTCAATTTGGTTGTAGTTCATTGTGATGGTAGTAAAAAATGAATCTCATGAGCCTGGTCCCACCCACACATTGGTATAGTTCCACCCAAGGAACCATTGATCTTTCTCCATGAATCGGTAATATTGTACCAAGAAGCACCATAATGTATGGCATTTCTATTTCCCACAATTGAAAAAGCACCATAAATCCTTCTACATGAGCATTTTGCTTCCGTATTGTTGAACTAAACATGGCAAGACTTTCCTGTGGCAACAAGAATTTCTGAAACCCTCATCCCCCCTATCACAATATATCTTAGAATCCGTCATGTTGGAGTGTAGTATCCCTAGTAAGCATATAGGAGTGTAGGGGAACACAACCTCAAAGTCAATGGGAATCCAAGGGGAAAGGTTTGTGCATCTAAGAGGGATACCTCGATTACATAGATGTGGTTTTCTAAGCTTTTGCATTAATCAAATGTATATTTGAGGGGGAATTCAGCCATAAAAAAATGCTTGACTGAATTTTCATACACAAGGGTTGATTCTACTTCGAATTTTGATACTTTGTGTTTACTCACTTTAATGTCATTACATATAACTAATAATTTGCAAGTCCTTGTCTCATTTGATCTCATTTTATTTCAATTGTGAAGTGACTAAGCCTTGAACCCCAAATCCTCATAGCTAATATTTACAAAGTATGCATTGCCTCATTTCCTCTCATTTTACTTCAGTTAAATGGAGCAACTATGCCTTAGCCCCAAACCCACACAACTAAGCTTTGCACACTACAGAATCCTCTCTCTCCCTGGTATTGCACTTGGTTTAGATATACTTTTCTTAGAAGAGAAGCAATGTCTCACTAAATACCTTACATGTTAACTTATCATCTGATCCCATTACATTTTCCAAGCATTGAGGACATTAATAAAATTTCAAAATTCAATTTCACACTCATTTGATGTAATCACCATGTTCCATCAATTTCAGGTAAACTCTACAAATAAATGTAAGTAATTATTTTGATTTTTTTCATTGATTCTAAATTAGCAAGTGAGAAAACTGCAGATGCATCTTTATTTTTAAAGTACAATCATCCAAAAAAACTCATCAAAGACTAAAGATAGGTTAAAACCTTTATGGAGTGAAAAATATTGTTGGTATCCTCCAGAATAACACTACTTTCAGAAGCTGGGTTCAGATTTTACCACAAATGCAAGAACCAAAGTGAGAAGCTTATTTTAAAGTTTTTATAACATGATATATTATAAAAAAAATTGAAGAAGCACACAATACAAAAAAGTTTTGTATCTAGTATCATTCTAGATAGAGAAAAGTACTCGTTAGGCTATCTATGACATGAGTAAGAATTGCTACCCACCTACTTTCAAAATCATCATGGACATTTAAATATTAAAAAAGGAATTGATTAGGCTACCTATGACTAAATAAGAGTTATTCCCCACCTTTCCAAACTATCATGTACATTTAAGCTATCATATTTTATCAACATCCTTTCTATGATGCAACATGTTACAACTTTCCATTATATTTATGCATTATATGAGTTGATGTACTTGTAAGGTGCATAAATTCCAAAATAATTGTCCAAATACCCATGTTTCCACTAAATTAATTGTTTAAGTAAGAGACACATTTTATTGTAGGAAGCATGCATCAATCAAACACTGCTCTACTCATAGTTTACAAACCCAACCAATTTTTCATACACAAACACATTCAAGACTAATCCACAATAACAAACAATGCTCAAAACAATATTCTTCATCAAACATCTACCAATGCATAAACAATGAGGAGACAAGAGACACATAGAATATGCGATCAACTAGGGCCAAAACCTCTCCAACATGAGAGGAAAACCCAAACGAGATCTTCTTCTTATATAGACTTCAATTGACGAATACCAAGACCATGGCCTAGACCCTTGACTCAATGACCTCTCCAAGACCAAGTCACAAGCCTCCTTGATTCAACTTCCTTATTTTTCCTTGAGTCAATGATGATTAGGCTTCTTCCTTCAATAACTCGACTATCCTTCAAATTCCAGTTCCATGGATCAAATCTGTAGTTCTTGGCCCTCTTGCATAAACCCTAGAACGTGTGGTTGACCAACCTTTTGAACCTTGATCTTCTTCGCTTGGATGGTATGAACTCTTATTATAATTCAGCGTGTAACCTTGCTTATCTTCTTCCTTGATTCGACTTCTTGGACAACAACAAGATCTTCGACCTTTTCTGTAGTAGATAGTTCTTCCTTCCTTCGCACGTGTGGATCTATTAGCCCTAAAACAGACCCATAAACAACACCAAAATCTTCTCTCTTTGTTTCCTTCTCTTGGTTGGTTATCTTCACACTTCTTATTATAGACTTACTTAACCAAATTTGCTTGTCCACAAATGGAGGATGAGTTGCCCTATATATAGTGTTTTTTCCATCAAAAACACGTGCTAGGAAGTGTTAAGGAGTGCTAGGGGAACACAAGGGAGCAATAGGTGAAAATAATGCATGCAAATGAACGATTAAGATTTTGTGACAGGAAGTGTTAGTGAGTTCTAGGTGTGCTAAGGAGGGAGTGATAAGGTATGCTAGGCAGTGTTAAGGCATATTAGAAGCCAGGGAAACATGCCAAGATGTGTCAGGTGCTAGGGTGTGCCAATGCATGCCACGAAGTGTTATGGAGTGCCAGGGAAACATAAGGGAGCACTAGTTTCAAATGCATGGAAATGAATGACTAAGAGTGTGTGACAAGGAGTGTCAGCGAGTTCTAGGTGTGCTAAGGAGGGGACGACAAGGTATGTTAGGTGGTGCCAAGAAATGCTAGAGTGTTAGGGCGACATGCCAAGGTATGCCAATGCGTGTCAGGTGTGCCAATGCGTGTCAGGGTGTGCCAATGTGTGTCAAGGAGTGTTAAGGAGTGCGACATAAACACAAAGGAAAACTAGTTCAAAATGCATGGAAATGAATGAATAAGAGTGTATGATAGGGAGTGTCAGTGAATTCCAAGTGTGCTCAGGAGGGAGTGACAAAGTTATATGCTAGGTAGTTCCAAGGCATGCAAGAGTGCCATGACATGTCAAGGAGTGGTACGGTATGATAGGGAGTGCTAAAGCATGCCATGGCATGCAGGGAATGCCAACATGTGCCACATAGTGCCAAGGGATTGTTAGACATGCTAGGTGCTATGCCATGTCAAGATGTAAACTATGTTTCTTAGTTGTTTTATGGCCATGGTTAGATGTGAGCCTTGACTTGGTAACTTCTTAAGTGAGATGAGCTAAGATTGGGCATGAGTAGCCTAAGATGAGTTATAGGCCATTCTTAGGTGAACAAGGGATAGTATAGTTGTAGTAACTGTAACTTGGTCAAGATGTTGTAGTCGAGGTAGGACTTGGTTGGTTCCCAAGTCTTAAAACCAATAAGGGTAGTTATGAGGGCATGATAGCTAAGGAGTGCTAGGGCATGCCAAGGAATGAAAAGGCATGATAACACATGCCAGACAATGTCAATGCATGTCGAGGAGTGTTGGGGAGTGTGAGGGCATCACAAGGGAGAACTAGGTCAAAGTGCATGGAAACAAACGAATAAGAGTGTCTTCCAGGTGTCCCAAGGACGAAGTGTATTAGGATAATTTCATAATAGGACTTGCAATAGGTAAGCCTACGATTACGATAAGGGGATGGAAAAATCAATTTTAGACAAAGGGAGACTTTTGTCTAGGGACAACACTATTTTTTCAATGACTTGGTTGGGTTCCAAAGTCACAAAAAAAGTAAGGCTATCTATGAGGGCATGACAACTAGGGAGTGCCAAGGTGTGCAAGGAATGCCAGGAAGTGATAACACATGCTAGAAAGTTCCAAGGCATGTTAGTCATTCCAAGACATGCCAAGTGCTAAGGCATGCCAAGAGGTGTCAGGTGCTAGGGTGTGGTGCCAACGCATGCTAGGGAGTGCCAGGGAAACACAAGGGAGGACTAGTTTCAATTTCATGTAAATGAATGAATAAGAGTGTGTGATAGGGAGTGTTAGCAAGTTCTGGGTGTGCTAAGGAGGCATTGACAAGGTATGTTAGGTAGTGTCAGGGAAACACAAGGAAGGACTAGTTTCAATTGCATGGAAATGAATGAATAATAGTGTATGATAGGGAGTGTTAGCAAGTTCTAGGTGTGCTAAGGAGGCATCTCTGGACAAATTTTGGGAGGGTTTGGAGAAATTTTTTGTTTTGGTGCAGACTTGCAATTTTTTGGCAATTTTTTGTCTAGCAGCACAGCGAGCTCACGCTTTGCTTCTTCCTCAGGGCTCCAAATGATGTAAAATCAGCATTTTTGGAAAGCTTATGACCCCATCTCAAACCCCATTTTCCCACTTTCCTGGTCTGGGGCTCAGGTTTTGAGAAATTTGCAAAAAAGAGGCCAAAAATCACCTTTCTGCCCCTCTCTTTCCATTTCGTTGTGCACCTGGAGACACCTTGGGAGAATGGCCATATCTCAGCCAAAAATTGGTCATTTTGAGTGAAACAATACTCTAAAGACATCTACACTCTCCCAGATTTCCAGAAAAGGCTTCCAATCTGGATTTGGACTTCAGAAAGGCACTCAAAAATGGCCTCCAACAGCTCGCTATACACCTGGAAATTTCTAAGATTTTTGTAAAATTTTCACTGTGTAATTTTTTGTAATTCCTAGTTTGACTCTGGTAAAAGTCAAAAGGGTGAAGTAGATGAATGTGAGGGGTAAAAGTAAATGTAAATAATGGGTGGTTAGTATTTATAAGTTGTTTTGATGTAAATTTGACCTCATTTATGAGAGAGGTTGGAGTCAAAGTTAATTGTAGAAGTCGTTTTTAACTTCCCTAGACATTAGGGTTTGGTTAGAACACCTCATGGAATAGTTCCTAGAGTCATTGATTCAACCCCTAAGAGTGGGGAGATGTTGTTTTGGTATTTATGTATCAGTTTCTCAGTGATAGAATGGGTTGGATTTCAGAGGAGAGAACTATTGTAGCTTGTACTTGGACATTTTCTGGAAATCAAAGGACACAATTTGCAACTATTATCTAGGAATTCATGTGCAGTAAGTTTGTGATGTTATTTTTTCTCTGTTATAGCTTTATATGAAAGATATTAATCTTCTCTTTCCATTCATCAATTATTCAATGGTTTTCCTTACATTTTATAAACAAAATTCTTTGCATAAAGCTCTGTTTTGATGGAAAAATCATTATGTGTTACTTTATTTCTTGCTTAATGAATTCATGTTTCATGCTCATTAATACCTTTCACTTCTTCTAAACACTACACTACACCGAAAAACCCTAAGATCCATCACAAAAGTAATGCTACCTTTCTCCTTTTTGTATTTTTTGTTGTAACCCTTTGATCCTCTGACCTAGCTACCTGGTTTTTCTCCCTTATCCAGCAACAAAACCCTAAATTTTCCAAAACCCACTTGAACCTAGCTATCTAGCCTAAAATCCTTTACATTCCAGTCATCTCTTTGTTGTGATTTCATAGAGAGAGCCCTCTCTGGTTTGGTAGGGCTAGCTACCAAACTAAAAGCTTGGTCTGTGATTACCTCCGTCGATCTCCTCATCAGCCTGGGACATTGTGGAGGATAATAGAGGGCATGAAAACTAGGGAGTGCCAAGGTGTTCTAGTGAATGTAATGTTCCCAAGTCATGGAAAAATGTAATGCTAGTTGTAAGGTCATGACTGCCAAGGTGTGTTAGGGAATGCTAGGGCATGCTAACATGTGCCAGATAGTACGAAGACATGTCAAACAAGATAAGACGTGCCAAGTGCGAAGGCATGCCAAGATGTACAAGGGTGTGACAATGCATGCCAGGGACTGTCAAGGGAACAAAAGGGAGGAACAAGTTAAACTACAAGTAAATGAGCACATAATAGGGTTAATAAGTCATCAATTTACCTTTTCCATGAGGGTCATGCTAGGAAACAAAGCCAATAGGTGCCAAGTGCCAAGTGCCAAGTGTCAATGCATTCTAAGTGCCAAATCTTCCTCTGTTTCTTCTCATCTAGTTTCCAATAATTGATCTCAAATAACTTTAATATTAAACCATGCCAAATCATACCAAGTCATCTCAACGCATGCCAAACATGCTAATACTTGCCAAGTGCCAACACGTGCCAAGTGCCAATGTGCGTCAGGGAGTGTGATGCATGCTATGAAGTGGAAGAGCATATCGAAGAGTGCTAAGGTGTGCTAGAGAGTGCCAATGCATGCTGAGGAGTGTTAGGGAGTACTAGGACAACACAAGGGAGCACTAGGTCAAAATGCATGGAAGTGAATGAATATAAGGGTGCGTCGGGGAGTGTTAATGAGTGCTAGCTATCATGCCAAGGAGGGAGTGACAAGGTATGCTAAGCATGGGTAAGGCATGCCAGGTAATATCAGGGAATGTCAAGAAGTGCTAGAGTGTGCTAGGTATTTTCGAGGGTGTGCTAGCATGTGCCAAATAGTGCCAAGGCATTCCAGGTGCTAAGACATGCTAGGATGTGCATGGTGCCATAGTATGCCAATATGCGTCAAGGAGTTTCAAGGAAACAAAAGGAATAAACAAGCTAAAATGCAAGGAAATGAACACATAAGAGGGTTAATAAGTCGGGACTTTATCTTTTTCAAAAGGGGCATGCTAGGCACACTTATAATATGTTCCAATACATGCCAAGTGCCAATGTGTGCCAAGTTCTAATGTTTTTCAATGCAATATTTTGCCAAGGTGTTCCAGGGCATGCCAACACATGATAGGGGAGTGCTATGCTATGCTAGGGCATGCCAACATGTGCTTGGGAATCCTACTCATGGCAAGATGTTCTAGGTACAAAGATGTTCCAAGACATGCAAGGTGCCAAGGAATGTTAGTGTACTGTTCCAAAGCATGTTAAGGTGTGCCATGAGTGTTGAGGAGTGCTAGGTCTCTCTCATTAATAGAATTGATAGAGCTTGATTATGTATTAAATAATATAGTTCCTACACACACTAGTGGAACTTTATTTAAAGGAAATTTCTAGATAATAAACCTAATAGAGATGAATCATGTGTTGACTCATAGGAAAACTATATTCTTATGACTTGAGGGAAATGATACACACTAATTAATTCTTAACAAATTGACTAACTATTATAACCACTATGACCTTGGACACATAATAAAAAAGACTCCACAACAATGGTCTTAAATCGTTATCTTTTGACAAAAATATAGTAACAAGTACATAGCTTCATTAAAAACTCATTGGAATGATCAATGATGACGAACATTTTTTGACCATCACCAAAAGTAACCAAAAAGAGCATTGGTGAGGGTCAATAAAATATCATCACTAGAAGTGTCACCAAAAAGAGAATTAGTGATGGGCCTTTAACGACCCTCACCAAAAGTGTCACCAAAGAGAAAATTAGTGACGGGCCTTTAACAACCCTCACCAAAAGTGTCATTGAAAATGGATTTGGTGACAAACCTTAAAGGACCATCACTATATACACTTACAACAACGATTTTTTAAAGACCGTCACCATATGTGACATTGGTGATGAACCTTAAAGGTCCGTCACAAGCATGAAGCATCATAAAAAAACTCATTGGAATGATCAATGATGACGAACATTTATTGACCGTCACCAAAAGTAACCAAAAATATCATTGGTGACGGTCAATAAAATATCACACTAGAAGTGTCACCAAAGAGAGAATTAGTGATGGGCATTTAACGACCCTCACCAAAAGTGTCACCAAAGAGAGAATTAGTGACAAGCCTTTAACGACCCTCACCAAAAGTGTCATTGAAAATGGCTTTGGTGACAAACCTTAAAGGACCATCACTATATACACTTACAACAACGCTTTTTTAAAGACCGTCACCATATGTCACATTGGTGACAGACCTTAAAGGTCCGTCACAGGCATGACCCTCACCAATGACCTTTTTTCTTGTAGT